>OX451736.1:1639270703-1639721920 GCA_948472305.1 Vicia faba | reverse complement strand
GAAGGACTATGTTTCCCATAATGATATAGAACATTATTCAAGTATTGTACACCATATTATGGAAGAAAATAATTTTGAGTTAAAACCTTCACTTTCGTCTCTATGGCACTATAAAGCCAATTTTGTGGTTCTCTGACAAATGACTTGAACATGCATCTGTCCATTTTCATCAAATTTTATGACACTATAAAAATGAATGGAGTGAAAAATGATGAAATTCAGTTGAAAGTTTATCCTTTCTTGATAAGGGGGTAAATCTAAATCATGGCTACATTTTGTACCATCTGACTCCATTATGACATGGTTGTTGAGAAACAATTGTGAGTTGTGCAAGTCACACATTGATTTAAAAAATGTAAGGCAAGCAATTTATAAGTTAGATGATACATACACCTATTCCCTTAAGGTTTTTAATGAATATTCTTCGTCTCTCTCGCTTGTTTGGGTGAGTCATTAACCTTTATGCCACCCTTTAATGATGACCCAATACTGGTATCAGAGTCGAACCCAAGACAGACAAGGGAGGGGAGTGACCTCCGATGCAAAAGTCCTGACAATGAGTGGCTCTTGGCCGCTTCTAGGAAAAAACTAAATTCACATCATAACAAGAGGGATTCTTAAGTTGTGCAAGTATGAGGACTGAATGGTTGAAGGAAGACTTATAAGTATTAAGTGGTACTACCTATACCAATAAGATGCATCTTGTTTTCGATAACCTAACAAATAATAACTCCATACTTAAGTGTTCTTGACTTGTAGTAGTAATTGGATTGGTTACCTTCTGGAATGTTTCACAAAAAAGCGTGTGAGTGAGGATAATACAAAGTTTGTCGGGCCAGTCGGTATTCCTGAAAGAAACCTGTGGCATTACAAATTCTACCCCTCAATGATGATTCAATAATGGTATCAGAGTCGACTGTTCAGATAAGGGGTAAACTCCTTATATCAAAAATATTTATGACATGGTTATGGTCAGGTGGTGTGTCCCGTTGAAGCATCTATGATGTGTTAAGGGTATTTATAAATGGTGATACAAGCATGTGGGTGAAAGAGCTTCTGCTTAAGGGGGAGAATAGTGGATGGACTCACACTTGAGAGAGATATTATTGAGAAACAAGTGTGAGTTTTGTTAGTCCCACATTTCTTGAAAAATTATAGGTTGAGCATTTTAAAGGTAAGAGGAACTATACACCCATTGTCTTAAGTTTTTGGGTGAATATGCAGTGTCTCTCTCAGTTGTTTAGATTATTCTTTGATCTTTAGGCGAGTCTTTGACCTAATGTGAATGAAAATGTAACCCAACAATGGTATCAACTAAAAAACACCTTCCTTGACTGATATTTTTCTCCAAGTAAAACGACACAGCTTAGAAACCAAATAAATAGTTTTATTGAAAAAATAATGTGGAATAGCTCTATGAAGCATGGGATCAATTTAATGAAATTCTTAGTTTATGCCCCCACCATGGACTTGAAATATGGTTAATAGTTCAAACTTTTTACAATGTTCATATGTACACCATGAGGGTGATAGTTAATACTGGTGCATGCAGGGAACTTTTGAACAAGAATATCGACGGATCTTACTGGCCAAAAATTGTTGCAAAAATACTTCAAGTTGACTTTTACTGGCCAAGTATATTTAAATATGTTCAATCATAAGTTAAAAATTGAAAAATTCCAACAAACTATAAATATTTCTAAAAGGAATGAGATGCCTCTGAATAATATCCTTGAAGTGGAAAACTTTGATGTATAGGGTATTGAGTTTATGAGACCAATACATATCTGCGGAGGTTGATTGCATGTAAAAAATGGATTGAGATAATAACTTCCCCATAAATGACACTTGAGTAGTGATTAAAATATTTAGGAAATCATCTTCCTTAGGTTTGGTATAACAAGGCTTATAATCAATGATGGAGGTACCTGTTGTACCCTAATTTTTCGCCCCCTAAGATTCCTTCATCATATCATATCAATTCAATCACAACAAGGTCACACACTAGGGTTTGTTTCCTCTCCCTATCTTTGTTATTTCTCTATGTGGAATCACTAAGCACCTTGAATTGTATTTTGTAATCATAGATGTTTGACTACTAACAAATACAATGTATGTGTATCCTATTTGTTGATGATGTAGGTGAAATCACAATGCATTCCATCAAAGTCAGCCTTTGGATTCATGAGTTCCTTCTTTGTACCTTCCTCAACAAAGCTTCATTGCAATTCAAGACTCTATGAAAGATACCTGGGAGTAACATCATTACAAAGTCTTTCATGATTCATTATGCCTCAAGTTGTCAAATTTAGCTCAAAAGTACAAGGGTTGGCTAAATAAGTTTGACTCAATCGGATAAATCTTTGATTTTAATGATCACAAGTACATATCTCATTTAATTCTCAAGATTTGGAAATGGTTTTGGTTGCAATGGTTTCTCCTTAACATCCTCAACAACTTATAATCACATGACAAAAGTGTTTGTGCAAGAAGGTTGATCAAATTGCAAAGATTTCTCAAGGCATTTTGTTGCTCTAGGAGTTAGGGTTTTGAAATTCAAAGGGGTATATCTTGCTCATCTTTTGGTATTTTTGATTGATTATAAAGAAATCCTTCTCTTTAAATGGTCATTAACAAATCACTTCAAAAGTATTAAGGAAATTTTGTGTGTAAGGATCTTGATGATGAAGAAAGATTACAAGTCCTCTAGATGAACCTTTAAATCCCTTTATGTGACTTCAAAAGATCATAACTTGATCAATTTTGATCACCTTGAACCCATTATTTTTCCATAATGATCTTGAATTTATGAACTTCAACCCATCTTCAAAGTGCAAAGTGTGAAAACGGATGGAAGATGCCCTAAGGATACAAAAGATTATAGGTTATTTCATGAATTTTTTCCAACTTCAACAAGTCACAACTCTCTCAATTTTTGGAGATTTTGAATGGTTCAAGTCTCAAAATGTCATTCAAGAGATCTACTTCATGCCATTTGTTTTCGTCAACAACAAATTTCAAGTGAAAGGCCATGTTGGGATACAAAACATTATAAGTCATTTTTGAAGAAAAACTTAGAAATTTTCTAAGTATGAAAAGTCAACTTCTTTTTCCGAACTTTGACTCATTGCAACTTTCACCTCAAGCAACCATTTTGTCCCATTATTTTTCCATTACAAAGATTGTTACCTCATCTTTCTAAAACTTCAAGAATCAAGCCCTAAGACCCCTTGAGTTGAGAATGGCATTGATTTGAATTTGGTAAACTTGAAACTGAAGTTTCATCACAAGTCAGATTTTGAAATCTATGTTTTGGCCTCTAATCGTAGATTTTTCATGCATTTTTGTTTCTAATCATGTTTAGCAACTTCCCAAAGCTGTTTAGCATCACGAAACACACGATTTAGATGAGTTTTGATGCTAAACAAGTCACACTTTTTTCATGCTGCAGATCCACACGATTTCCCTCCAAATTGCATCATTTCACATGCTAAAGGATCCCATTCATTCTCCTATAAATAGAGGATCATTCGTCATTCATTTCTTCAAGCTTAGACAACCAAGATCACCCTACCAAACTCTCTCTTGAATCCAATTTCTAGCTAATTCAAATTTGCTTTTGCACCATCCCTCATTCATTTTTATTTATCAATTCACCTTCATGGAACTTCCCTGAAGCCTACCATACAACTACCTTCAAGATTCGTGACCTATATTGATCTGCAGAAGTCCAATTTCAGAGCTCTGCAACTTAACTTTAATAGGTAGATTACTTCACCAATTCTATCAAACTTTGATACTATTGTGAAGCTCTCATCACCCTGGTTCTAGTTGCAACATTTGTTTTTAACTGGAAGCACGTTTTGACCATGAAATTTCAAATCCCTTTTTCAAAACTTATCTTCCAAATTGCTTGAGCTACAATTTATATAAATTTTCGCAAAGGTTTGGTTGTCTTCGTCTTGATGAGACGAAGCGAATGGTATCGGTCTCATGCTCTAATTTTACAGTTTGAGTGACCTGGTTTTGAAACTGGCTGGAGGTTGAAGATGACCCAACGTGTCATCCTTCAAACAATGAAACAACGCCATTTGGAATTTTGGAATTTTTGATTTTATATTGAATCATGTGCTTTATTCAGTAATGACCATTGTTGTATCCCAAAATTTACCCTCTCAATTTCTCAAGAATTCTCTCACAAGATCTCCATTGATTCAAGACTGCACAAGGTTTGATCAGCTCAAGACACCTCCTCAAGCATTGATGACTCAAAATTAGGGTTTAAATTTGTATAAGGGCAATTGGGATTTTAATGATTCATATGAATTTCATGGATCATTTTGGACTCACAATATTGCTCATGTCAAGTTTCAAGCTTTGGATCACATTTTTGCTCGGTCAATTAATCAGTTGACCTAAAATCAACTATATTGAGGGAAAAGTTAACTATGGTCAATTTACAGTCAAACATCATAATTTTTGATCCATATCAAAATTTTGAACTCATATATGGAATTGATCAAGTTTGGATCACAATTCCTCAAGAAATTTGATCAGATCATCAAAAGGGAAAAATGGTCAAAATTAGGGTTTTGATTGAGGAGGTTCAATTTTTGACTTTTGACCTAACACATGACTTGTTGGTTTGAGACATGATATCAAGGATTCAAATGCATAATTTTGAGCTAAGTGCATGGCTTAAAACATTTCCCAAAGATCAATTGATTGATAGTTGAAATTCAGTCAACTGATGAAAAGTTAACTAATACACTGAAAAGTCAAACTTTGACTTTTTGATCAAAATCAAGTTTCAAAAATAATATTTCATCAAGACATGTAAAAATATGAAGATTGTTCATCAAGAAATCAAAAATTCAAAATTATCTTTGAAAAGTCAAAATTCTAAGACTTAGAAATTTTTCTAAGTGTTGGAAAGTTAACCTTTTTTCATGAATTTGTGCCAAATTTTCACCATGATGCAAGATGATTCAAGGAAAACTTCCAACATGAAAGTTGTAGATCTTAATGAGATATAAAACATTGTAGGACATAACTTTTTCTATAAATTCTTGGATTTTAAGTTATAAATTCATAAAGACATGTCCATGAAACAAAAACACTTGGTGAAGTTTTGCCCTAGTTAGGTAGATTTTTGACCTAACTTCATGGCCAAGTTTCACATAATTCAAAATTGAATTTTCAAAAATGTCCAACATGAAAGTTCTAGAGCATGTTACAAGCTTTCTAAAAATTCCAAGAACTCCTTGAGATCATTCTTGAGCAAGGATAATCAAAGGCAAGAAGTTAGGGTTTCATTCTTGTTTTACAAGGTAAATTTTTAGGATGAACATGAACCAAATCCATGCTAGGCTGCATAATCTTTGCTTTTCAGGACTCAAACTTGTTTGTAACTCAATAATTAATTGTTTACATAATTTCTAGAGCCACGATCCAAGCATTAGAGCCATTGTCTAAAAGATTCATCCATTTTTGGAAGAAAGCAACATTGCCATTCTTGAAAAGTGACTTTAATCACAAAGTAAACTTGAATTGAGCCTCTAACTTGTTCCTCCTACACAGGCTTCCTCTGCAAATTTAGAATAACACATTTAAAGTTTGCAACCACTCTAGATAGCATGGTACAAGCCTTGGGAAGATGTTTGTCATGTTTACTTCAAAAACAAGCAAAGTTGCCACAACTTGAGAATTCAAATTCAGAGTTGTTGTAACACTTGAAACCTCTTTCCTATAAATACATGCACTATTTGTAAGCTAAGGGACGAATTCTTAAGCCCAGAAATACCATAAAACAGAGAATCACCAAGAACACCTTAAAACTTGTCATTTATGAGTTTTGAACCGAATCTTCAAATCTACTCTTGTGTTTCTTGGCCTTTTTGATTCCTAAAGCTTCTAAACATCATACATAAACAATCCCACACCCTGCTACACTTCGGTAACTCCATCTTCATCATCCTCCATTTTCAAAAACTGAAGCTTGCACCTTGACTTCTCCAGAACATTCCAGCCATCCATAGTTCAAGCTAACGGTTGCATTAGTTTCCTAGGAACATGAGGAAGCTAACCTGATCATCACAGTAACTTGAATCAAGCTCTAATTGAAAACATGATCTCCAGCTGCAATGTGAGGTTTCTGACTTTTCATCTCATTATTTAGGCATTGTTAGGCTTGCATTTTCAAAGACAAAATGTAGATATCATTGCCCTGGAACTGTACATATCCATAGATTTCATTTATATGGCCTGAGTTGGGAGAAATTTTAACCTGAACTTTCTGAAAAAATTAGGTTAAAGTTGGTACCATTCAAAATTCATGCTTGTTTTTGATTTATAGTTTTAATGCTTTACATTTATGGAACCGTGATGAAATTTTCCACAAGTTTCATGTTTACATTTTGATCGAGAAATGAATAAGATGCAGATGGTCTGGCTAGCGCAAGGTTGAAGATGAAGTTCAGGCCTAGGAAGGGTTTTCAAATATATATTTATGGTTTGATATAAGCAAACGGATGTATAGTCACCCCAGTGATAGAGAGCGCACACGTTTATGCTAGGGGCCTGGATTTGAACCCCAACGCTACCCTTTTTCCATTTTTTTCATTGTTTCTTTTCTTTTTGACACAAGCTAGTGCGGCTGGGCCCTGAACCTTTAGGATTTGCCATTTTTGCTGCCTCTAACCCCCGCCCCCCTATTCACTTATAACACACAACCCATTTTTTTTATATATGTATTTTTTTTGTCTTCCTGACTAACAAAGACAGGCCTTGGGCATAAACAAAAAAAATTGTTTTCTATCAAACCCCCTAAACCATTTTTAAACCCCATGGCTTTTATTTTATATTTTATTTTTATTTGGTTTTCTTAAATATTATTATTATTATTATTATTATTATTTTAGAAAATCCCAAAAATATTTTATTTATTTATATATTTAATATACTAAATATTTTTATTTTATTTCCTTTTCTAAACAAAAAAAAGACCAAAAATATTTTCTATTCAAATTAATTTCTCTTTTAAATATAAATGAATATTTAGACTTAGGTTTATTTTTCTCTTCTAAATTAAAATTAGTTTAGAACTTGGGAACTCAATTAATTTTTTCTATACTAGTTTAATTAATATAAAACCCTTTTCATAAAAAGCCTAAAAAATATTTTCTTGATTAATTTTATTTCTTTTCTTAATTAAATTAGATTTAATTTTCTTAATTTACTTAATTAATTTTTTTTTGTAGTTAATTAGGTCAATATTTTCTTTAAAAATTCAAACAAAAATCTATTTCTTTTCCATTCATATCCTTGTACATTTATTCATTCTTGTACATTTAATTCTTGTAAATATTCAATATGGTTAAAATAGATAATTAGGGTTTAATTCCATGAAATCCCCATTTGTATACTTGTACATCCCATCCCAATCTGATATAATAGCGTAGAATATTTACTTTCTGCAATCTATCACTTTCATATAAATGCTAGTTAATTAGGGTTTGTATGGAAATCTAAAATCAATCTTAGAAAACCCTAATTCAAGATTAAACTAAGCATGAAATACAATACACTTGCACACTTTGCCCCTCTAGCATTTAACTCCACTTTGTTGTCTTGAAGAAATGGTCATGTTATGCATGTGAGACATCTTAGCCAAAACAAATCAAAAATACAAGATCATAGTCCCTCGATGATGCTACGAATGTTGACTTACAAATGATCTTAGTCCCTTAAGAGAAATGCTAAGATATCTCACAACATTTCTATCCATGACTATATGATGACCCACGCCCGTCCCTTTACATCCAAATATAGGTTTACTTGCCAATCAATTGTGAGATAGCAATATCAAAAGAAGACAGAAATGAACAAAAGACTTTTGAGTAGGTAAAATGTTCTTAGTTGCTTGCTCATAATCCATCTTCAAAACAAACATCTTTCAAACACACTAAACACTTTTAAAAGCATGAAATATTTTCAAAAGTTCAACACTTTGTATGCATTCTTATAGAGACGAGAATCATTACAAATTCGCCGAAACGAATGTGCTTTTAAAAAATACTTTCAAAAACCACCACAAACACATTTCAAACAAAATAATTTTAAAAGTGATCTAGCAAGCAACTAAAATCCCATAGATAACTATGGATGAAAAGGGTGCTAACACCTTCCCTTTTCATAACCTACCCCCCGAACTCAAGAAAATATCTCAAAGGTCTTTCCTGTTCTTTTCACCCCTTCCTTATTGGATAAAAGAAAAGTCAGTGGCGGCTCTTGCTATCCACAACAATTGCGATCAAACGCAAAACAACCAAGTCAGTTCTCCCACCGTATCACAGAATTGGCGAATCTGCTTGGGAATATTGAAAAGTGGGGTTACCTTAGAGTTAGATCACATTTACTTGCTTTCATTGTTTGATTTGTTTGCTTTACATTTTATGGGTCCTTGTTTGGGTTTGTATTGATCCTCTACCTGGATCGGGGAACACTGTGATACGGTGGAAGAATCGACTATTAATACTGGTTTGCATTTTGCATTTTTTGTTTGCAAAATGTCGCAGTAAGCAAGAGTCGCCACCGACTTTTATTTTATCCAATCAGGAAAAGGAAAAAGAACAGAAAAAACCTTTTTCGAGAATTTTCTGAGTACATGGGGGGGGGGGGTAGATTATAGAAAGGGAAGGTGTTAGCACCCTTTCTATCCATAGTTTTCCATGGGCTCTTAGGTACTTGCTCATTTAAAAATTGCTTGTGTGTGTTTGTTTTGAAAAAGTTTACTTCGTGATAACCCTTGTATCAGTCCTCAAGGATGTGACGAAGTTGTTTTAAAAATTGTTTTGAAAGGTGTTGCTGTGAAAAAAAATTATTTGTTGGGGCAAGTACTTAAAAGTTAATCTACCTACTCGAAAAAGAATGTTCATTTTCTTTTAGACAACGCTATCCTATTATTAAGGAATAGGTAGCACCATCGTTGGAGTTTTAAGGGACGTTCGAAGGGACAGATACGGTCACAAAAGTAATGTTAGGAGGTGTTAGTAATCATCCTAAAGCCTTAAAGATATGTTTCCGAGGCAACATCCGAATGGGTCATTTGAGATCTTTCGGGGCTAGAGGACGACCACTAACAAACCCTATACTTCATGACCGCTTACCGAAGGCAACCGAAGTGAGGCAAACCCTAGGAGTGCATATGTGCATGTGAATTTTTCAGTTAATTAGTCTTTGCAAATTAGGTGATCTACCATTTTAATTTTCAGATATTCTTGCCATACAATCCTATTAGCATACATCTAACGGTTAATAATTGCGAAAATTTAATGTGCGGAAAAACAAAACCTAGCTATTACATGGCTTTCGCAGATACAGAATTATTTAACTGAAAATAAAATGAGGCAATTAAAACCCTTATTAGAAATCTATTACAACCTCGAAACAGTTACATAAATAGTAATCAAAACGGTAATTAAAACGCGTGACGAATTGAATGCGAAGAATTAATTAAGAGACCTAAAATCTAATTAAAAAAATAATTTGGTTATTTTTGGAGAAAAATTAATTATTTACAACCCTAATTTCTAATTAGTTTTAATTATGAAAAGGCATTAAATTAACCTAATTTAAGCTAAATTAATTAATTAAAGAAAATAACTATTATCATAAAAAAAATGATTTTTGTGATTTTATGTTTTTTTTGAAGTTACACCATGGTCCCTGGCAAGTGGAGTCATTGAATATGTTGATCATGAATGTGCTTAGATCTTGTAGTTGGATGGTGGAGGTGTATGATGAACGTTGGAGATAGCAACACATAGGATCCTGTAAAGAAGAATAAAAACAAGGAAATTGCTCGGACCTGGGATCAAACCCAGGTCCTCTACCCTTTCCAACATGCCTGCTTGTCATATGTGCTACGTGATTTATTTGTTAATAAAATAACCACAATTCATAATATGTGTTAAAACGTGAGTTAGTGGACAAAACAGAAAAAGCGCGTGCCAGTTTGAATGGCCCAGTGATTGGCTGCCACGTTATCACCTTCTTCCTCAGCCCATCGTTTTAGATATGATACTTATACATATGGACATCTTCCATAGCTACAAACCTGCAACCTTCAAAAATCAACATAATACATGATAAATGAATTCCAGTTACATGGATCAAACCGTCTTGACGCCACGAGCATCCTAGTACCTTTTTCCGTGGCCAATTTTACCTGTATAAGAAAACCCTAAAACGACTAAATAAAACCTAACAATGGCAAACTTCAGTATATGCGCTAAAACTTCAATTAAACCAATCCAATACGTTGCAAACATGATAACAAACATATACATACCATTAAAACATGTTTATGATGAAAGAATCGTAGTAATCATATTTGAAATAAAGGCCAAACCGTGTGAGTTGAAGCGCACGATTCTTGATGCTCCAAGCCTTGCAAATGATTGGGACAACTTCAGTGCACGCCCAAGATGCAATTGCTGGCCTTAAATTGCTTTGAAAGGTCCTGTGGAGTGAAATCCGATCCCTACTTTTTGACAAATTTTTTGAGTTTGTTCTTTCTCTTTCACGACTGCAAAACCAATTTTTTATCCTTGGTTCTTGTTCATTATATATGCTAGAGCGAATTAGGGTTGCAAAAACAGATGATATCTTTGGAATTTTGGAAGATTTGATTTGATTTTTCATCCATATGCAAACCTTCTATATTGAGCCAAATTATCCCATTTTTTTACCAATCATGCTTGATTCGATTTGGTCTTGATATCTCAGCATAATTTGATTGAGATCCTATCCAAAAATCATATTAAAATATATCTTTGATATTATTTACTAATTATTTAATTTTATTCAATTTTAATAAATAAAAAGTCAAAATAAAATGGAAAATGAAGAAAATGACATGTGGGTGGATATTTGGGTCGTGGACCATTCTACAAGTTAGGTGCAATCATGAAAGTCTAAGCCCATTTGGTGAAAAATGCACTTTTGAGCATATTTGAATTTTGGCAATTTTGCAAAAAAGGTCAACTTTGACAAGGCATATCTCCTCCAATTTTAACCCAAGAGATATGTTCTTTGACTTTTTAGAAATATTAGGATGTCCCCCAAGCAACCCTTTTGGTCTCATTTCAATTGGGTCTTCCATGTTCATGTAAGAAGCCTTGACCCAAAAGGTGTTTTTGTTGACTTTTCAAAAGGACCTATAATGTAGAAATTCATATCTTTTGATGAGTGCATATTTTGAACTTGTGGGCTGAAGATGAATTGTAGGGAATTGCATCTTCTTAAAAATGAGCCTTGGATGGGAAATTTCTAATGAAGCAAGAGGAATTTATGCTTTGTCAAAGTTTGGTTGACTTTTCTTGAGAAATCCTAATTTAGCAACTTTTAGGTTTTGATGAATTTGGGGCATTCCTTGAAGAATCATGATCAACCCTTGATCAAATGATGAAAGTAACTTAAAATTTTTGATGTTGACAAAAAATATTGAGGTTTGACTGTATGTGGGCCACAATTGACTTTTGACCTAATACCGTCGATTCACAAGCATCTGAGCAGTTGACTGAGCAAACTTCTTGTGCAAGGCATGAAAATTGACATGGATGATCTTAGGACTATATTAGTACAATGGAGAGCATATGAGTCCTTTGTGGTTCACACATCTTGATAAAAATGGAAACCCTAATTTGAGGTATACTGCCTTAGGAGAGAGTTTGTCTGGTCAACTCTTGGGCTTCCTTGAGCAAATTAGGGACCTCCATTGACATGTGTTGAGTAAAATGAGAAGGCAAATTTTGGGGGACAACAGCTGCCCCTGTTCAATCTTCTTAAACCTAAAGACATAGATTGGTTGTATTGCCTTTCGTGATCTGAAGGTGGAAGATGATTGAACACAAGAGTGCCCAGAAATTTGCACTCGCATGAAGTAACGCTAATCAGAGATATTAGGAATGGGCTTACAGATGCCATTTGGAAGTTGATGTAGACTCTTCGGAGATGGGCTTAAAGATGCCATCTGAAAAAGGTATCGATCACATAAGAGATTCCTTTGCGAGGATCCATGTACCTGCTGTTGAGGAGAACTTCGCCGGGGAATGTTGATAGAGTTTAGGAGCTTTAGTTGTCTGTTACTATATTAGGGAATTATTGAAGAGGTGGAAGTGAGTGGTGTATCTGGTCAGGGTTCAGGTTGCACAGGGACTTGCTGAGGGAATGTGAACTGTTGTCTTACAGTCTTGTGGACTGTTGTCTGAAGATAAGAGAGAAGAAACCCAAATGGTAAGGTTATGAGAAGGAACCTGGATAGTAGGGTTACTCAGAAATGAAAGCCTAGATAGTAGGGCGGTGAGAAGGAGCCTGGGTCGTAGGGTTACTTCGAAATAAAAGCTTGGATAGCAGGGCTGTGAGAAGGAACCTGGGTCGTAGGATTACTTCGAAATGAAAGTCTGGATAGCAGGGCTGTGAGAAGGAACCTGGGTTGTAGGGTTACTTCGAAATGAAAGTCTGGATAGAAGGGCTGTGAGAAGGAACCTGGGTCGTAGGGTTACTTCGAAATGAAATCCTGGATAGTAGGGCTGTTAGAAGGAACCTGGCTCGCAGGGTTACTTAGAAATGAAAGCCTGGATAGCAAAGTCGTGAGAAGAAAGATGGGTCGTAGGGTTACTTCGAAATGAAAGCCTGGATAGCAGGGCTGTTAGAAGGAACCTGGGTCGTAGGGTTACTTCAAAATGAAAGCCTGGATAGTAAGGCTGTGAGAAGGAACCTGGATAGTAGGGTTACTCCGAAATGAAAGCCTGGATAGTAGGGCTGTGATAAGGAACCTGGATCATAGGGTTACTTCGAAATGAAAGCCTGAATAGTAGGGATGTGAGAAGGAACCCAGATAGTACGGTTTCTTCTAAATGAAAGCCTGGATAGTAGGGCTGTGAGAATGAACCTGAATAGTAGGGTTACATCGAAATAAAAGCTTGGATAGTAGGGCTATAAGAAAGAACCTGGGTCGTAGGGTTACTTTGAAATGAAATCCTGGACGGTAGGGTTGTGAGAAGAAACCTGTATAGTAGGGTTACTTCGAAACGAATGCCTGGATAGTAGGGCTGTGAGAAGGAACCTGGGTCGTAGGTTTACTTCGAAATGAAACCTGGATAGTAAGGCTGTGAGAAGGAACTGGGATAGTAGGGTTACTTGAAAATGAAAGCCTGGATAGTAGGGCTTATGGGAAGGAACCTGGGTCATAGGGTTACTTCGAAATGAAAGCCTGCATAATAGGGCTGTGAAAAGGAACATAGATATGAGGGTTACTTCGAAATGAAAGCCTGGATAGTTGGGCTGTGAGAAGGAACCTGGGTCATAGGGTTACTTCGAAATGAAAGTCTGGATAGTAGGGTTGTGAGAAGGAACCTGGATAGTAGGGTTACTTCGAAATGAAAGCCTAGATAGTAGGGCTGTGTGAAGGAACCTGGATAGTAGGGTTACTTCGAAATGAAAACCTGGATAGTAGGGTTGTGACAAGGAACCTGGATAGTAGGGTTACTTCGAAATCAAAGCCTGGATAGTAGGGCTGTGAGAAGGAACCTGGATAGTAGGGTTACTTCGAAATGAAAGCCTGGATAGTAGGGCTGTGAGAAAGAACTTGGATAATAGGGTTACTTCGAAATAAAAGCTTGGATAGTATGGCTGTCAGAAGGAACCTGGGTCGTAGGGTTACTTCGAAATGAAATCCTGGATAGTAGGGCTGTGAGAAGGAACATTGGTCATAGGGTTACTTCGAAATGAAAGCCTGGATAGCAGGGCTGTGAGAAGGAACCTGGGCCGTAGGGTTACTTCGAAATAAAATCCTGGTTAGCAAGGCTGTGAGAAGAAACATGGGTCATAGGGTTACTTCGAAATGAAAGCCTGGATAGCAGGGCTGTGAGAAGGAACCTGGGTCGTAGGTTTACTTCAAAATGAAAGCCTGGATAGTAAGGCTGTAAGAAGGAACCTGGATAGTAGGGTTACTCCGAAATGAAAGCCTGGATAGTAGGGCTGTGAGAAGGAACCTGGATTATAGGGTTACTTCGAAATGAAATCCTGGATAGTAGGGCTGTGAGAAGGAACCCGGATAGTACCGTTTCTTCAAAATGAAAGCCTGGATAGTAGGGCTGTGAGAATGAACCTGAATAGTAGGGTTACATCGAAATGAAAGCCTGGATAGTAGGGTTGTGAGAAAGAACCTGGGTCGTAGGGTTACTTCGAAATGACATCCTAGACGGTAGGGCTGTGAGAAGGAACCTGGATAGTAGGGTTACTTCAAAATGAAAGCCTGGATAGTAGGGCTGTGAGAAGGAACCTGGGTTGTAGGTTTACTTCGAAATGAAATCCTGAATTAGTAGGGCTTTGAGAAGGAACCGGGATAGTAGGGTTACTTGAAAATGAAAGCCTGGATAGTATGGCTGTGAGAAGGAACCTAGATAGGAGGGTTACTTTGAAATGAAAGGCTGGATAGTTGGGCTGTGAGAAGGAACCTGGTTCGTAGGGTTACTTCGAAATGAAAGTTTGGATAGTAGGGCTGTGAGAAGGAACCTGGATAGTAGGGTTACTTCGAAATGAAAGCCTGAATAGTAGGGCTGTGTGAAGGAACCAGGATAGTAGGGTTACTTCGAAATGAAAACCTGGATAGTAGGGTTGTGACAAGGAACCTGGATAGTAGGGTTACTTCGAAATAAAAGCCTGGATAGTAGGGCTGTAAGAAGGAACCTGGATAGTAGGGTTACTTCTAAATGAAAGCCTCGATAGTAGGGCTGTGAGAAAGAACCTTGATAATAGGGTTACTTCGAAATAAAAGCTTGGATAGTAGGGCTGTCAGAAGGAACCTGGGTCGTAGGGTTACTTCGAAATGAAATCCTGGATAGCAGGGCTGTGAGAAGGAACATTGGTCATAGGGTTACTTCGAAATGAAAGCCTGGATAGCAGGGTTGTGAGAAGGAACCTGGGTCGTAGGGTTACTTCGAAATAAAATCCTGGATAGCAAGGCTGTGAGAAGAAACATGGGTCATAGGGTTACTTCGAAATGAAAGCCTGGATAGCAGGGCTGTGAGAAGGAACCTGGGTCGTAGGGTTACTTCAAAATGAAAGCCTGGATAGTAAGGCTGTAAGAAGGAACCTGGATAGTAGGGTTACTCCAAAATGAAAGCCTGGATAGTAGGGCTGTGAGAAGGAACCTGGATTATAGGGTTACTTCGAAATAGAATCCTGGATAGTAGGGCTGTGAGAAGGAACCCGGATAGTACGGTTTCTTCAAAATGAAAGCCTGGATAGTAGGGCTGTGAGAATGAACCTGAATAGTAGGGTTACATCGAAATGAAAGCCTGGATAATAGGGTTGTGAGAAAGAACCTGGGTCGTAGGGTTACTTCGAAATGACATCCTAGACGGTAGGGCTGTGAGAAGGAACCTGGATAGTAGGGTTACTTCAAAATGAAAGCCTGGATAGTAGGGCTGTGAGAAGGAACCTGGGTCGTAGGTTTACTTCGAAATGAAATCCTGAATTAGTAGGGCTGTGAGAAGGAACCGGGATAGTAGGGTTACTTGAAAATGAAAGCCTGGATAGTAGAGCTTATGGGAAGGAACCTGGGTCATAGGGTTACTTCGAAATGAAAGCCTGGATAGTATGGTTGTGAGAAGGAACCAGGGTCGTAGGGTTACTTCGAAATGAAAGCCTGGATAGTATGGCTGTGAGAAGGAACCTAGATAGGAGGGTTACTTTGAAATGAAAGGCTGGATAGTTGGGCTGTGAGAAGGAACTTGGTTCGTAGGGTTACTTCGAAATGAAAGTCTGGATAGTAGGGCTGTGAGAAGGAACATGGATAGTAGGGTTACTTCGAAATGAAAGCCTGAATAGTAGGGCTGTGTGAAGGAACCAGGATAGTAGGGTTACTTCGAAATGAAATCCTGGATAGTAGGGCTATGAGAAGGAACCTGGATAGTAGGGTTACTTCAAAATAAAAGCCTGGATAGTAGGGCTGTGAGAAGGAACCTGGATAGTAGGGTTACTTCGAAATGAAAGCCTGGATAGTAAGGCTGTGAGAAAGAAACTGGATAATAGGGTTACTTCGAAATAAAAGCCTGGATAGTAGGGCTGTCAGAAGGAACCTGGGTCGTAGGGTTACTTCGAAATGAAATCCTAGATAGTAGGGCTGTGAGAAGGAACATGGGTCGTTGGGTTACTTCTAAATGAAAGCCTGGATAGCAGGGCTGTGAGAAGGAACCTGGGTCGTAGGGTTACTACAAAATGAAAGCCTGGCTAGTAAGGCTGTGAGAAGGAACCTGGATAGTAGGGTTACTCCGAAATGAAAGCCTGGATAGTAGGGCTGTGAGAAGGAACCTGAATCATAGGGTTACTTAGAAATGAAAGCTTGGATAGTATGTTTGTGAGAAGGAACCAGGGTCGTAGGGTTACTTCTAAATGAAAGCCTGGATAATAGGGCTGTGAAAAGGAACATAGATAAGAGGGTTACTTCGAAATGAAAGCCTGGATAGTTGGGCTGTGAGATGGAACTTGGGTCGTAGGGTTACTCCGAAATGAAATCCTGGATAGTAGGGCTGTGAGAAGGAACCCGAATAGTACGGTTTCTTCGAAATGAAAGCCTGAATAGTAGGGCTGTGAGAATGAACCTGAATAGTAGGGTTACATCGAAATGAAAGCCTGGATAGTAGGGTTGTGAGAAAGAACCTGGGTCGTAGGGTTACTTCGAAATGACATCCTGGACGTTAGGGCTGTGAGAAGGAACCTGGATAGTAGGGTTACTTCAAAATGAAAGCCTGGATAGTAGGGCTGTGAGAAGGAACCTGGGTCGTAGGTTTACTTCGAAATGAAATCCTGGATAGTAGGACTGTGAGAAGGAACCGTGATAGTAGGGTTACTTGAAAATGAAAGCCTGGATAGTAGATCTTATGGGAAGGAACCTGGGTCATAGGGTTACTTCGAAATGAAAGCCTCGATAGTATGGTTGTGAGAAGGAACCACGGTCGTAGGGTTACTTCGAAATGAAAGCCTGGATAGTATGGCTGTGAGAAGGAACCTAGATAGGAGGGTTACTTTGAAAAGAAAGCCTGGATAGTTTGGCTGTGAGAAGGAACCTGGGTCGTAGGGTTACTTTGAAATGAAAGTCTGGATAGTAGGGTTGTGAGAAGGAACATGGATAGTAGGGTTACTTCGAAATGAAAGCCTGGATAGTAGGGCTGTGTGAAGGAACCTGGATAGTAGGGTTACTTAGAAATGAAAACCTGGATAGTAGGGTTGTGAGAAGGAACCTGGATAGTAGGGTTACTTCGAAATAAAAGCCTGGATAGTAGGGCTGTGAGAAGGAACCTGGATAGTAGGGTTACTTCGAAATGAAAGCCTGGATAGTATGGTTGTGAGAAGGAACCAGGGTCGTAGGGTTACTTCGAAATGAAAGCCTGGATAGTATGGCTGTGAGAAGGAACCTAGATAGGAGGGTTACTTTGAAATGAAAGGCTGGATAGTTGGGCTGTGAGAAGGAACTTGGTTCGTAGGGTTACTTCGAAATGAAAGTCTGGATAGTAGGGCTATGAGAAGGAACATGGATAGTAGGGTTACTTCGAAATGAAAGCCTGAATAGTAGGGCTGTGTGAAGGAACCAGGATAGTAGGGTTACTTCGAAATGAAATCCTGGATAGTAGGGCTATGAGAAGGAACCTGGATAGTAGGGTTACTTCGAAATAAAAGCCTGGATAGTAGGGCTGTGAGAAGGAACCTGGATAGTAGGGTTACTTCGAAATGAAAGCCTGGATAGTAGGGCTGTGAGAAAGAAACTGGATAATAGGGTTACTTCGAAATAAAAGCCTGGATAGTAGGGCTGTCAGAAGGAACCTGGGTCGTAGGGTTACTTCGAAATGAAATCCTAGATAGTAGGGCTGTGAGAAGGAACATGGGTCGTTGGGTTACTTCTAAATGAAAGCCTGGATAGCAGGGCTGTGAGAACGAACCTGGGTCGTAGGGTTACTACAAAATGAAAGCCTGGCTAGTAAGGCTGTGAGAAGGAACCTGGATAGTAGGGTTACTCCGAAATGAAAGCCTGGATAGTAGGGCTGTGAGAAGGAACCTGGATCATAGGGTTACTTAGAAATGAAAGCTTGGATAGTATGTTTGTGAGAAGGAACCAGGGTCGTAGGGTTACTTCTAAATGAAAGCCTGGATAATAGGGCTGTGAAAAGGAACATAGATAAGAGGGTTACTTCGAAATGAAAGCCTGGATAGTTGGGCTGTGAGATGGAACTTGGGTCGTAGGGTTACTCCGAAATGAAATCCTGGATAGTAGGGCTGTGAAAAGGAACCCGAATAGTACGGTTTCTTCGACATGAAAGCCTGAATAGTAGGGCTGTGAGAATGAACCTGAATAGTAGGGTTACATCGAAATGAAAGCCTGGATAGTAGGGTTGTGAGAAAGAACCTGGGTCGTAGGGTTACTTCGAAATGACATCCTGGACGTTAGGGCTGTGAGAAGGAACCTGGATAGTAGGGTTACTTCAAAATGAAAGCCT
Organism: Vicia faba; assembly: GCA_948472305.1. Lineage (NCBI taxonomy): Eukaryota > Viridiplantae > Streptophyta > Magnoliopsida > Fabales > Fabaceae > Vicia > Vicia faba. The sequence continues at coordinate 1,639,703,360 of OX451736.1, read as the reverse complement.
GGATAGTAGGGCTGTGAGAAGGAACCTGGGTCGTAGGTTTACTTCGAAATGAAATCCTGGATAGTAGGGCTATGAGAAGGAACCGTGATAGTAGGGTTACTTGAAAATGAAAGCCTGGATAGTAGATCTTATGGGAAGGAACCTGGGTCATAGGGTTACTTCGAAATGAAAGCCTGGATAGTATGGTTGTGAGAAGGAACCACGGTCGTAGGGTTACTTCGAAATGAAAGCCTGGATAGTATGGCTGTGAGAAGGAACCTAGATAGGAGGGTTACTTTGAAAAGAAAGCCTGGATAGTTTGGCTGTGAGAAGGAACCTGGGTCGTAGGGTTACTTTGAAATGAAAGTCTGGATAGTAGGGTTGTGAGAAGGAACATGGATAGTAGGGTTACTTCGAAATGAAAGCCTGGATAGTAGGGCTGTGTGAAGGAACCTGGATAGTAGGGTTACTTAGAAATGAAAACCTGGATAGTAGGGCTGTGAGAAGGAACCTGGATAGTAGGGTTACTTCGAAATAAAAGCCTGGATAGTAGGGCTGTGAGAAGGAACCTGGATAGTAGGGTTACTTCGAAATGTAAGCCTGGATAGTAGGGCTGTGAGAAAGAACCTGGAATAATAGGGTTACTTCGAAATAAAAGCCTGGATAGTAGGGCTGTCAGAAGGAACCTGGGTCGTAGGGTTACTTCGAAATGAAATCCTGGATAGCAGGGTTGTGAGAAGGAACATGGGTCGTTGGGTTACTTCTAAATGAAAGCCTGGATAGCAGGGCTGTGAGAAGGAACCTGGGTCGTAGGGTTACTTCAAAATGAAAGCCTGGATAGTAAGGCTGTGAGAAGGAACCTGGATAGTAGGGTTACTCCGAAATGAAAGCCTGGATAGTAGGGCTGTGAGAAGGAACCTGGATCATATGGTTACTTCGAAATGAAAGCCTGTATAGTAGGGCTATGAGAAGGAACCCAGATAGTACGGTTTCTTTGAAATGAAAGCCTGGATAGTAGGGCTGTGAGAATGAACCTGAATAGTAGGGTTACATCGAAATGAAAGCCTGGATAGTAGGGTTGTGAGAAAGAACCTGGGTCGTAGGGTTACTTCGAAATGACATCCTGGACGTTAGTGTTAGAACAATGTTTGAATCTAGTACCCTATATTTAAGTTTTGATGATAACAAAGTGAAAAGATATAATATTTATATGTTTCATGTTTGAACTATATGCTACCTAAAATTACTATGCTCTGACTTGCAGATACGCTGATTAAAATAAGCAAGATCACTTCTTCAGCATCAGAATTTGATTTGATACACCAGCATCAGAAGTTGCTGAATCAGAACGTCAAGATCAGATGATCAACTCACGTACATGCTGAAGCTTGATGAACAGAACTGCGCGTAAACACTCTGATACAAAAACAATAGTTCATCAGCAGCGAAGCAGAATCAGAATGAGCCAAGCCAGAACGTGCATTGAAGAAGCAACGGTACTGTGCATTGAACGCTAATTAATTCCAACGGCATCATTCTAGACAAGATCTGCTCAAAAAGGAAATCTTGTTATTAGCATTGAATCAAGAATATTTGCATTCAACGTTCATCTTCTCAAGTGCTATATAAACAAGGCTTCGAAGATTATAATGGCTAATGCTCTCCAATTCTCTACACGCAAAAAGCTGATCAATAATCTTCATCTACCAGTTTTGCTAAACCACAAACTCTGATACTCCATTAGTGTTTAGCAATCTAAGATTCTAAGCTTCATTTGTGTATACATCACAGTTGTGATAAAGTTTTGTAGAAAACATTCACACACATTTGTTTTATACCTTTGTAAGAAAGTGTTGCCTTGACAAACCGGATTGTGGTTTGAATCAAGAAGGCTTTAGCAGTTGTTAAAGCAGTCTGTAATATTCAGTTGAATATAGTGAATTAAGACCTCGTTGGAGAGAGGCGAAATCACCTTGACGGGTGGACTGGAGTAGTTTGAGATCAAACGAACCAGGATAAAAATATCTTGTCAATTGCTTTAAGATTTCAGTTTTACAATTCAACCCCCCCTTCTTGTGTTTTTCACCCCTTCAGTTAGGGCTGTGAGAAGGAACCTGGATAGTAGGGTTACTTCAAAATGAAAGCCTGGATAGTAGGGCTGTGAGAAGGAACCTGGGTCGTAGGTTTACTTCGAAATGAAATCCTGGATAGTAGGGCTGTGAGAAGGAACCGTGATAGTAGGGTTACTTGAAAATGAAAGCCTGGATAGTAGATCTTATGGGAAGGAACCTGGGTCATAGGGTTACTTCGAAATGAAAGCCTGGATAGTATGGTTGTGAGAAGGAACCACGGTCGTAGGGTTACTTCGAAATGAAAGCCTGGATAGTATGGCTGTGAGAAGGAACCTAGATAGGAGGGTTACTTTGAAAAGAAAGCCTGGATAGTTTGGCTGTGAGAAGGAACCTGGGTCGTAGGGTTACTTCGAAATGAAAGTCTGGATAGTAGGGTTGTGAGAAGGAACATGGATAGTAGGGTTACTTCGAAATGAAAGCCTGGATAGTAGGGCTGTGTGAAGGAACCTGGATAGTAGGGTTACTTAGAAATGAAAACCTGGATAGTAGGGCTGTGAGAAGGAACCTGGATAGTAGGGTTACTTCGAAATAAAAGCCTGGATAGTAGGGCTGTGAGAAGGAACCTGGATAGTAGGGTTACTTCGAAATGTAAGCCTGGATAGTAGGGCTGTGAGAAAGAACCTGGAATAATAGGGTTACTTCGAAATAAAAGCCTGGATAGTAGGGCTGTCAGAAGGAACCTGGGTCGTAGGGTTACTTCGAAATGAAATCCTGGATAGTAGGGTTGTGAGAAGGAACATGGGTCGTTGGGTTACTTCTAAATGAAAGCCTGGATAGCAGGGCTGTGAGAAGGAACCTGGGTCGTAGGGTTACTTCAAAATGAAAGCCTGGATAGTAAGGCTGTGAGAAGGAACCTGGATAGTAGGGTTACTCCGAAATGAAAGCCTGGATAGTAGGGCTGTGAGAAGGAACCTGGATCATATGGTTACTTCGAAATGAAAGCCTGTATAGTAGGGCTATGAGAAGGAACCCAGATAGTACGGTTTCTTCGAAATGAAAGCCTGGATAGTAGGGCTGTGAGAATGAACCTGAATAGTAGGGTTACATCGAAATGAAAGCCTGGATAGTAGGGCTGTGAGAAGGAACCTGGGTCGTAGGTTTACTTCGAAATGAAATCCTGGACGATAGGGCTATGAGAAGGAACCTAGATAGTAGGGTTACTTCTAAATGAAAGCTTGGATAGTAGGGCTGTGAGAAGGAACCTGGGTCGTGGGTTTACTTCGAAATGAAAGCCTGGATAGTAGGGCTGTGAGAAGGAACCGGAATAGTAGGTTTACTTGAAAATGAAAGCCTGGATAGTAGAGCTTATGGGAAGGAACCTGGGTCATAGGGTTACTTAGAAATGAAAGCCTGGATAGTACGGTTGTGAGAAGGAACCAGGGTCGTAGGATTACTTCGAAATGAAAGCCTGGATAGCAGGGTTGTGAGAAGGAACCTAGATAGTAGGGTTACTTCGAAATGAAAGCCTAGATAGTTGGGCTGTGAGAAGGAACCTGGGTCGTAGGGTTACTTCGAAATGAAAGTCTGGATAGTAGGGTTGTGAGAAGGAACTTGGATAGTAGGGTTACTTCGAAATGAAAGCCTGGATAGTAGGGCTGTGTGGAGGAACCTGGATAGTAGGGTTACTTCAAAATGAAAACCTAGATAGTAGGGTTGTGAGAAGGAACCTGGATAGTAGGGTTACTTCCAAATAAAAGCCTGGATAGAAGGGCTGTTAGAAGGAACATGGATAGTAGGGTTACTTCGAAATGAAATCCCGGATAGTAGGGCTTTGAGAAGAAACTTGGATAATAGGGCTACTTCGAAATAAAAGCCTGGATAGTAGGGCTGTCAGAAGGAACCTGGGTCGTAGGGTTACTTCGAAATGAAATCCTAGATAATAGGGCTGTGAGAAGGAACATGGGTCATTGGGTTACTTCTAAATGAAAGCCTGGATAGCAGGGCTGTGAGAAGGAACCTGGGTCGTAGGGTTACTTCAAAATGAAAGCCTGGATAGTAAGGCTGTGAGAAAGAACCTGGATAGTAGGGTTACTCCGAAATGAAAGCCTGGATAGTAGGTATGTGAGAAGGAACCTGGATCATAGGGTTACTTAGAAATGAAAGCTTGGATAGTATGGTTGTGAGAAGGAACTTGGATAATAGGGTTACATCGAAATGAAAGCCTGGATAGTAGGGCTGTGAGAAGGAACCTAGATCATAGGGTTACTTCGAAATGAAAGCCTGGATAGTAGGGCTGTGAGAAGGAACCCGGATAGTACGGTTTCTTCGAAATGAAAGCCTGGATAGTAGGGCTGTGAGAATGAACCTGAATAGTAGGGTTACATCGAAATGAAAGCCTGGATAGTAGGGCTGTGAGAAAGAACATGGGTCGTAGGGTTACTTCGAAATGAAATCCTTGACGGTAGGGCTGTGAGAAGGACCTTGGATAGTAGGGTTACTTCGAAATGAAAGCCTGGATAGTAGGGCTGTGAGAAGGAACCTGGGTCGTAGGTTTACTTCGAAATGAAAGCCTGGATAGTAGGGCTGTGAGAAGGAACCGGGGTAGTAGGGTACTCGAAAATGAAAGCCTGGATAGTAGGGCTTATGGGAAGGAACCTGGGTCATAGGGTTACTTCGAAATGAAAGCTTGGAGAGTATGGTTGTGAGAAGGAACCAGGGTCGTAGGGTTACTTCGAAATGAAAGCCTGGATAGTAGGGCTGTGAGAAGGAACGTAGATAGGAGGGTTACTTTGAAATGAAAGCCTGGATAGTTGGGCTGTGAGAAGGAACCTGGGTCGTAGGGTTACTTCGAAATGAAAGTCTGGATAGTAGGGCTGTGAGAAGGAAACTGGATAGTAGGGTTACTTCAAAATGAAAGCCTGGATAGTAGGGCTGTGTGAAGGAACCTGGATTGTTGGGTTACTTCGAAATGAAAACCTGGATACTAGGGTTGTGACTAGGAACCTGGATAGTAGGGTTACTTCGAAATGAAAGCCTGGATAGTAGGGCTGTGAGAAGGAACCTGGATAGTAGGGTTACTTCGAAATGAAAGCTTGGATAGTAGGGCTGTGAGAAGGAACCTGGGTCGTAGGGTTACTTCGAAATAAAAGCTTGGATAGTAGGGCTGTTAGAAGGAACCTGAGTCATATGGTTACTTCGAAATGAAATTCTGGATAGCAGGGCTGTGAGAAGGAACATGGGTCATAGGGTTACTTCGAAATGAAAGCCTGGATAGCAGGGCTGTGAGAAGGAACCTGGGTCGTAGGGTTACTTCGAAATAAAATCCTGGATAGCAAGGCTTTGAGAAGAAACATGGGTCGTAGGGTTACTTCGAAATGAAAGCCTGGATAGCAGGGCTATAAGAAGGAACCTGGGTCGTAGGGTTACTTCAAAATAAAAGCCTGGATAGTAAGGCTGTGAGAAGGAACCTGGATAGTAGGGTTACTCCGAAATGAAAGCCTGGATAGTGAGGCTGTGAGAAGGAACCTGGATCATAGGGTTACTTCGAAATGAAAGCCTGGATAATAGGGTTGTGAGAAGGAACCCAGATAGTACGATTTCTTCGAAATGAAAGCCTGGATAGTAGGGCTGTTAGAATGAACCTGAATAGTAGGGTTACATCAAAATGAAAGCCTGGATAGTAGGGTTGTGAGAAAGAACCTGGGTCGTAGGGTTACTTCGAAATGACATCCTGGACGGTAGGGCTGTGAGAAGGAACCTGGATAGTAGGGTTACTTCAAAATGAAAGCCTGGATAGTAGGGCTGTGAGAAGGAACCTGGGTCGTAGGTTTACTTCGAATTGAAATCCAGGATAGTAGGGATGTGAGAAGGAACCGGGATAGTAGGGTTACTTGAAAATGAAAGCCTGGATAGTAGGGCTTATGGGAAGGAACCTGGGTCATAGGGTTACTTTGAAATGAAAGCCTGGATAGTATGGTTGTGAGAAGGAACCAGGGTCATAGGGTTACTTCTAAATGAAAGCTTGGATAGTATGGCTGTGAGAAGGAACCTAGATAGGAGGGTTACTTCGAAATGAAAGCGTGGATAGTAGGGCTGTGAGAAGGAACCTGGGTCGTAGGGTTACTTCGAAATGAAAGTCTGGATAGTAGGGCTGTGAGAAGGAACCTGGATAGTAGGGTTACTTCAAAATGAAAGCCTGGATAGTAGGGTTGTGTCAAGGAACCTGGATAGTAGGGTTACTTCGAAATGAAAACCTGGATAGTAGGGCTGTGAGAATGAACCTGGATAGTAGGGTTACTACGAAATAAAAGCCTGGATAGTAGGGCTGTGAGAAGGAACCTGGATAGTAGGGTTACTTCGAAATGAAAGCCTGGATAGTAGGGCTGTGGGAAAGAATCTGGATAATAGGGTTACTTCGAAAGAAAAGCCTGGATAGTAGGGCTGTCAGAAGGAACCTGGGTCGTAGGGTTACTTCGAAATGAAATCCTGGATAGCAGGGCTGTGAGAGGGAACATGGGTCGTAGGGTTACTTCTAAATGAAAGCCTGGATAGCACGGCTGTGAGAAGGAACCTGGGTCATAGAGTTACTTCAAAATGAAAGCCTGGATAGTAAGGCTGTGAGAAGGAACCTGGATAGTAGGGTTACTCCGAAATGAAAGCCTGGATAGTAGGGCTGTGAGAAGGAACCTGGATCAAAGGGTTACTTCGAAATGAAAGCCTGGATAGTAGGGCTATGAGAAGGAACCCAGATAGTACGGTTTCTTAGAAATGAAAGCCTGGATAGTAGGGCTGTGAGAATGAACCTGAATAGTAGGGTTACATCGAAATGAAAGCCTGGATAGTAGGGCTGTGAGAAGGAACCTGGGTCGTAGGGTTACTTCGAAATGAAATCCTGAACGGTAGGGCTGTGAGAAGGAACCTGGATAGTAGGGTTACTTCGAAATGAAATCCTGGATAGTAGGGCTGTGAGAAGGAACCTGTGTCGTGGGTTTACTTCGAAATGAAAGCCTGGATAGTAGGGCGGTGAGAAGGAACTGGGATAGTAGGGTTACTTGAAAATGAAAGCCTGGATAGTAGAGCTTATGGGAAGGAACCTGGGTCATAGGGTTACTTCGAAATGAAAGCCTGGATTGTACGGTTGTGAGAAGGAACCAAGGTCGTAGGGTTACTTCGAAATGAAAGCCTGGATAGTAGGGCTGTGAAAAGGAACCTGGATTGTAGGGTTACTTCGAAATGAAAGCCTAGATAGTTGGGCTGTGAGAAGGAACCTGGGTCGTAGGGTTACTTCGAAATGAAAGTCTGGATAGTAGGGCTGTGAGAAGGAACCTGGATAGTAGGGTTACTTCGAAATGAAAGCCTGGATAGTAGGGCTGTGTGAAGGAACCTGGATAGTAGGGTTACTTCGAAATGAAAACCTAGATAGTAGGGTTGTGAGAAGGAACCTGGATAGTAGGGTTACTTCGAAATAAAAGCCTGGACAGAAGGGTTGTGAGAAGGAACCTGGATAGTAGAGTTACTTCGAAATGAAAGCCCGGATAGTAGAGCTGTGAGAAGGAACCTGGATAATAGCGCTACTTCGAAATAAAAGCCTGGATAGTAGGGTTGTTAGAAGGAACCTGGGTCGTAGGGTTACTTCGAAATAAAATCCTAGATAGTAGGCTGTGAGAAGGTACCTGGAAAGTAGGGTTACATCGAAATGAAATCCTAGATAGTAGGGCTGTGAGAAGGAACCTGGATAGTAGGGTTACTTCGAAATGAAAGCCTGGATAGTAGGGCTGTGAGTAGGAACCTAGATAGTAGGGTTACTTCGAAATGAAAGCTTGGATAGTAGGGATGTGAGAAGGAACCTGGGTCGTAGGGTTACTTCGAAATGAAAGCCTGGATAGTAGGGCTGTGAGAAGGAACCTAGATAGTAGGGTTACATCGAAATGAAAGCCTGGATAGAAGGGCTGTCAGAAGGAACCTGGATAGTAGGGTTACTTAGAAATGAAATCCTGGATAGTAGGGCTGTGAGAAGGAACCTGGATAGTAGGGTTACTTCGAAATGAAAGCATGGATAGAAGGGCTATGAGAAGGAACCTGGGTCGTAGGGTTACTTCAAAATGAAATCTTAGATAGTAAGGTTGTGAGAAGGAACCTGGATAGTAGGGTTACATCGAAATGAAAGCCTGGATAGTAGGGCTGTGAGAAGGAACCTGGATAGTAGGGTTATTTCAAAATGAAAGCCTGGATAGTAGGGCTGTGAGAAGGAACCTGGATAGTAGGGTTACTTCGAAATAAAAGCCAGGATAGTAGGGCTGTGAGAAGGAACCTGCGTCGTAGGGTTACTTTGAAATGAAAGCCTGGATAGTAGGGCTATGAGAAGGAACCTGGGTCGTAGGGTTACTTCTAAATAAAAGCCTGGATAGTAGGGTTGTGAGAAGGAACCTGGATAGTAGGGTTACATCGAAATGAAAGCCTGGATAGTAGGGCTGTGAGAAGGAACCTGGATAGTAGGGTTACTTCGAAATGAAAGCCTGGATAGTAGGTTTGTGAGAAGGAACCTGGATATTAGGGTTACTTCGAATTGAAAGCCTGGATAGTAGGGCTGCTTCAAGGTGATAGTGTAGATTAGTTGACCCGTTTGGTTTCGAGAACTAAGTTTCTATTAGTCGCCTGCATATGTGACTTGCATAACTACTGGATTTGTTGAAGCTAAACGTCTTTTCCTGAAAAGATATCAGGGTTAGTTATATGTGATTCATGAAAAGCAGGGTGAGATGATGTTCTCAAATAAATGGGATTCTGCTATATATGATATGTATGCGTATGTCATGATGTATGTTCACGAAATGCTATCGGAGTATGCCAGCGTCTGGGAAAATAAATCTCTGACTGTTGCTGGAGATTTGTAAATATTCTGTCGAGAAGAGATGCTGCTTGAGAATAAGCTCTATGGGGAATGAACTTAGAAAATGAATTCTTGTAGCTGAAATGATGAACTTTTTCAGGGATTGAGCCTTTTTATCCAGAGAAAATAAACTCTGCTTGGGGATGAATTTTACCAACTCGCCCGTGGTAATGAACTTCAACTGGGGTGGTTACGTCCTGTTTCAGGAAAGCTGACATCAATGCTTTTGAATAATTTTACTCTGTGGGGAGTGTATGTATTGATGATTGTGCTCCAAACCTGACTTTATCTCGATACCTGCTGGGCAGAGTAACCATCGGGTTTGGCACTTCTTGTTTTTTCCCTGTTTCTAGAATTACGAGTAATTGTCTTTTGTTTCTTATGTAAATGTTTATGAGCAACAATCATTTTCGAATGCATATATAAAAAATAAGTCATTGAACGTTCTTGAAAAAAAAATAGAAAACAAAAACAAACTCGAAGTGAAAATAATTTTGTATTAATTTTTGAAGTCGACCTGTAATAGGCGTTTTTGCACAAGGAGGCTGACGCTCTAGTAAGAGAATGCCGCCAAAATATAGAAATTATACGATTTGTGTAAAAGAAAGACAAAACAGCTATGTGAAACAATCCCATTGGGTTCCAACTCTGCAATTTCCTTTATATCTTCAAGCGTCTCATCACTTTGCTTCTTGCCGAAAGTTGATCAGATTGGTTGGCGCCGTCCGAGCTTGATAGTCGATATCGAAGTCTGGTCGCAAGATGACCCAATGAGACATAGTGGTACGCTTTATATCCCTAATTTTTGCGTTGACCACCCTTTCGGGTTTTCAGTCTACCGGGATACCCTTTTTTGCCCAAGCCGCCATTTCGGGTTTTCGACTTGCCGGGTGTACAGATTTTTTATTTTCATCCCTTACTTTTTCCCAAACCCTTTTGGTTCGCCGGGAAGCCCTTATTTTTGCCTAAGCCAGTCAACCTAGCAGGTATTTTGATTAGGCGTAGTATCTTTTCACTATGTCTGCATTGACGGGGTGAGGAAGGTCGTCACCATTCATGGTTGTTAGAATCATAGCTCCTCATGAGAAAATGTTCTTAACCACAAATGGCCCTTCGTACGTGGTGGTCCATTTGCCCATGGGATCACCTTGCGACAGTATGATGTGCTTGATTACCAGATCCCCGACTTGATATTCTTGGCGTCTGACTTTCTTGTTAAAAGCCTTAATCATTAGCTTTTGATACGTATGACCATGGCAGATAGTAGTAAGTCTCTTTTCATCGATTAGATTTAACTGATCAAGTCGGGTTCGGATTCATTCGTCCTCGTTCAAACCCGCATCCTTCATAATCCTGAGAGAAGGTATATGGACTTTGATGGGTAGGACTGCCTCCATGCCATATACCAGAGAGTAGGGTGTTGCCCCTGTCGATGTCCGTGCTGAGGTACGGTACCCATGAAGAGCGAATGGTAACATCTCATGCCAGTCTTTATATGTCACTGTCATCTTTTGTACAATCTTCTTGATGTTCTTGTTAGCTGCTTCAACAACGCCATTCATCTTCGACCGGTAGGGAAAAGAATTATGATGCTGTATCTTGAACTGTTTACAGAGCTCGGTATCATCGTGTTGTTGAGATTCATACCATTGTCAGTAATAATTCTCTCTGGCACACCATATCGACAGATTAGATTGTGTCGGATAAACCGCGCCACGACGTTCTTGGTTACTGTAGAAAAAGAGGTGGCCTCAACCCACTTAGTGAAGTAATCAATGGCTACGAGGATGAAGAGATATCCATTAGAAGCGGTGGGCATGATTTCTCCGATCATGTCGATGCCCCACATTGCAAAAGGCTACGGAGCTGTCAAGACATTTAAGGGGACCGGAGGCACATGCACCTTATCAGGGTAGATTTGGCACTTATGACAAGTTTGAGAGTGCTGATAACAATCGGCTTCCATAGTGAACTAGTAATATCCTGCCCGTAGGATCTTCTTAGCCATGGTGTGTCCACTAGAATGGGTTCTGAAGGTGCCTTCATGTAGATCTGTCATGATCCTCTCTGCTTCTCTCTTGTCTACATATCATAGTAGCGTGGAGTCATGGTTGCGTTTATAGAGGATTCCATTGCTGAGGAAGAACTTTGCAGCAAACCTTCTCAGAAATTTCTTGTCATTGACAGATGCCCCCTCGGGGTATTCTTGAGCCTCGAGGTACCTTTTCACCTCATGAAACCAAGGTTTGTCAGCTACCTCCTTGGTATTGATCTCACAGCAGTATGCTGGTTCATCCAACCTCTCAATAGTGATTAGCGGAGCTTCATTGTCCCACCTGACCTTGAACATTGACGACATAGTAGCTAGCACATCCGCTAACTGATTCTCTTCTCGTGGGAAATGTTCAAAGGTGATCTCCTCAAAGTGTGGGAGCAATGTCAGCATATACTCTTTGTAAGGAATAAGATTCGGGTGCTTCGTATCCCACTCGCCTTTGATCTGACTTATCACCCAAGCGGAATCCTCGAATACACTCAAGAAATTGATCCTTAGGTCGATAGAAGCCCTAAGACCCATGATGCATGCTTCATAGTCCGCCATGTTGTTGGTGCAGTTGAAACATAACCGGGCAGTGAACGGAGTATGACAGCCCTCAGGAGATATGATTACGGCGCCAATGCCGTTACCCAGTGCATTTGAAGCTCCATCAAAATACATAGACCATCGGGATCCTTCCTCAGGTCCTTCATCCGGTACAGGTTCTTCGTAGTCAGTTACTAACATGATATTCTCATCCGGGAACTCGAAATTCATGGACTGGTAGTCGTCCACGGCCTGATGAGCCAAATGATCAGCCAATACACTCCCCTTTATTGCTTTATGGGTTGTATATTGTATGTCGTACTCAGTTAAGATAATTTTCCACCTTGCTATCCTTCCAGAGAGTGCGGGCTTCTCAAAAATGTACTTGATCGGATCCATCTTCGATATCAACAAGGTAGTGTGAGTCAGCATATATTATCTTAGTCGGAGAGCAGCCCATGCCAAAGCGCAACAAGTTTTCTCGAGCAATGAGTATCGTGTCTCACAGTAGGTAAACTTTTTGCTAAGGTATTATATGCATGCTCTTTTCGACCAGACTCGTCATGCTGTCCCAGCACACACCCCATTAAATTTTCTAGTACTGTTAAGTATAATATCAATGGTCTTCCTTCAACTGGAGGCATCAGAATCAGTGGTTCTTGAAGGTATTCCTTGATTCTTTAGAAAGCGGTGTACATTCAACATTCCACTTTACCACTTGATCTTTCTTCATAAGCTTGAAGATTGGCTCACAAGTAGCAGTCAGATGTGAAATGAACCTGGCGATATAATTCAAGCGTCCCAAGAAACCTCTAACTTCCTTCTCTGTACGGGGAGCTGGCATTTCTTGTATAGCCTTTACCTTTGCGGGATCTACTTAGATGCCTTTGTCGCTGACAATGAAACCCAGAAGTTAACCAGACCTTACCCCGAAGGTGCACTTGTTTGGATTATACCTCAGCTTATATATCTTCAACCTGTCAAACAACTTTTGGAGATGATCAAGGTGCTCTTCTTCAGTCTGAGACCTGGCTATCATGTAATCAACATAAACCTCTATCTCATGGTGAATCATATCGTGGAACAAAGCGACCATGGTACGCTGATAAGTTTCCCCAACATTCTTCAACCCAAAAGGTATCACTTTGTAGCAGAAGGTGCCCCACTGCGTGATGAAGGTCGTCTTCTCCATGTCTTCAGGAGCCATCTTGATCTGGTTGTAGCCAGAGGAACCATCCATGAAGGAGAAGATTTTGTGTTGTGCGGTGTTGTCGACCAGAACATCGATGTGAGGAAGAGGGAAGTCATCCTTGGGGCTTTCCCTATTCAGATCTATATAATCCACACACATCTGTACCTTACCATCCTTCTTAGGTACCGGAACGACATTAGCACCCACTGTGGATAAGAAGTGACAGCTAAGAATCTTGCGTCAAACTATTTCATGACCTCTGCCTTGATCTTCTTTGACATTTCAGGGCACATACGACATACCTTCTGTTTAATCTGAGGACAGTCTTCTTTAGTCAGCAGGCGATGTACCATAATATCGGTGTCCAAACTAGGCATGTCTTCATAGGAACAGGCGAAGATCTCAACATATTCGTGTAGCATCTGTATCAACCTCTGTTTAACGCTAAGCTCCAGATTTGCACCTATTTTAACCTCTTTTATGTCTTCCTCAGTACCCAAGTTCACTGTCTCAACCGACTCTTCATGAGGCTGTATGGTCCTTTCTTCCTGCTGTAATAGTCTAGCAAGTTCTCCAGGCACCTCACAATCATCCTCACCTTCGTCTTCGGCTTGGTTGATCGGATTTTTGAAGTCATAACTGGAAATAGCAGAGCCGTTATCAATGAGATCCAGAGTGGATATGGATCAACATTATGATACGTGAGTGTGTGTAAGAGAATAGCTGTTTTGATAAAGTGAAAACAGAAAAGAAAAACGGAGAGCGCAAAATTTGTATGCAAGAAACGTCCAATGCTTTATTAATGATATATGAAATGACAAATAATAGCCCTCACAAACAAAACCAATGTGCCTCGGGCAAGGCACAAGGTCGTAATGTTTTAAATTGTTTATTACAAATCTCAAAACAAGTAAGTCAATTACTGCGGAATAAAAGAATTTGGTATAAAGTCCCTAGCCATCCAGTTATTCGGTCCACCGTTGGTAGTTGGGTAGATCCAGATGTCGATGTCTGAGTCTTCCTTGCTGTCTTGAATGGCGTTAATTCCCCGATTACTGATGTGTAGGGGAGGTCTTCCAGCCCGAGTGCGTCGAACATCCCTTTGAGCCCCTGTAGTAAAGCCCAAACCAAATTTGTCAATTTTGTGAGTGAAATCAAGGAGCTGACCCCAATCGGACCCACCTTCTTCAACCACGACCCTGGCGTCCTTGAGAGAAGCCATCTTCAGAGGATGTTTGCTGTTGGTAGTAGTTTCAGTCGATGCCAAGATCTGAGGGACCTCTTCGAAGTTATGACAAGGGGTTTCTATGAATTCCCCGTCCATCTCTACGTACCAGAAGGAATTGAGGTGGCTCACCATATACTCCTCTTCACCCCGCACTGTGACAATATTCCCTTTTACCGGATACTTCAGCATTTGGTGGAGTGTGGAAGTAATTTCCCCAGCCTCGTGGATCCAAGGACGACCCAGCAAACAAGAATACGATGGCCTGATGTCCATCACATAAAAGGTGGACCCAAAAGTCTGAGAACCTACTTTGACGAGGATGTCCACCTCCCCGTGCACCATTCTCTTCGACCCGTCGAAAGCCCTTACCACAATGTTACTAGGCTTTAACGTCAAACCCTCGCAATCCAACCAGTCCAATGATTTCTTGGGCAAAACCTTCAGTGAAGACCCAATATCTACCAACACATGAGCCATAATGGTTCCCCTGCATTCAATCGAGACATGCAAAGCATCATTATGCTTCCTCCCTTTCGGTGTCAAGTCTGCATCTGAAAAACCCAGCCCATTATCAAGAGTCAGGATGACCATGCAATCTTTGAATTGATCAGCTGAAGTTTTCTGCGGCACATGCACAGTCTTGAAGAATGCAATCAAAGCCTTCGCATGGGCTTCAGAACATAACAGCAAAGACAACATGGATATCTTTGAAGGGGTATGCCCCAGCTGCTCGACCATATTGTAGTCGCTCTTCTTAATTATCTTTAATATTTCCTCTATCTCTTGTTTAGAGGCTTCCACAACAATTTTTCTAGGCGCCTCATTCTGGGCAGGCTCACCTATAATTTCTTTGTCGCGGGTATCAGAAGATTCACCGACAGGGGTAATAACTGGAGTAAGAATAGGAGAAGTAGTTGATGTACTAGCAAGAACAACAGATGGAATGACAATAGGCTTGTTGACAGTCTTCGGGGAAATCTCGAGAGAGAAGACCCTTCCACTTCGGGTAACTTTACTGATTCCGACAATGTTATCAATATAAGGATTAGCCTCTTCATCTTTCAAATCTTGTTTGATGCCATGATAGTACACATCGGCACCATAATTCCAGGGGAAAGCTTTGTCCAAGACATACGGGACATGACCAGGAACAATGATTATCAACAGAGCGATTCTTGGAGCAGATGTAATCCTAACAGGTCTTCTCGAGGAGACCTTGGAAGGATTGGCGGAAATGGTTATAATGGCAATGTCTTCAGATGGAACAACGGGAACCAAAGTTTTCTCGAACAAAATTTCTTTGCTGTCCATCAATCGTTGAACACCTGACTTGAGCAAATGGCAACCATAAGGTAGAAATTAACACATGTGGCAACCTTCACTGCAACCTGGAAATAAACCGGCCAACAACAAATTCTTCTTCACAGTCATGAGAGTAGTAGAAACTTCATCTACCAAGGTCACAAACAAGTCGGTATCAACAACATTAATCCCACGACCGTGCTTAGGCATGGGAGCAGTTATGACATTGGACTTCTCCGGAGCATCAAACTCAATTTCCTTGGCTTCAATCTGATCTTGTATCTTATTTCTTAGAGCCCATCAATCATTGGTATCGTGGCCAGGATTCTCATAATGATAGGCATACCGAGCATTTGGATTATATCGGGGATATGTAGTATTTGGATTCTTGGAAGCCTATTTCAAGGTTGCCAAGTTGGATCTCAGCAGATGAGGTAGAACTTCAGCCAATGTCATGTTGATTCGGGTAAACTGCCATTGTGGTCTTTCCACTCTTTGTATATTGTTGCGTTGTGGAGAAACTACAGGCCTAGGTATCATTACTGCACTTACTGTCCGACGATGTTCAACCCTATTTTGGCACCTCGGGCTATAGATGGCACTGACTTCCTTCTTACCAGCAAAAGGCTTCTTTACCGAACTCGGAGAGGCATCCTTCTATATCTTGCCGCTCCAAATCCCAGCTTCTACTCTTTCTCCAGTTAAAATCATCTCGGTGAAACCAGCTGACAAGCTGCCGATCAAATGATTAAAGAATGGACCAGATAGCGTCCCCAGAATCATATCAACCAACTCCCTATCAGACAACGCGGGTTGAACTCTTCCAGGCAAGTCTCTCCATTTCTGTGCATAGTCCTTAAAGCCTTCACTTGCACCCATGGACATACTCTAGAGTTGAGTATGAGTAGGAGCAAGGCCGGCGTTGTATTGATACTTCTTATAGAATGCAACAACCAAATCTTCCCAATTTCGGGCATTGGTTCCCTCCAGCTGGTAGAACCATTCGAGCTGAGTCCCTGACAAACTATCTTGAAAGAAATGAACCCACAAATTTTTATCAGCGGTGTGGGGCTGGATCTTTCTGACATAAGAGCGAAGATGGAGTTTTGGGCAGAACACCCCATCATACTTAGCGAAAATTGGAGCTTTGAACTTCTGCGGGATGACTACTCCCGACACCAATCCCAATTCTTCGAAATCCAGTCCAGGTATCCTCTGAGCTTCCATGGCACTCAAACGATCTTCCAACTGCTTGTATCTATCCTCGACAGGAGGATATTGCTCATCATTGTAGTCGGTATCATTCTCAGAAACTGCAGGACTGGGATCCTTCTCTTCTTCTTGATTCTCCCCTTCCTCGGATGAAGAGGTAAGATTGACTTGTCACTTTAACCGCTCTCCAAACCTTCTGCCCATATTCAGAATACCGACAACCTTTTTCTTTTTCTTTTTCTTTTTCTCTTTCAAGATGAGGGCTTTTAGATCCTCCTTCCCTTTTGCCAGACTTATGAACATTTGTTGGAACTAGGCGTTTTGTGCCTGAAGGTCCTTGATGCTTTGTTCGGAAGACATTTCTGCTTAAATAAACAACGAAGAAGATGAGAAACCTGTAAGGGTATCTGTACATGCAATGCTATGAATGGGATGCACATGCAATGATTTCAAAAACTTTGGGAAATTTAAATTTGCAAACCAAAATAAAACAAAGATTTTATTAGCTGAATTCAAAGTTCAAATTCCTTTTAGGCATTACAATTAGAAACAAATCTAAAACTAGAAAAAAGGTCAAAATTCCCATGGATGCTTCCTCTTCGTGCCAAGATAATAATTGAGTCCTCTTTCTTCATGGAGTTGCTTTGTGAGATCTAGAACCTTCCTCTCTTGAGCATGGAACTGATCTCTATAAGTATCTCGCTCGTTCTTCAACTGAATCCAAGACCTCTGTAACTCTCCAAGATCAGTGGGCATATAAGGATAGAGAACTGTGTAAGGAATACCCTCTTCATTAGTAGGCTCCACAACCACTGGTAAAACGGCCACATAGGGCATCATAAGCTTCTGGGCGCGAGCTCGTACCCATTGGAGGTAAGGTTCCATAGAAATGGAAGCCTTTGCCCCTAAAACCCTGGCACCAGATCGGTTTACCATTCCCCAAGCTCGTATGAACCTCCGGCGATACTCGTGACCATCATCCTCGTAGTTGAATACAATGCCCTCAATAAGTAACTCGTGGGGACCATCTCTTCGAGCGTAACCAAATTGTCACAGAGATAAACAAGGGTTGTAGGTTATGCCCCCTCTAATTCCAAGTAATGGGACATTAGGGTACTCCCCGCAGCGGTCAATAATAGCAATGTTTTCCATAGCTCGGGAACACCAGAGAATATCCATATGAGCGACTGACATTATCCTTTGTGACCAACCCAAACCTTCTTCATTCTTCAGTATGGACTTAGGGAGGTGAAAAATAAACCACCTCGACAGCAATGGCATGCAACACATAAGAACCTCTCTTCTCTTCATGGTACGAGTATGGAGAGTATGAAAAATATCTCTGAGTAAGGTAGGCACATGGTTGCGAGAGAGGAAGATCTTGATAGAATTCACATCTATGAATGAGTCTGGATTAGGGAATAGGACTAACCCATAAATTAGAAGAGTGAAGACCTGCTCAAAAGCCTGAAAATCCATATCATCCCAAAACAGCTGGGCCTTTTCTATCAGAAACTTGGCTAGAAAACCCTTGTCTCCGGTTCTTGTTTCCCAATTGGATACCATGTCGGCCCGTTTCAGATGCAAAGCTGAGGCAATGACTTCTGGCTTAGGAACTTCTTCTAGACCTATGAAAGGCAACTGTTCAAGAATGGGTATATCCAACAGATGAGAGAATTCTTCCATGGTAGGCATCAACTGATAGTCTGGAAAGGTGAAGCAGTGGTGCTTGGGATCATAGAACTGAAAGAGTACACTCATCATCTTTTTATTAAAGTTTGAAGTAACCAGGTTGAGAAGTCGACCATGTCTCTTAGTGAACGCAGAAGTTTCAGAAACCCTTGATGCTAGCTCTTTGAGTTGGGAAGGTATCTTCACAAAGCTGATTCAGATGGGGTTTCTACGAACAGAAGCCATGATCTGCAAAACAGAACAAAGATAAATTCCCTTGGTATTTGAAATGGTTAGTGCAATAAGAATGGATGCTATGTTATGATGCATGATGTCATGATAAACCACAGGTATAACACACACAGACAAATCACACCAAGTTCTTAGGTTTAAGGCTTGCATGAGGTTAAAGGTCATACCCTCTTGAAGTTTAGTTGGTTTCAAACCTGTCGTAAAAAGTAACCGGGTTCTAAAGGATCTCAATATCACTGACCATCCTTTATCGGACATTGTCTCAACTCAAGCAATCTTTTCTTGCAGCCGAAATATCCCGAAAGTCTAATCGCAATGAGTGTAGCATCGAGTATCAACCAATCCTCAGCTCTATACCGAGGCCGGCTATCTCACTACTTTCTAATGGCCAAGTTTATTCAACTAAGGTTCTAAGGTCCATTAGTGCTTCACGATACCACACAGGGCCCCGTATTCTCCTTGTTTCCCCATGAAGGATACCGGTACCAACCAAAGTGCCACACCAACACAGCCATCGCTTAAACCATATCGGTCTATGCTGTACAATCTCCATGATCTATTACTGTTTACCTAAAAAGTGCCCCCAGATCCGGGTGTAGGATCTATAGTAACCCAAGCAAAAATCCTTTAAGAATAAAGCAAACAAACAAGAAAGCAAATTTTAACATGACCTAGATCCTAAGGTAAACCCCACTTTATTTTAGTCCCCAGCATAGTCGCCAATTCTGTGATACAGTGGCAGAACCGACTGTTAATACGGGTTTGCGTTTTGCTTTTTTTGTTCGCAAAATGTCGCGGTAAGCAAGAGTCGCCACCGGCTTTTATTTCATCCAATCAGGAAAAGGAAAAAGTACAGAAAAAACCTTTTTCGAGAATGTTTTTGAGTACGGGGGGTAGATTATAGAAAGGGAAGGTGTTGGCACCCTTTCTATCCATGGTTTTCCATGGGCTCTTAGGTACTTGCTCATTTAAAAATTGCTTGTGTGTGTTTGTTTTGAAAAAGTTCACTTCGTGATAACCATTGTATCAGTCCTCAAAGATGTGACGAAGTTGTTTTGAAAATTGTTTTGAAAGGTGTTGGTGTGAAAAAAATTATTTGTTGGAGCAAGTACTTAAAATTTAATCTAACTACTCGAAAAAGACTGTTCATTTCCATTTAGACAGTGCTATCCCATTATTAAGGAATAGGTAGCACCGTCGTTGGAGTTTTAAGGGACGTTCGAAGGGACAAATACGGTCACAAAAGCAATGTTAGGAGGTGTTAGCAATCATCCTAAAGCCTTAAAGATCTGTTTCCGAGGCAACATCTGAATGGGTCATTTGAGATCTTTCGCGGCTAGAGGACGACCACTAACAAACCCTATACTTCATGACCGCTTACCGAAGGAAACCGAAGTGAGGCAAACCCTAGGAGTGCATATGTGCATGTGAACTTTTCAGTTAATTAGTCTTTGCACATTACGTGATCTACCGTTTTAATTTTCAGATATTCTTGTCATACAATCCTATTAGCATACATCTAACGGTTAATAATTGCGGAAATTTAATGTGCGGAAAAACAAAACCTAGCTATTACATGGCTTTCGCAGATACATAATTATTTAACTGAAAATAAAATGCGAAAATTAAAACCCTAATTAGAAATCTATTACAACCTCGAAACAATTACATAAATAATAATCGAAACGGTAATTAAAACGCGCAACGAATTGAATGCGAAGAATTAATTAAGAGACCTAAAATCTAATTAAAAAAATAATTTGGTTATTTTTGGAGAAAAATTAATTATTTACAACCCTAATTTCTAATTAGTTTTAATTATGAAAAGGCATTAAATTAACCTAATTTAAACTAAATTAATTAATTAAAGAAAATAACTATTTTTATAAAAAAAATGATTTTTGTGATTTTATGTTTTTTTGGAATTAATAAAAAAATTAATTTGTGAAAGTAAATAATTAAATAAAACAAAATAAATGAAAGAAATAAAATAAATAAAAAGGTTAGATTGGGCCTGTTTGCTGAAGAAATTAGGGGGGTGCGTTACTGAATTGTTGAGCCAAAGATGTGCTAAGCCCAAAGCCTTGCGCTGATCCAGTATGGAGTCTTTCTGATGGTACACCATGGTCCCTGACAAGTGAAGTCATTGGATCTGTTGATCATGAACGTGCTTAGATCTTGTAGTTGGATGGTGGAGGTGTATGGTGAATGTTGGAGATAGCAACACATAGGATCCTGTAAATAAGAATAAAAACAAGGAAATTGCTGGGACCTGGGATCGAACCCAGGTCCTCTACCCTTTCCAACATGCCTGCTTGCCATCTGTGCTACGTGATTTATTTGTTAATAAAATAACCACAATTCATAATATGTGTTAAAACATGAGTTAGTGGACAAAAAAGAAAAAGCGCGCGCCAGTTTGAATGGCCCAGTGATTGGCTGCCACGTTATCACCTTCTTCTCAGTCTGTCGTTTTAGATATGATACTTATACCTACGGGCATCTTCCATAGCTACAAACCTGCAACCTTCAAAAATCAACACAACGCATGATAAATGAATTCCAGTTACATGGATCAAACCGTCTTGACGCCACAAGCATCCTAGTACCTTTTTCTGTGGCCAATTTTACCTGTATAAGAAAACCCTAAAACGACCAAATAAAACCTAACAATGGAAAACTTCAGTATGTGTGCTAAAACTTCAATTAAACCAATCCAATGCGTTGCAAACATGATAACAAACACATACATACCATTAAAACATGTTTATGATGCAAGAATCGTAGTAATCGTATTTGAAATAAAACGTAAACCGTGTGAGTTGCAGCACGCGATTCTTGATGCTTCAGGCCTTGCAAATGATTGGGACAACTTCAGTGCATGCCCAGATGCAATTGCTGGCCTTAAATTTCTTTGAAAGGTCCTGTGGAGTGAAATTCGGTCCCTACTTTTTGACAACTTTTTGATTTTGTTCTTGTTCTTTCACGACTGCAAAACCTCTTTTTTATCCTTGGTTCTTGTTCATTATATATGCTAGAGCGAATTAGGGTTGCAAAAACAGATGATATCTTTGGAATTTTGGAAGATTTGATTTGATTTTTCATCCATATGCAAACCTTCTATATTGAGCCAAATTATCCCATTTTTGTACCAATCATGCTTGATTCGATTTGGTCTTGATATCTCAGCATAATTTGATTGAGATCCTGTCCAAAAATCATATCAAAACATATCTTTGATATTATTTACCAATTATTTGATTTTATTAAATTTTTAATTAATACAAAGTCAAAATAAAATGGAAAATGAAGCAAATTACACGTGGGTGGATATTTGGGTCATGGACCATGCTACAAGTGAGGTGCAATCATGAAATGCTAAGCCCATTTGGTGAAAAATGCACTTTTGAGCATATTTGACTTTTGGCAATTTTACAAAAAAGGTCAACTTTGACAAGGCATATCTCCTCCAATTTTAACCCTAGAGAGATGTTCTTGGACTTTTTAGAAAGCTTGGGATGTCCCCTAAGCAACCCTTATGGTCTAATTTCAATTGGGTCTTCTATGTTCATGTAAGAAGCCTTGACCCAAAAGGTGTTTTTGTTGACTTTTCAAAAGGACCTATAATGTAGAAATTCATATCTTTTGATGAGTGCATATTTTGAACTTATGGGATGAAGATGAATTGTAGGGAATTGCATCCTTTTCAAAATGAGCTTTCGACGGGAAATTTCTGATGAAGCAGGAGGAAATTATGCATGGTCAAAGTTTGGTTGACTTTTCTTGAGAAACCATAATTTAGCAACTTTTGGGTTTTGATGAATTTGGGGAATTCCTTGAAGAATCATGATCAACCCCTTATCAAATGATGAAATTAACTTCAAAATGTTTATTTTGACCAAAAATATTGAGGTTTGACTGTATGTGGGCCAAAATTGACTTTTGACCTAATATAGTCGATTCTCAAGCATCTGAGCAGTTGACTAAGAAAACTTCTTGTGCAAGGCATGAAACTTGACATGGATGATCTTAGGAACATATTACGACCATGGAGAGCATATGAGTCCTTTGTGGTTCTCACATATTGATAAAAATGGAAACCCTAATTTGAGGTATTCTGCCTTAGGAGAGAGTTTGTCTGGTCAACTCTTGGGCTTCCTTGAGCAAATTGAGGACCTCCATTGACATGTGTTGAGTAAAATGAGAGGGAAAATTTTTGGGTATAACAACTTCCCCTGTTCAATCTTCCTAAACCTGAAGATGTAGATTGACTGTTCTGCCTTTCGTGATCTGAAGGTGGAAGATGATTGAAGACTAGAGTGCTCAGAAATTTGCACTCGCATGAAGTAACAATGATCGGAGATATCAGGAATGGGCTTACAGATTCCATTTGGAAGTTGATGTAGACTCATCGGAGATGGGCTTAAATATGCCATCTGGAAAAGGTATCGATTGCATAAGAGATTCCTTTGCGAGGATCCATGTACTTGCTATTGAGTAGAACCTCGTCGAGGAATGCTGATAGAGTTTAGGAGCTCCAGTTGTCTGTTACTCTACTGGGGAATGATTGAAGAGGTGGAAGTGAGTGGTGTATCTGGTCAGGTTTCAAGTTGCACAATGACTTACTAAGGGAATATAAAATCAACTATATCTGATCAGGTCCAGGTCTTACAGTGTTGTGGACTGTTGTCTGGAGATAAGAGAGAAGAAACCCGGATAGTAAGGATATGAGCAAGAACCTGGATAATAGGGTTACTCCGAAATGAAAGCCTGGATAGTAGGGCTGTGAGAAGGAACCTGGGTCGTAGGGTTACTTCGAAATAAAAGCCTGGATAGCAGGGTTGTGAGATGGGACCTGGGTCGCAGGGTTACTTCAAAATGAAACCCTGGATAGCAGAGTTGTGAGAAGGAACATGGGTCATAGGGTTAGATAAAAATGAAAGCCAGGATAGTAGGGCTGTGAGAAGGAACCTGGGTCGTAGGGTTACTTCGAAATGAAAGCCTGGATAGTAGGGCTGTGAGAAGGAACCTGGGTCGTAGGGTTACTTAGAAATGAAATTATCGATAGCAGGGCTGTGAGAAGGAATCTGGGTCGTAGGGTTACTTCGAAATAAAAGCCTGGATAGCAGGGCTGTGAGAAGGAACCTGGGTCATAGGGTTACTTCGAAATGAAAGCCTGGATAGTAGGGCTGTGAGAAGGAACCTGGATAGTAGGGTTACTATGAAATGAATGCCTGGATATTAGGGCTATGAGAAGGAACCTGGGTCGTAGGGTTAGTTCGAAATGAAAGCCTGGATAATAGGGCTGTGAGAAGGAACCCGAATAGTAGGGTTATTTCAAAATGAAAGCCTGGATAGTAGGACTGTGAGAAGGAAACTGGATAGTAGGGTTACTTCAAAGTGAAAGCCTGGATAGTAGGGTTGTGAGAAGGAACCTGGGTCGTAGGTTACTTCGAAATGAAAGCCTGAATGGTAGGGTTATGAGAAGGAACCTAGATAGTAGGTTTACTTTGAAATGAAAGCCTGGATAGTAGGGCTGTGAGAAGGAATCAAGGTCGTAGGGTTACATTGAAATGAAAGCTTGGATAGTAGGTATGTGAGAAGGAACCTAGATAGTAGGGTTACTTCGAAATGAAATCCTGGATAGTAGGGCTTATGAGAAGGAACCTGGGTTGTAGGGTTACTTCGAAATGAAAGCCTGGATAGTAGGGTTATGAGAAGGAACCTGGGTCGTAGGGTTACTTCCAAGTGAAAGCCTGGATAGTAGGGCTGTGAGAGGGAACCTGATTAGTAGGGTTACTTCAAAATGAAATCCTGGATAGTAGGGTTGTGAGAAGGAACCTAGATAGTAGGATTACTTCAAAATGAAAGTCTGGATAGTAGGGCTGTGAGAAGGAACCTGGATAATAGCGTTACTTCGAAATGAAAGCCTGGATAGCAGGGCTGTGAGAAGGGATAGTAGGGTTACTTCGAAATGAAAGCCTGGATAGTAGGGTTGTGAGAAGGAACCTGGATAGTAGGGTTACTTCGAAATGAAAGCCTGGATAGTAGGGCTGTGAGATAGAACCTGGATAGTTCGGTTACTTCGAAATGAAAGCCTGGATAGTAGGTATGTGAGAAGGAACCTGGGTCGAACGGTTACTTCGAAATGAAATCCTAGATAGTAGGGCTGTGAGAAGGAACCTGGATAGTAGGCTTACTTTGAAATGAAAGCCTGGATAGTAAAGCTGTGAGAAGGAACCTGGATATTAGGGTTACTTCGAAATGAAAGCCTGGATAATAGGGCTATAAGAAGGAACCTGGAAAGTAGGGTTACTTCGAAATGAAAGCCTGGATAGTAGGGCTGTCAGAAGGAACCTGGTTCGTAGGGTTACTTCGTAATGAAAGCATGGATAATAGGGTTGTCAGAAGGAACCTGGATAGTAAGGTTACTTCGAAATGAAAGCCTGGATAGTAGGGCTGTGAGAAGGAACCTGGGTCGTAGGTTTACTTCGAAATGAAAGCCTGGATAGCATGGCTGTGAGAAGGAACCTGGGTCGTAGGGTTACTTCGAAATGAAAGCCTGGATAGTAGGACTGTGAGAAGGAACCTGGATAGCAGGGTTATTTTGAAATGAAATCCTGGATATTAAGGCAGTGAGAAGGAACCTGGATAGTAGGGTTACTTTAAAATGAAAGCATGGATAGTAGGGTTGTAAGAAGGAACCTGGATTGTAGGGTTTCGTCGAAATGAAAGCTTGGATAGTAGGGCTGTGAGAAGGAACCTGGGTCGTAGGGTTACTTCAAAATGAAAGCCTGGATGGTAGGATTGTGAGGAGGAACCTGGATAATAGGGTTAATTTGAAATGAAAGTCTGGATACTAGGACTGTGAGAAGGAACCGAGGTCGTAGGGTTACTTCGAAATGAAAGCCTGGATAGTAGCACTGTGAGAAGGAACCTGGATAGTAGGGTTACTTCGAAATGAAAGCCTGGATAGTAGGGCTGTGAGAAGGGATAGTAGGGTTACTTCGAAATCAAAGCCTAGATAATAGGGTTGTGAGAAGGAACCTGGATAGTAGGGTTACTTTGAAATGAAAGCCTGGATAGTAGGGCCGTGAGATAGAACCTGGATAGTTGGGTTACTTCGAAATGAAAGACTGGATAATAGGTCTTTGAGAAGGAACCTGGGTCGTACGGTTACTTTGAAATGAAACCCTAGATAGTAGGGCTGTGAGAAGGAACCTGGATAGTTGGGTTACTTCGAAATGAAAGCCTGGATAGTAGGGCTGTGAGAAGGAACCTGGATAGTAGGGTTACTTCGAAATGAAAGCCTGGATAATAGGTATATGAGAAGGAACCTGGATAGTAGGGTTACTTCGAAATGAAAGCCTGGATAGTAGGGATGTCAGAAGGAACCTGGGTCGTAGGGTTACTTCGTAATGAAAGCATGGATAGTAGGGTTGTGAGAAGGAACCTGGATAGTAAGGTTACTTTGAAATTAAAGCCTGGATAGTAGGGCTGTGAGAAGGAACCTGGGTCGTAGGTTTACTTCGAGATGAAAGCCTGGATAGCATGGCTGTGAGAAGGAACCTGGGTCGTAGGGTTACTTCGAAATGAAAGCCTGGATAGTAGGGCTGTGAGAAGGAACCTGGATAATAGGTTTATTTTGAAATGAAAGCCTGGATAGTAGGGTAGTGAGAAGGAACCTGGATAGTATGGTTACTTCAAAATGAAAGCATGGATAGTAGGGCTGTAAGAAGGAACCTGGATTGTAGGGTTACGTTGAAATGAAAGCTTGGATAGTAGGGCTGTGAGAAGGAACCTGGGTCGTAGGGTTACTTCGAAATGAAAGCCTGGATGGTAGGATTGTGACGAGGAACCTGGATAATAGGGTTACTTTGAAATGAAAGCCTGGATACTAGGACTGTGAGAAGGAACCGAGGTCGTAGGGTTACTTCGAAATGAAAGCCTGGATAGTAGGACCGTGAGAAGGAACTTGGATAGTAGGGATACTTCGAAATGAAAGACTAGATAGTAGGGCTTATGGGAAGGAACCTGGGTCATAGGGTTACTTCGAATTGAAAGCCTGAATAGTAGGGTTATGAGAAGGAACATGGATCTAGGGTTACTACGTAATGAAAGCCTGGATAGTAGGGCTGTGAGAGGGAATCTGGATAGTAGGGTTACTTCGAAATGAAATTCTGGATAGTAGGGTTGTGAGAAGGAACCTAGGTCGTAGGGTAACTTTGAAATGAAAGCTTGGATATTTGGGCTGTGAGAAGGAACTTGGATAGTAGGGTTACTTCGAAATGAAAGCCTGGATAGTAGGGCTGTGAGAAAGAATATTAGGGTTTTTTCGAAAGGAAAGCTTGGATAGTAGGGCTTTTAGAAGGAACCTGGATAGTAGGGTTACTTCGAATTGAAAGCCTGAATAGTAGCGCTGTCAGATGGAACCTGGATAGTAGGGTTACTTTGAAATAAAAGCATGGATAGTAGGGCTGTGAGAAGGAACCTGGGTCTAGGGTTACTTCGAAATGAAAGCATAGATAGTAGGGATGTGAGAAGGAACCTAGATAGTAGGGTTACTTTGAAATGAAAGCCTGGAGAGTAGGGTTGTGAGAAGGGTCCTGGATAGTAGGGTTACTTGGAAATGAAAGCCTGGATAATAGGGCTATGAGAAGGAACCTGGATAGTAGGGTTACTTCGAAATAAAAGCCTGGATAGTAGGGATGTGAGAAGGAACCTGGATCATAGGGTTACTTCAAAATGAAAGCCTTGATAGTATGGTTGTGATAAGGAACCTGGATAGTAGGGTTACGTCGAAATGAAAGCCTGGATAGTAGGGCTATGAGTAGGAACCTAGGTCGTATGTTTACTTCGAAATGAAAGCCTGGATAGCAGGGCTGTGAGAAGGACTTGGGTCGTAGGGTTACTTCGAAATGAAAGCCTGGATAGTAGGGATGTGAGAAGGAACCTGGGTCATAGGGTTACATCGAAATAAAAGCCTGGATAGTAAAGCTGTGAGAAGGAACGTGGGTCATAGGGTTACTTCGAAATGAATGCCTGGATAGTAGGGTTGTGAGAAGGAACCTGGATAGTAGGGATACTTTGAAATGAAAGCCTGGATAGTAGGGCTATGAGAAGGATTCTGGGTCGTAGGGTTACTTCGAAATGAAAGCTTAGATAGTAGGGCTGTGAGAAGGAACCTG
The DNA here is from genome assembly GCA_948472305.1 of Vicia faba. Classification (NCBI taxonomy): domain Eukaryota; kingdom Viridiplantae; phylum Streptophyta; class Magnoliopsida; order Fabales; family Fabaceae; genus Vicia; species Vicia faba. Next base: position 1,639,675,791 of record OX451736.1, on the reverse strand, counting down.
GATAGTAGGGTTACTTCGAAATGAAAGCCTGGATAATAGGGCAGTGAGAAGGGATAGTAGGGTTACTTTGAAATGAAATCCTGGATAGTAGGGTTGTGAGAAGGAAACTGGATAGTAGGGTTACTTCAAAATGAAAGCCTGGATAGTAGGACTGTGAGATGGAACCTGGATAGTAGGGTTACTTCGAAATTAAAGGATGGATAGTAGGGCTGTAAGAAGGAACAAGGGTCGTAGAGTTACTTCGAAATGAAAGCCTAGATAGTAGGGCTGTGAGAACGAACCTGGATAGGAGGTTTACTTCAAAATTAAAGCTTGGATAGTAGCACTGTAAGAAGGAACCTGGATAGTAGGGTTACTTCGAAATGAAATCCTAGATAATATGGCTATGAGAAGGAACCCGGATAGGAGGGTTACTTCAAAATGAAAGCCTGGATAGTAGGGATGTGAGGAGGAACTTGGGTCGTAGGGTTACTTCGAAATGAAATCCTGGATAGTAGGTTTGTGAGAAGGAACCTGGATAGTAGGGTTACTGCGAAATGAAAGCCTGTATAGTAAGGTTGTGAGAAGGAACCTGGGTCGTAGGGTTACTTCGAAATGAAAGCCTGGATAGCAGGGTTATAAAAAGGAACCTGGGTCGTAGGGTTACTTCGAAATGAAAGCCTGGATAGTAGGGCTGTGAGAAGGAACCTGGGTTGTAGGGTTACTTCGAAATAAAAGCCTAGATAGTAAAGCTGTGAGAAGGAACCTGGGTCGTAGGGTTACTTCGAAATGAAAGCCTGGATAGTAGGGCTGTGATAAGGAACCTGGATAGTAGGGTTACTTCAAAATGAAAGCCAGGATAGTAGGGCTGTGAGAAGGAACCTGGGTTGTAGGGTTACTTCAAAATGAAAGCCTGGATAATAGGGCTGTGAGAAGGATCCTGGATATGAGGGTTACTTCAAAATGAATGCCTTGATAGTAGGGCTGTTAGAAGGAACCTGGATAGTAGGGTTACTTCGAAATGAATGCCTGGATAGTAGGGCTGTGAGATGGAACCTGGATAGTAGAGTTACTTCGAAATGAAAGCCTGGATAGCAGGGCTGTGAGAAGGAACCTGGATAGTAGGGTTACTTCGAAATGAAAGCCTGGATAGTAGGGCTGTGAGAAGGAACCTGGGTCGTAGGTTTACTTCGAAATGAAAGCCTGGATAGCAGGGCTGTGAGAAGGAACCTGGGTCGTAGGGTTACTTCGAAATGCAAGCCTGGATAGTAGGGCTGTGAGAAGGAACCTGGATAGCAGGGTTATTTTGAAATGAAAGCCTGGATAGTAAGGCAGTGAGAAGGAACCTGGATAGTAGGGTTACTTCAAAATGAAAGCATGGATAGTAGGGTTGTAAGAAGGAACCTGGATCGTAGGGTTTCGTCAAAATGAAAGCTTGGATAGTAGGGCTGTGAGAAGGAACCTGGGTCGTAGGGTTACTTCAAAATGAAAGCCTGGATGGTAGGATTGTGAGGAGGAACCTGGATAATAGGGTTACTTTGAAATGAAAGCCTGGATACTAGGACTGTGAGAAGGACCGAGGTCGTAAGGTTACTTCGAAATGAAATCCTGGATAGTAGCACTGTGAGAAGGAACCTGGATAGTAGGGTTACTTCGAAATGAAAGCCTGGATAGTAGGGCTGTGAGAAGGGATAGTAGGGTTACTTCGAAATGAAAGCCTGGATAATAGGGTTGTGAGAAGGAACCTGGATAGTAGGGTTACTTCGAAATGAAAGCCTGGATAGTAGGGCTGTGAGATAGAACCTGGATAGTTGGATTACTTCGAAATGAAAGACTGGATAGTAGGTCTGTGAGAAGGAACCTGGGTCGTACGGTTACTTTGAAATGAAACCCTAGATAGTAGGGCTGTGAGAAGGAACCTGGATAGTTGGGTTACTTCGAAATGAAAGCCTGGATAGTAAGGCTGTGAGAAGGAACCTGGATAGTAGGGTTACTTCGAAATGAAAGCCTGGATAATAGGTCTATGAGAAGGAACCTGGATAGTAGGGTTACTTCAAAATGAAAGCCTGGATAGTAGGGCTGTCAGAAGGAACCTGGGTCGTAGGGTTACTTCGTAATGAAAGCTTGGATAGTAGGGTTGTGAGAAGGAACCTGGATAGTAAGGTTACTTTGAAATGAAAGCCTGGATAGTAGGGCTGTGAGAAGGAACCTGGGTCGTAGGTTTACTTCGAAATGAAAGCCTGGATAGCAGGGCTGTGAGAAGGAACCTGGGTCGTAGGGTTACTTCGAAATAAAAGCCTGGATAGTAGGGATGTGAGAAGGAACCTGGATAACAGGGTTATTTTGAAATGAAAGCCTGGATAGTAGGGCAGTGAGAAGGAACCTGGATAGTATGGTTACTTCAAAATGAAAGCATGGATAGTAGTGCTGTAAGAAGGAACCTGGATTGTAGGGTTATGTTGAAATGAAAGCTTGGATAGTAGGGCTGTGAGAAGGAACCTGGGTCGTAGGGTTACTTCGAAATGAAAGCCTGGATGGTAGGATTGTGAGGAGGAACCTGGATAATAGGGTTACTTTGAAATGAATACCTGGATACTAGGACTGTGAGAAGGAACCGAGGTCGTAGGGTTACTTCGAAATGAAAGCCTGGATAGTAGGGCTGTGAGAAGGAACTTGGATAGTAGGGATACTTCGAAATGAAAGCCTAGATAGTAGGGCTTATGGGAAGGAACCTGGGTCGTAGGGTTACTTCGAATTGAAAGCCTGAATAGTAGGGTTATGAGAAGGAACATGGATCTAGGGTTATTACGAAATGAAAGCCTGGATAGTAGGGCTGTGAGAGGGAATCTGGATAGTAGGGTTACTTCGAAATGAAATCCAGGATAGTAGGGCTGTGAGAAGGAACCTAGGTCGTAGGGTAACTTTGAAATGAAAGCTTGGATATTTGGGATGTGAGAAGGAACTTGGATAATAGGGTTACTTCGAAATGAAAGCATGGATAGTAGGGCTGTGAGAAGGGATATTAGGGTTTCTTCGAAAGGAAAGCCTGGATAGTAGGGCTGTGAGAAGGAACCTGGATAGTAGGGTTACTTCGAATTGAAAGCCTGGATAGTAGGGCTTTCAGATGGAACCTGGATAGTAGGGTTACTTTGAAATAAAAGCCTGGATAGTAGGGCTGTGAGAAGGAACCTGGGTCGTAGGGTTACTTCGAAATGAAAGCATAGATAGTAGGGATGTGAGAAGGAACCTGGATAGTAGGGTTACTTTGAAATAAAAGCCTGGAGAGTAGGGTTGTGAGAAGGAACCTGGATAGTAGGGTTACATGGAAATGAAAGCCTGGATAATAGGGCTATGAGAAGGAACCTGGATAGTAGGGTTACTTCGAAATGAAAGCCTGGATAGTAGGGATGTGAGAAGGAACCTGGATCATAGGGTTACTTCAAAATGAAAGCCTTGATAGTAGGGTTGTGATAAGGAACCTGGATAGTAGGGTTACGTCGAAATGAAAGCCTGGAGAGTAGGGCTATGAGTAGGAACCTAGGTCGTATGTTTACTTCGAAATGAAAGCCTGGATAGCAGGGCTGTGAGAACGACTTGGGTCGTAGGGTTACTTCGAAATGAAAGCCTGGATAGTAGGGATGTGAGAAGGAACCTGGGTCATAGGGTTACATCGAAATAAAAGCCTGGATAGTAAAGCTGTGAGAAGGAACGTGGGTCATAGGGTTACTCCGAAATGAATGCCTGGATAGTAGGGTTGTGAGAAGGAACCTGGATAGTAGGGTTACTTCGAAATGAAAGCCTGGATAGTAGGGCTATGAGAAGGAACCTGGGTCGTAGGGTGACTTCGAAATGAAAGCTTGGATAGTGGGGCTGTGAGAAGGAACCTGGATAGTAGGGTTACTTCGAAATGAAATCCTGGATAGTAGGGCTGTGAGAAGGGATAGTAGGGTTACTTCAAAATGAAATCTTGGATAGTAGGGTTGTGAGAAGGAAACTGGATAGTAGGGTTACTTGAAAAGAAAGCCTGGATAGTAGGACTGTGAGATGGAACCTGGATAGTAGGGTTACTTCGAAATTAAGGGATGGATAGTAGGGCTGTAAGAAGGAACCTGGGTCGTAGAGTTACTTCGAAATGAAAGCCTAAATAGTAGGGCTGTGAGAAGGAACCTGGATAGGAGGGTTACTTCGAAATTAAAGCTTGGATAGTAGCGCTGTGAGAAGGAACCTGGATAGTAGGGTTACTTCGAAATTAAATCCTGGATAATATGGCTATGAGAAGGAACCCTGATAGGAGGGTTACTTCGAAATGAAAGCCTGGATAGTAGGGATGTGAGGAGGAACTTGGGTCGTAGGGTTACTTCGAAATGAAATCCTGGATAGTAGGTTTGTGAGAAGGAACCTGGATAATAGGGTTACTGCGAAATGAAAGCCTGGATAGTAGAGCTGTGAGAAGGAACCTGGGTCGTAGGGTTACTTCGAAATGAAAGCCTGGATAGCAGGGTTATAAAAAGGAACCTGGGTCGTAGGGTTACTTCGAAATGAAAGCCTGGATAGTAGGGCTGTGAGAAGGAACCTGGGTTGTAGGGTTACTTCGAAATAAAAGCCTAGATAGTAAAGCTGTGAGAAGGAACCTGGGTCGTAGGGTTACTTCGAAATGAAAGCCTGGATATTAGGGTTGTGATAAGGAACCTGGATAGTAGGGTTACTTCGAAATGAAAGCCTGGATAGTAGGGCTGTGAGAAGGAACCTGGGTTGTAGGGTTACTTCGAAATGAAAGCCTGGATAATAGGGCTGTGAGAAGGATCCTGGATAGTAGGGTTACTTCAAAATGAAAGCCTAGATAGTAGGGCTGTTAGAAGGAACCTGGATAGTAGGGTTACTTCGAAATGAATGCCTGGATAGTAGGGCTTTGAGATGGAACCTGGATAGTAGAGTTACTTCCAAATGAAAGCATGGATTGCAGGGCTGTGAGAAGGAACCTGGGTCGTAGGGTTACTTCGAAATGAAAGGCTTGATAGTAGGGCTGTGAGAAGGAACCTGGGTCGTAGGGTTACTTCGAAATGAAAGCCTGGATAGTAGGGCTGTGAGAAGAAACCTGGGTCATAGGGTTACTTCGAAATGAAAGCCTGGATAGCAGGGCTGTGAGAAGGAACCAGGGTCGTAGGGTTACTTCGAAATGAAAGCCTGGATAGCAGGGCTGTGAGAAGGAACCTAGGTTGTAGGGTTACTTCAAAATGAAATCCTGGATATTAGGGCTGTGAGAAGGAACCTGGATAGTAAGGTTACTTCGAAACGAAGCCTGGATAGTAGGGCTGTGAGAAGGAACCTGGGTCGTAGGATTACTTCGAAATGAAAGCCTGGATAGTAGGGTTGTGAGAAGGAACTTGGATAGTAGGGTTACTTCGAAATGAAATCCTGGATAGTACGGCTGTGAGAAGGGATAATAGGGTTACTTCGAAATGAAATCCTTGATAGTAGGTTTGTGAGAAGGTACCTGGATAGTAGGGTTACTTCGAAATGAAAGCCTGGATAGTAGGGCTGTGAGATAGAACCTGGATAGTAGGGTTACTTCGAAATGAAATCCCTGATAGTAGGGCTGTAAGAAGGAACCTGGGTCGTATGGTTACTTCGAAATAAAAGCCTGGATAGTAGGGCTGTGAGAAGGAACCTGGGTCGTAGGGTTACTTCGAAATGAAAGCATAGATAGTAGGGATGTGAGAAGGAACCTGGATAGTAGGGTTACTTTGAAATAAAAGCCTGGAGAGTAGGGTTGTGAGAAGGAACCTGGATAGTAGGGTTACATGGAAATGAAAGCCTGGATAATAGGGCTATGAGAAGGAACCTGGATAGTAGGGTTACTTCGAAATGAAAGCCTGGATAGTAGGGATGTGAGAAGGAACCTGGATCATAGGGTTACTTCAAAATGAAAACCTTGATAGTAGGGTTGTGATAAGGAACCTGGATAGTAGGGTTACGTCGAAATGAAAGCCTGGATAGTAGGGCTATGAGTAGGAACCTAGGTCATATGTTTACTTCGAAATGAAAGCCTGGATAGCAGGGCTGTGAGAAGGACTTGGGTCGTAGGGTTACTTCGAAATGAAAGCCTGGATAGTAGGGATGTGAGAAGGAACCTGGGTCATAGGGTTACATCGAAATAAAAGCCTGGATAGTAAAGCTGTGAGAAGGAACGTGGGTCATAGGGTTACTCCGAAATGAATGCCTGGATAGTAGGGTTGTGAGAAGGAACCTGGATAGTAGGGTTACTTCGAAATGAAAGCCTGGATAGTAGGGCTATGAGAAGGAACCTGGGTCGTAGGGTGACTTCGAAATGAAAGCTTGGATAGTGGGGCTGTGAGAAGGAACCTGGATAGTAGGGTTACTTCGAAATGAAATCCTGGATAGTAGGGCTGTGAGAAGGGATAGTAGGGTTACTTCGAAATGAAATCTTGGATAGTAGGGTTGTGAGAAGGAAACTGGATAGTAGGGTTACTTGAAAATGAAAGCCTGGATAGTAGGACTGTGAGATGGAACCTGGATAGTAGGGTTACTTCGAAATTAAGGGATGGATAGTAGGGCTGTAAGAAGGAACCTGGGTCGTAGAGTTACTTCGAAATGAAAGCCTAAATAGTAGGGCTGTGAGAAGGAACCTGGATAGGAGGGTTACTTCGAAATTAAAGCTTGGATAGTAGCGCTGTGAGAAGGAACCTGGATAGTAGGGTTACTTCGAAATTAAATCCTGGATAATATGGCTATGAGAAGGAACCCTGATAGGAGGGTTACTTCGAAATGAAAGCCTGGATAGTAGGGATGTGAGGAGGAACTTGGGTCGTAGGGTTACTTCGAAATGAAATCCTGGATAGTAGGTTTGTGAGAAGGAACCTGGATAATAGGGTTACTGCGAAATGAAAGCCTGGATAGTAGAGCTGTGAGAAGGAACCTGGGTCGTAGGGTTACTTCGAAATGAAAGCCTGGATAGCAGGGTTATAAAAAGGAACCTGGGTCGTAGGGTTACTTCGAAATGAAAGCCTGGATAGTAGGGCTGTGAGAAGGAACCTGGGTTGTAGGGTTACTTCGAAATAAAAGCCTAGATAGTAAAGCTGTGAGAAGGAACCTGGGTCGTAGGGTTACTTCGAAATGAAAGCCTGGATATTAGGGTTTTGATAAGGAACCTGGATAGTAGGGTTACTTCGAAATGAAAGCCTGGATAGTAGGGCTGTGAGAAGGAACCTGGGTTGTAGGGTTACTTCGAAATGAAAGCCTGGATAATAGGGCTGTGAGAAGGATCCTGGATAGTAGGGTTACTTCAAAATGAAAGCCTAGATAGTAGGGCTGTTAGAAGGAACCTGGATAGTAGGGTTACTTCGAAATGAATGCCTGGATAGTAGGGCTGTGAGATGGAACCTGGATAGTAGAGTTACTTCCAAATGAAAGCATGGATAGCAGGGCTGTGAGAAGGAACCTGGGTCGTAGGGTTACTTCGAAATGAAAGGCTTGATAGTAGGGCTGTGAGAAGGAACCTGGGTCGTAGGGTTACTTCGAAATGAAAGCCTGGATAGTAGGGCTGTGAGAAGAAACCTGGGTCATAGGGTTACTTCGAAATGAAAGCCTGGATAGCAGGGCTGTGAGAAGGAACCAGGGTCGTAGGGTTACTTCGAAATGAAAGCCTGGATAGCAGGGCTGTGAGAAGGAACCTAGGTCGTAGGGTTACTTCAAAATGAAATCCTGGATATTAGGGCTGTGAGAAGGAACCTGGATAGTAGGGTTACTTCGAAACGAAGCCTGGATAGTAGGGCTGTGAGAAGGAACCTGGGTCGTAGGATTACTTCGAAATGAAAGCCTGGATAGTAGGGTTGTGAGAAGGAACTTGGATAGTAGGGTTACTTCGAAATGAAATCCTGGATAGTACGGTTGTGAGAAGGGATAATAGGGTTACTTCGAAATGAAATCCTTGATAGTAGGTTTGTGAGAAGGTACCTGGATAGTAGGGTTACTTCGAAATGAAAGCCTGGATAGTAGGGCTGTGAGATAGAACCTGGATAGTAGGGTTACTTCGAAATGAAATCCCTGATAGTAGGGCTGTAAGAAGGAACCTGGGTCGTATGGTTACTTCGAAATGAAAGCCTAGATAGTAGGGTTGTGTTAAGGAACCTGGATAGTAGGGTTACTTCGAAATGAAAGCCTGGATAGTAGGGCTGTGAGAAGGAACCTGGATAGTAGAGTTACTTCGAAATGAAAGCCTAGATAGTAGGGCTGTAAGAAGGAACCTGTTTCGTAGGGTTACTTCGAAATGAAAGCCTGGATAACAGGGCTGTGAGAAGGAACCTAGATCGTAGGGTTACTTCGAAATGAAAGCCTGGATAGTAGGGCTGTGAGAAGGAACCTGGGTCGTAGGGTTACTTCGAAATAAAAGCCTGGATAGTAAAGCTGTGAGAAGGAACCTGGGTCGTAGGGTTACTTCGGAATGAAATCTTGGATAGTAGGGCTGTGAGAAGGAACCTGGATAGTAGGGTTACTTCGAAATGAAATCCGTGATAGTAGGGCTGTGAGAAGGAACCTAGGTCGTAGGGTTACTTCGAAATGAAAGCCTGGATAGTAGGGCTGTGAGAAGGAACTTGGATAGTAGGGTTACTTCGAAATGAAAGCCTAGATAGTAGGGCTGTCAGAAGGAACCTGGATAGTAGGGTTACTTCCAAATGAAAGCCTGGATAATAGGGCTTCTTCAAGGTGATAATGTAGATTACTTGACCCGTTTTGATTTCGGGAATTGAGTTTCCATTAGTCGCCTGCAGATGTGACTTGCATAATTGTTGGATTTGTTGAAGCTAAATGTCTTTTCCTGAAAAGATATCAGGGTTAGTTATATGCGATGCATGAATTGCATGGTGATATGATGTTCTCAAATAAATGAGAGTATGCTATATATGATATGTATTCGTATGTCATGATGTATGTTCACAAAATGCTATCGGAGTATGCCCGCGTCTGGGAAAATAAATCCCTTATTGTTGCTGGAGATTTGTAAATATTCTGTCGGGAAGAGATACTGCTTGAGAATAAGCTCTGTGGGGAATGAACTTAGAAAATGAATTCTTGTAGCTGAAGTGATGAACTTTGTTAGGGATTGAGCCTCTGTATCCAGAGAAAATAAACTCTGCTTGGGGATGAATTTTACCGATTTTCCCGTGATCATGAACTTCAACTGGGGTGGTTACGTCCTGTTTCGTGAAAGCTAACATAAATGCTTTTGAATACTTTTACTCTGTGGGGAGTGTATGTATTGATGATTGTGCTTCAAAGCTGACTCTATCCCGATACCTACTGGGCGAAGTAACCGTCGGGTTTGGCACTTTTTGTTTTTTCCCTTCTATATTGAGCCAAAATATCCCATTTTTGTACCAATCATGCTTGATTCGATTTAGTCTTGATATCTCAGCATAATTTGATTGAGATCCCGTCCAAAAATCATATCAAAACATATCTTTGATATTATTTACCAATTATTTGATTTTATTCAATTTTTAATTAATAAAAATTCAAAATAAAATAGAAAATGAAGCAAATGACATGTGGTTAGATATTTGTTTCGTGGACCATGCTACAAGTGAGGTGCAATCATGAAATGCTAAGCCCATTTGGTGAAAAATGCACTTTTGAGCATATTTGACTTTTGGCAATTTTACAAAAAGGGTCAACTTTGACAAGGCATATCTCATCCAACTTTAACCCTAGAGAGTTGTTCTTGGACTTTTTAGAAATCTTGGGATGTCCCCAAAGCAACCCTTTTGGTCTCAATTCAATTGGGTCTTCCATGTTCATGTAAGAAGCCTTGACCAAAAGGAGTTTTTGTAGACTTTTCGAAAGGACCTATAATGTAGAAATTCATATCTCTTGATGAGTTCATATTTTGAACTTGTGGGATGAAGATGAATTGTAGGTAATTGAATCCTCTTCAAAATGATCCTTGGATGGGAAATTTCTGATAAAGCAGCTGGAAGTTATGCTTGGTCAAAGTTTGGTTGACTTTTCCTGAGAAACCCTAATTTAGCAACTTTTGGGTTTTGATGAATTTGGGGCATTCCTTGAAGAATCATGATCAACCCTTGATCAAATAATGAAAGTCACTTCAAAATGTTGATGTTAACCAAAAATCTTGAGGTTTGACTGTATGTGGGCCACATTTGACTTTTGACCTAATACAGTCGATTCTCAAGCATCTGAGCAGCTGACTGAGCAAACTTCTTGTGCAAGGCATGAAATGTGACATGGATGATCTTAGGAACATACTAGGACCGTGGAGAGAATATGAGTCCTTTGTGGTTCACACATCTTGATAAAAATGGAAACCCTAATTTGAGGTATACTGCCTTAGGAGAGAGTTTATCTGGTCAACTCTTGGGCTTCCTTGAAAAAATTAGGCACCTCCATTGACATGTGTTGAGTAAAATGAGAGGGGAAATTTTGGGGTACAACAGCTGCCCCTGTTAAATCTTCTTAAACCTGAAGATGTAGATTGGTTGTTCTGCCTTTCGTGATCTGAAGGTGGAAGATGATTGAACACTAGAGTGCCTAGAAATTTGCACTCGCATTAAGTAACGCTTATCGAAGATATCGGGAATGGGCTTATAGATGCAATTTGCAAGTTGATGTAGACTCGTCGGAGATGGGCTTAAATATGCCATCGGAAAAAGGTATCGATCGCATAACAGATTCCTTTGCGAGGATCCATGTACCTGCTGTTGAGGAGAACTTCACTGGGGAATGCTGATAGAGTTTAGGAGCTTCAGTTGTTCGTTACTCTATTGGGGAATGATTGAAGAGGTGCAAGTGAGTGGTGTATCTGGTCAGGGTTCAGGTTGCACAACGACTTACTGAGGAAATGTGAAATCACCTATATCTGATCAGGTCCAGGTCTTACAGTGTTGTGGACTGTTTTCTGGAGATATGAGAGATGAAACCCAGATGGTAAGGTTATGAGAAGGAACCTAGATAGTAGGGTTACTCCAAACTGAAAGCCTGGATAGTAGGGTTGTGAGAAGGAACCTGGGTCGTAGGGTTACTTCGAAATAAAAGCCTGGATAGCAAGGCTGTGAGAAGGAACCTGGGTCGTAGGGTTGCTTCGAAATGAAAGTCTGGATAACAGGGCTGTTAGAAGGAACCTGGGTCGTATGGTTACCTCGAAATGAAAGGCTGGATAGTAGGGCTATGAGAAGGAACCTGGGTCGTAGGGTTACTTCGAAATGAAAGCCTGGATAGTAGGGTTGTGAGAAGAAACCTGGGTCATAGGGTTACTTCGAAATGAAAGCCTGGATAGCAGGGCTGTGAGAAGGAACCAGGGTCGTAGGGTTACTTCGAAATGAAATCCTGGATAGTAGGCCTATGAGAAGGAACCTGGGTCGTAGGGTTACTTCGAAATGAAAGCCTGGATATTAGGGCTGTGTGAAGGAACCTGGATAGTAGGGTTACTTCGAAATGAATGCCTGGATAGTAGGGCTGTGAGAAGGAACCTGGGTCGTAGGATTACTTTAAAACGAAATCCAGGATAGTATCACTGTGAGAAGGAACCTGGATAATATGGTCACTTCGAAATGAAAGCCTGGATAGTAGGGCTGTGAGAAGGGATAGTAGGGTTACTTTGAAATGAAAGCCTGGATAATAGGGCTGTGAGAAGGAACCTGGATAGTAGGGTTACTTCGAAATGAAAGCCTAGATAGTAGGGCTGTGAGATGGAACCTAGATAGTAGGGTTACTTCGAAATAAAAGCCTGGATAGTAGGGCTGTTAGAAGGAATTTGGGTCATAGGGTTACTTCGAAATGAAAGCCTAGATAGTAGGGATGTGAGAAGGAACCTGGATAGTAGGGTTACTTTCGAAATAAAAGCCTGGATAGTAGGGTTGTGAGAAGGAACCTGGATAGTAGAGTTACTTCGAAATGAAAGCCTAGATAGTAGGGCTGTGAGAAGGAACCTGGATAGTAGGGTTACTTTAAAATCAAAGCTTGGATAGTAGGGCTGTGAGAAGGAACCTGGATAGTAGGGTTACTTCGAAATGAAATCCTTGATAATAGGGCTATGAGAAGGAACCTAGACAGTAGGGTTACTTAGGAATGAAAGCCTGGATAGTAGGGTTGTGAGTAGGAACCTTGGTCGTAGGTGTACTTCGAAATGAAAGCCTTGATAGTATGGTTGTGAGAAGGAACCTGGATAGTAGGGTTACTTCGAAATGAAAGCCTCGATAGTAGGGCTGTGAGAAGGAACCTGGGTCGTAGGGTTACTTCGAAATGAAAGCCTGCATAGCAGGGATGTGAGAAGGAACCTGGATCGTAGGGTTACTTCGAAATGAAAGCCTGAATAGTAGGGCTGTGAGAAGGAACCTGAGTCGTAGGGTTACTTCGAAATAAAAGCCTGGATAGTAAAGCTGTGAGAAGAAACCTGGGTCGTAGGGTTACTTCGAAATAAAAGCCTGGATAATAGGGCTGTGAGAAGGAACCTGGATAGTAGGGTTACTTCGAAATGAATACCGTGATAGTAGGGCTGTGAGAAGGAACCTGGGTCATAGGGTTACTTCGAAATGAAAGCCTGGATAGTAGGGATGTGAGAAGGAACCTGGATAGTAGGGTTACATAGAAATGAAAGCCTAGATAGTAGGGCTGTGAGAAGGAACCTGGATAGTAGGGTTACTTCGAAATGAAAGCCTGGATAGTAGGGCTGTTCCAAGGTGACAATGTAGATTAGTTGACCCGTTTGGTTTCGGGAACTGAGTTTCCATTAGTCGTCTGCAGATGTGACTTGCGTAACTGCTGGATTTGTTGAAGCTAAATGTCTTTTCCTGAAAAAATATCAGGTTTAGTTATATGCGATGCATGAATTGCAAGGTGAGATGATGTTCTCAAATAAATGAGATTATGCTGTATATGATATGTATGCGTATGTCATGATGTATGTTCACAAAATGCTATTGAAGTATGCCCGCGTCTGGGAAAATAAATCCCTGACTGTTGCTGGAGATTTGTAAATATTCTGTCGGGAAGAGATGCTGCTTGAGAATAAGCTCTGCAGGGAATGAACTTAGAAAATGAATTCTTGCAGCTGAAGTGATGAACTTTTTACGGGATTGAGCCTCTGTATCCATAAAAAATAAACTCTGCTTGGGGATGAATTTTACCGATTCGCCCGTGATCATGAAGTTTAACTGGGGCGGTTACGTCCTGTTTCGGGAAAGCTAACATCAATTCTTTTGAATACTTTTACTCTGTGGGGAGTGTATGTATTGATGATTGTGCTTCAAAGCTGACTCTATCCCGATACCTGCTGGGCGGAGTAACCGTCGGGTTTGGCACTTCTTCATTTTCCCTTCTATATTGATCCAAATTATCCCATTTTTGTACCAATCACGCTTGATTCGATTTGGTCTTGATATCTCAGCATAATTTGATTGAGATCCTGTCCAAAAATCATATCAAAACATATCTTTGATATTATTTACCAATTATTTGATTTGATTCAATTTTTAATTAATAAAAAGTCAAAATAAAATGGAAAATGAAGCAAATGACATGTGGTTGGATATTTGGGTCGTGGACCATGCTACAAGTGAGGTGCAATCATTAAATGCTAAGCCCATTTGGTGAAAATGCATTTTTGAGCATATTTGACTTTTGGCAATTTTGCAAAAAGGGTCAACTTTGACAAGGCATATCTCCTCCAATTTTAACCCTAGAGAGATGTTCTTTGACTTTTTAGAAATCTTGGGATGTCCCCTAAGCAACCCTTTTGGTCTCATTTCAATTGGGTCTTCCAGGTTCATGTAAGAAGCCTTGACCCAAAAGGTGTTTTTGTAGACTTTTCAAAAGGACCTATAATGTAGAAATTCATATCTTTTGATGCGTGCATATTTTGAACTTGTGGGCTAAATATGAATTGTAGGGAATTGAATCCTCTTCAAAATGAGCCTTGGATGAGAAATTTCCGATGAAGCAGTAGGAAGTTATGCTTGGTCAAAGTTTGGTTGACTTTTCCTAAGACACCCTAATTTAGCAACTTTTGGGTTTTGATGAATTTGAGGCATTCCTTGAAGAATCATGATCAACCCTTGATCAAATGATGAAAGTCACTTCCAAATGTTGATGTTAACCAAAAATATTAAGGTTTCACTGTTGTGGGCCACATTTGACTTTTGACCTAATATAGTTGATTCTCAAGCATCTGAGCAGTTGACTGAGCAAACTTCTTGTGTAAGGCATGAAACTTGACATGGATGATCTTAGGAACATACTAGGATCGTGGAGAGCATATGAGTCCTTTGTGGTTCACACATCTTGATAAAAATGGAAACCCTAATTTGAGGTATATTGCCTTAGGAGAGAGTTTGTCTGGTCAACTCTTGGGCTTCCTTGAGAAAATTCGGGACCTCCATTGACATGTGTTGAGTAAAATGAGAGGGAAAATTTTGGGGTACAACAACTGCCCCTGTTCAATCTTCTTAAACCTGAAGATCTAGATTGGCTGTTCTACCTTTCGTTATCTGAAGGTGGAAGATGATTGAACACTTGAGTGCCCAGAAATTTGCACTCGCATGAAGTAACGCTAATCGAAGATATCAGGAATGGGCTTACAGATGCCATTTGGAAATTGATGTAGACACATTGGAGATGGGCTTAAAGATGCCATCTGGAAAAGGTATCGATCGCATAAGAGATTCCTTTGCGAGGATCCATGTACCCGCTGTTGAGGAGAACTTCGTCGGGGAATGCTAATAGAGTTTAGGAGCTTTAGTTGTTCGTTACTCTACTGGGGAATGATTAAAGAGGTGGAAGTGAGTGGTGTATCTAGTCAGGGTTCAGGTTGCACATCGACTTACTAAGGGAATGTGAAATTGACTGTATATGATCAGGTCCAGGTCTTACAGTTTTGTGGACTGTTGTTTGGAGATAAGAGAGAAGAAACCCGGATGGTAAGGTTATGATAAGGAAACTGGATAGTAGGGTTACTCCGAAATGAAAGCCTGGATAGTAGGGCTGTGAGAAGGAACTTGGGTCATAGGGTTACTTCGAAATAAAAGCCTTGATAGCAGGGCTGTGAGAAGGAACCCGAGTTGTAGGGTTTCTTCGAAATGAAAGCCTGGATAGCAGGGCTGTGAGAAGGAACCTGGTTCGTAGGGTTACTTCGAAATGAAATGCTGGATAGTAGGGTTGTGAGAAGGAACCTGGGTCGTAGGGTTACTTCGAAATGAAAGCCTGAATAGTAGGCCTGTGAAAAGAAACCTGGGTCGTAGGGTTACTTCAAAATGAAAGCCTGGATAGCAGGGCTGTGAGAAGGAACGTGGGTCATAGGGTTACTTCGAAATGAAAGCCTAGATAGCAGTGCTGTGAGAAGGAACCTAGGTCGTAGGGTTACTTCAAAATGAAAGCCTGGATATTAGGGCTGTGAGAAGGAACCTGGATAGTAGGGTTACTTGGAAATGAAAGCCTGGATAGTAGGGTTGTGAGAAGGAACCTGGGTCGTAGGGTTACTTCGAAATGAAACCCTTGATAGTAGGGCTGTGAGAAGGAACCTGGATAGTAGGGTTCCTTCGAAATGAAAGCCTGGATAGTAGGGCTGTGAGAAGGGATAATAGGGTTGCTTCGAAATGAAATCCTAGATAGTAGGGCTGTGAGAAGGAACCTGGATAGTAGGGTTACTTCGAAATGAAAGCCTGGATAGTAGGGTTGTAAGATGAAACCTGGATAGTGGGGTTACTTCAAAATTTAATCCTGGATAGTAGGGCTGTGAGAAGGAACATGGGTCGTAGGGTTACTTCGAAATGAAAGCCTAGATAGTAGGGTTGTGAGAAGGAACCTAGATAGTAGGGTTACTTCGAAATGAAAGCCTGGATAGTAGGGCTGTGAGAAGGAACCTGAATAGTAGGGTTACTTCGAAATGAAAGCCTGGATAATAGGGCTATGAGAAGAAACATGTATAGTAGGGTTACTTTGAAATGAAAAGGAACCTGGATAGTAGGGTTACTTCAAAATGAAAGTCTGGATAGTAGGGCTGTGAGAAGGAACCTGAGTCGTAGGGTTACTTCGAAATTAAATCCTGGGTAGTAGGGCTATGAGAAGGAACCTGGATAGTAGGGTTACTTCGAAATGAAAGCCTGAATAGTAGGACTGTGAGAAGGGATAATATGGTTACTTCGAAATGAAAGCCTGGATAGTAGGTGTGATTCGGTGGGAGAACTGACTTGAGGTTTTGCATTTGTGTTCGCAAATGTTTCGGTTTAGCAAGAGTCACCACCGACTTTTTATTTTATCCAAAGAAAAGGTCAAAAAGCACAGGAAAGACCTTTGAGATTGTTTTTGGGTTCGGGGGGTAGATTATGAAAAAGGAAGGTATTAGCACCCTTTTCATCCATGGTTTTCCATGGGTTCTTAGTTACTTGTTTTAAATCACTTGCTTTTGATTTTCAATTGTTTGAAATGGTGCTTTTGTGTGTTGTTTTGAAAGTATTTTGAGAAGAGGCCATCGTTGTGGCAACCTTTGTAATGATTCTTGTTTGAATGTATACAAAGGTGTTTTGTCTTTTGAAAAATGTTTCAATGTTTGAAAGTTTATTTTGGGAAATGTTTTGAAATTGTGTGGTGATGTGTGTTTGAAAATAGCAAGGATGTTTGCAAGTTTGATCAAGTAACTGGGAGCATCTACCTACCTACTCAAAGATCTTTTCTACACATTTTTAACCTTTTTACATTGTCGTTTTACCATTGCATTTGGTAAACAACCTTGTGTTTGGATGTTAAACGGGACAGGCGCGGGTCATCGTATGACCATGATAGCAACAATGCCAAGTATCTTAGCAAGTTTTTGAGGGACTAGATCATTTTTATATATGCAACCAAGATAGCATCATCGAGGGACTATGATCTTTTGTATTTGTTTTGTTTTGCCAAGTTACCTAGCATGCATACCATGGCCATTTTAAAGGCAACAAGTGGATGAAACCCTAGGGGTGCTTGTGTGCATTGTGTTGTCATTTTCATGCATTTTTGTCTTGTATTAGTCAAGCTATTTGTTGATTTTGGATATTCGCATATAAACCCTAATCTTTCTATCATGCATATTTGAAAGCAATAAAGTGCGTAAAAGTAAATCTTCGACTATTACAATATTGATTATGGGGAGGGGGATACAAATTTGAATAGGGGAATATTTGCAAGAAAATAAAATTCTAAGTCAATTATTACAACCAAATTGAACTCATTGTACAAACGAATAAATAGACAAATATTTAAATGGACAATTAAATATAAATATGCAAAATGTTTTTGTATTGTTTTTATGTATGTAAAAATAAATTATTTAATGTATCAAAAATAAGAAAATAGAAGATTATTTTTGGAAGGGGTAAAAAACCCTAATTTTGTTTTAAGAAATATATATATATATATATATATATATATATATATATATATATATATATATATATATATATATATATATATATATATATATATATATATATATATATATATATATATATATATATATATATATATATATATATATATCAAATATTTATTTATGCATTTATGTACAAAAAATAAATAAAAATAACATATACAAATGTTAAAAAATAAAAATATATGAGAAAATATTATTTAAGTATATAACTAATAAAAAAAATAAAAATATAATATCTTTTGTATTAATTATAAGTTTTTATTTAAGAAAATAAAAGTATATTATTATAGTAATTATTTCTATGTCCAAAAAATAATAAAATAAAATGTGAAAATTTAAGAAAATATTTTTAGTGATTTTTTTTATATTTAGAAAAAATAATAAAAGTCAGAAACTAAAAAAAAATGAAAAATATGGAAAAATAAACAAATGGGCCAAGGGGGTGTAAACAGCAAGATGAGGGGTGCAAAAAGTATGAACAAGCCAAACCCAGCCCAAACGGCCTTCGTCCCTGTCCTCCAGAAACAACAAACACGCGCGCCATGTTCAAAATGCTAACTCCTGCATTTGTGCTTAAAAACAAAAACTTGCGACATGAAAGTTATAGAGCATGATCACACGATTCTAACCATGTAAAAAACTTAATCTAACTCTCAAAGACCAGAGAGAATTTCTCTGGCCCTAATTTCTAACCTAGTTTTTTCAGAAAGTTCATCATTCAAATTCTCCCGCTCAGTTAACTTAAATGAATTCTATACATATGTACAACTCAAGGGCAATGAGGACTACATTTTTTATTCACAAACCTAAGCCTAATGATTCCTAAATAGAGAGATAGAAGTTTGAACTTTACCTGTTTCAGTCAAGCTCGAGTATGGCAATGTAGGGGTTGTGAGTGAGGCCAGAGATGCTTGTGAGCTTGCTTGAAGTTCCTTTGAGCTTTCCTAATGCCTAGCTTGCTTTGAACTTGCCTGAATATGCTTGTAGAAGTCAACTTGCAAAGTCAGAATTCAAAAATGGTGAAGTGTGTAAATGGAGTTACAGTGACCTGGGAATGATTGGGATAACTTAGGTAGGTTGTATGGAGTGTTTTGGAACTAGTTGCAAGCAAAACGCACGAGTGGGTGTGAAGATGGAAGTGATTCTGCAGGGCCTGCCCTGTTTTGCAAGAAAATGTGATTTTTGTGTACAAGGGTGTTTGAGAGGTTGCTAGCTCATGTTTTTGGCTTAGTGTGACCTGTAAAACTTGTTTGAAATGTTTACAAACTTTGGTTTTATCAGATTGCAAAGATGTGGTGATTTTGCAAGTTGACTTGGTTTTGAAGAAATGGTGAAATAACAATGCTTAAGAGCCTGTACAAGCCTCCTTCCTAGCTGCAAAGAGTTGGTGTACCTTTCCCTAAGTTTGTGGAGTTGGTTTGCTGAAAAATATTGGGTTCACAGCTCAATAGGAACAACTTGACATAAAGCCAACTTTATCAAAGTGACAATGTTGCCTTTTTGCCATTTTTAGATTAATTCAATGTGTAAACTTATAAAGCTCAGAAAAAGCCTTAATCCATTGTGTTTGCATTCAATTTTTGAGTGTGGAAGGGTTTAAGGACCTGTAAACAAGTACAAGCAAGGTTGGACAGAATTTGCAACTTGTAGCAACATGAAAAATGCCATGGACAAAAGTGAGAAATGGCCATTTTCTTTTCTTCGATTCTCCGTAACTATAAATGATTTTGGAGAGTTCTTGGACATTTTGGAAATCTTGTAACATTCTCTACAATCCATATTTGAAATGAATTTTGAGATTCCAATTGGAACTATGTGAAAAATTTCCATGAATATAGGTCAAAATCCATGGACCCTTGTTCACAAAATCATAACTTGAGATCCAAGCATCTTTTGGGAAAACCTTGTGAATAAAAGTTGTAGATTTATTTTGAGGACTACAACTTTCATGTTGGAAGTTTTCTTTGAATCCAATTGCATCATGGTGAAAAAGTTGGGCAAAGTTGGGGAAAAATAAGAAATTTTCATAACTTAGAAAATTTCTAAGTTATGAAAATTTTCCATTTTAAATCCTAATTTTCAAAATTAGGTTTCTTGGTGAACAAGTTTCATGTTTTGACACATCTTAATGAAAAATTACCCTTGGCACTTGATTTTGACCAAAAAGTCAAAGTTTGACTTTTCAGTGTACAATTGATTTTTGATCAGTTGACTGGAAAATTCATCTGTCAATCCAATGCAATTGAGATCTTTTGAACCTTGTGAATAGGTCAAGATGATGCCATTGAGTCCTTAAATCCATGCTTGAACCCAATTTTCCATTGGATAGGTGAAAAATCATAAATTGCCCTTTTGAAGTCAAAACCCTAAAAATGACCATTTTGCCCTTTTGATGATCTGATCAAATTTTTTGAGGAGTTGTGGTCTAAAATTGATCAAATGGTTCATATGAGTCTATAATGTTGATGTGGATAAAAAATTGTGAGGTTTGACTGTAATTTGGCCACAATTGACTTTTTCCCCAATACAGTTGATTTTTAGGTCAACTGTCCAATTGACTGGGCAAAAATTTGATTCAATGCTTGAAACTTGGTATTGGAAATCTTAGAGGTCCAACATGAAGTATGAAAGTCACATGAGGCATTGGAAGTCCAAAAATCCTTGTGCAAACTCAAACCCTAATTTTAGGTCATTAGTGCAAGGAGATGTCTTGAGCAGAGCAAACCCTAATCCTGTCTGGGGTCCAAAGAGTCTTGTGAGGGGAAATCTTGGTAAAATGAGAGGGAAAATTTTGGGGTACAACAGCTGCCCCTGTTCAATCTTCTTGAACCTGAAGATTTAGATTGGAGAGTTTTCCTTTCGTGACTCGAAGGTAAAAGATGATTGGACACTAGAGTGCCCGTAAATTTGCACTCGTCAAAATATGGTTGAGGGAATGGGCTTAAAGATGCCATTTGGAGAGGGGACAGAATCTTGTCGGAGATGGGCTTAAAGATGCCATCCAAGAATGTTTGTTGAAAATCAGGGGAATGAACATCAGAATGGTATCCGTATCTGGAACGTATCTGAGTTGTATCTGGAGATTGAATTTGTTTGAGCAAAGGAAATGGTGTCCGTGTCTGGAGCATATCCGAGCTGTAACTGTATTTGATTCTTGAATGAATTACAGAATGACATCCGTGTCTGGAGTGTATCTGTATTGTATCTGAATCTGAAATCTGAATAAGCGACAAAATGACATCTGTGTCTGGAGTATCTATGGGCTGGTGAAAAAGGTTGAATGAGTGACAGAATGGCTACCGTGTCTGGACCGTATCTGGACTGTACATGAAGTTGAGATCTGTATGAGTAGCAGAATGACTTCCATGTTTGGAGTGTAGCCGTACTGTAACTGGGATCTAAATAAGTGACAGAATGGCTACCGTATCTGGTGCGTATCCGTACTGTATCTTGACTTTGAATTCTGAATGAGTAATAGAATGACCTCCGTGTCTGGGGTGTATCCACACTGTATCTGAATAAGAGATCTGAATGAGTAACAGAATGACTTCCGCGTCTGGAGTGTATCCGTATTGTATCTGAAATCTTTGAATATTTGTTAAAGATAGCTTTTAATCTTATCCTGAGAAGGGTAAAATGTTAGCTAAGACACAAAGTTATGTTGCATGTATGTATGATGCAATAAATGTGCTTTATCAATGTTTATGATATATGAATATAATGAATGCGCATGTAAGCTGATTAGCTGTCTTGCTGAGGAAAATAAATCCTTGATAGATGGAGATAATGAAATATTTGACTGCTGTCAGGGAAAATAAATCCTTGACCGCTGTTGGAGATTCAAAATCTTTGATTGCTGAGGATGAGAAATCCTTGGACCACTGTTGGGGATAGAAAATCCTTGACTGCTGATGGGGAAAATAAATCCATGACCGCTATTGGAGATTCAAAATCTTTGATTGCTGAGGATGAGAAATCCTTGGACCACTGTTGGGGATGGAAAATCCTTGGCAACTTGTGGGGATTATCAAAACCTTGACAACTTCCGTGGGGATGAAAATCCTTCATGACTTTTCTGGGGATATAGGGATCCTTCAAGTCTGCTTGAGAAACCTGCTTGGGGAATCTAGAGATCTTTGATGACTATGGCTGGAGATTACACACGGGGAATCCTTACTCGGCTGGGGAATAAGGAAACTCTGATGATCTCTACTGGGGATTTAGACAAAAGAAAACCTTGATCTGCTGGAGAATAAGGAAAACATTGATGGCTTCTGCGGAGAACCAAGAATGATAAACTTTGATCTCCTGGGAACATTGAAACCTTGGGGGCTTCACTGGAGAAGTAAGAAATGAGAATCTTCGATCTGCAAGGGATTAAAAAATCTGACAAATTCAAGCTGGGAGTGGTAGAAGCTCTGGCAACTTCACTGGGGAATCGAGAATGAGAATCTTCAATCTGCTAGGGGAAAATAAATCCCTGGGGACTTCAAATTGGGGAGTTAAGAATGAGAATCTTCATTCTATTGGGGAGTAAAAGATCTGTGGGGAATAGCTATACCACTAGAGAGTAGGCTATCCTGCTGGAAAGTAAGTTCAAGACTCTGGGGGAAGAGGTTTATTCCTGTTTGGGAAAAGTTCAGGAGTTTGGGTTGTATGCCAATCTACTGGGGAATTATCCTTAGTTGGGGATAAAAGTTACCTGTTATCTGGTTGATTCTCATATTTTAAGATAACTTGCTGGGGAATCTGGAGAAACTGGATGGTTTCTGCTGTGGATTGGTAGTTGGAAATATGACTTCGCTGGGGAAGAAGGTTTCATCTTTGCTGGGGATTTATGACCCAAAGTTTTTGCTCCGCCGAGGATTGGGAGTTTGAAAACTTAACTCTGATGGTGGATTAAGCGTTTGAAAATATGACTCCGTCATGGATTGGGAGTTTGTAGATTTTACTCTGGAGGGGATTTTGAAATTGTAATTCCGCTAGGGATGTGTATTTCAAGGTTTTAGCTCCGCTGGGGATCCAGATGATGTACTGCAGGGGATTTCTCTTGGTATAGCCTGAAGACGTTTTCCTATACTTTCAACCTGTCAGTAATTATTCTTTCACATTTCGTTTATTTGCAAACAGTGATTATATTCAAATGCATATGCTCATTTAATAAACCATTGGACGTTTTCAAATAAAACACAAGTGTAAAGAAAAAGAAAAGGCAAATAGTTTTCTGCACTTTGAAGTATCTTTGTATTTACTTTGTGTAAGTATTTTGTACAAAGGAGACAGACATTCTAGTAAGAGAATGTTGTCATAAAATTGAGAAAAATTTATACAAAGAAAGGTGGCTATGTGTAAAAATTCCATGGGGTTCCCATTCTGCTATAGCCTTTGTAACTCTGGATATCTTGTCCATTCATTGCTTCGTCCGACGATGATTAGATTGATCAGAAGCCCGAAGCTTTTCTGTGACGAGATTTTCCTTAAAGTGATCCGACGAGACATATTCATACGCTTTAATTCCCTAACTTTTTCCTGGACCGCCCTTTCGGGTTTTCAGTCCACCTGGAAACCCTTTTTTGCCCAAGTCGCCCTTTCGGGTTTTCAACTTGCCGGGTGTACAAATTTTTTTATTTATCCCTAATTTTTGCCTGAACCGCCCTTTCGGGTTTTCGATTCACCAGGATGCCCATTTTTTCTCAAGTCGCCCTTTCGGGTTTTCAACTTGTCGGGTCGTTTATGCGTAGTATCTTTTGACTATGTCTGCGTTTGCAGGATGCGACAGGTCGTCGCCGTCCATGGTGGTCAAGATCATTGCCCCACCAAAAAAGATGTTTTTGATCACAAATGGTCCTTCGTAAGTAGGAGTCCATTTTCCCCTGGGATCACTTTGCGGCAAGATGATCCGCTTGATTACAAGATCCCCGACTTGATATACCTGGCGTTTGACTTTCTTGTTGAAAGATTTGATCATTCGTTTTTGATACGCCTGACCATGGCAAACAGCAGTAAGTCGCTTTTCATTAATCAAGTTAAGTTGATCAAGCCGGGTCTGAATCCAATCGTCTTCACTCAAACCAGCATCTTTCATGATTCTCAAGGAAGGAATATGAACCTCGATAGGCAAAATAGCTTCCATGCCGTATACCAAAGAATATGGTGTTTCCCCAGTTGATGTTCGTGCCGTGGTACGGTACCCGTGCAGAGCAAACGGTAACATCTAATGTCAGTCCTTGTAGGTGACTGTCATCTTTTGTATGATCTTCTTGATATTTTTGTTCGCAGCTTCGACAACACCGTTCATCTTAGGCCGATAGGGAGATGAATTGTGATGTTGAATCTGGAACTGCTCGCACAGAGCGGTCATCATAGTGTTGTTCAGGTTTGTACCGTTGTCAATGATGAT
This sequence comes from Vicia faba, assembly GCA_948472305.1. Classification (NCBI taxonomy): domain Eukaryota; kingdom Viridiplantae; phylum Streptophyta; class Magnoliopsida; order Fabales; family Fabaceae; genus Vicia; species Vicia faba. Next base: position 1,639,651,978 of record OX451736.1, on the reverse strand, counting down.
TCTGTCAGGGATGCCGTACCGGCAAATGAGGTTCTTCTTGATGAAGCGGGCAACCACATTCTTTGTAACAGATGCGAAGGACGCTGATTTGACCCACTTGGTAAAGTAATCAATGGCTACCAGGATGAAGCAGTGTCCGTTGGATGCTGTAGGCTTGATCTCTCCAATCATGTCGATTCCCCACATAGCGAATGGCCAAGGAGCTGTTAAGACATTAAGAGGAACTGGAGGTATATGTACCTTGTCCGCATAGATTTGGCATTTGTGACAAGTACGAGAATGTTGATGGAAGTCATCTTCCATGGTAGACCAATAATAGCCTGCCCTTAGAATCTTCTTAGCCATCGTATGTCCACTTGAGTGAGTGCCAAAGGTACCATTGTGCAATTCGGCCATGATCTGCTCAGCTTCAACCTTGTCCACATAACGGAGCAGAATGCAATCATGACTGCGCTTGTATAGGATACCATTGCTCAGGAAGAACTTAGCTGAGAACCTCCTTAAGAACTTTTTGTCGTTGACTGAAGCTCCTTCAGGGTATTCTTGAGCCTCGAGATACCTTTTGACGTCATGAAACCAAGGTCGGTCCACTACTTCTTCGGTATTAATTCGTGACAATGTGCAGGTTCGTCCATCCGTTCAATGGAGATTTAAGGAACCTCATTATTCCAGTTAAGTTTAAACATGGATGACATTGTAGCTAGAGCACCCGCTAGCTGATTTTCTTCTCGTGGGAAGTTCTCGAAGGTAATCTGCTCGAAATGTGGTAACAATGTCAAGACATGTTCTTTGTAAGGGATGAGGTTTGGATGTTTAGTATCCCACTCTCCCTTGATTTGAATGATAACCAAAGCGGAGTCCCCAAATACAATTAAACATTTGATTCCCAAGTCAATGGCAGCCTTGAGACCAAAGATACAAGCTTCATACTCGGCCATGTTGTTGGTACAGCTGAAGCAGAGTCTGGCAGTGAAAGGTGTATGGAAACCTTCTGGAGAAATAAGTACCGCGCCGATACTGTTTCCAAGTGCGTTGGAGGCACCATCAAAGTACAGGGTCCATCGGGATCCTTGTTCAGGTCCGTCATACGATCTGTTTTCTCCAATGTTGCTCAAAGTCATGATATCCTCGTCGGGGAAGTCGAACCTCATGGATTGGTAATCTTCGACAGCTTGATGGGCCAGATGATCGGCTAGCACACTCCCCTTTATAGCTTTTTGGGTCGTGTACTGTATATCATACTTTGTCAGGATCATCTGCCATCTAGCGATTCTTCCGGATAGAGCAGGCTTCTCGAAGATGTACTTGATCGGATCCATCTTAGAGATCAACAAAGTGGTATGTGTCAACATATACTGCCTTAGCTGGCGAGCAGCCCATACCAAAGTGCAGCAAGTTTTCTCGAGCAGTGAGTAGCGAGTCTCACAGTCAGTAAACTTTTTGCTAAGGTAATAAATGGCATACTCTTTTCGGCCAGACTCGTCATGTTGGCCCAATACGCACCCCATTGAATTCTATAGGACAGTCAGATACATGATTAGCAGCCTTCCTTCGACGAGTGGCATCAAGATAGTAGGTTCCAGCAAATACTCCTTGATTTTATCGAAAGTAACTTGACAGTCATCATTCCATTTAGCCAACTGATCTTTCTTCAACAACTTGAAGATTGGTTCACAGGTAGATGTTAGGTGAGAAATCAACCTTGTAATGTAGTTTAGGCGTCCCAAGAAACCTCTGACCTCCTTCTCAGTGCGAGGGGCAAGCATTTCTTGTATAGCTTTGACTTTGGCAGGATCAACCTTGATGCCTTTGTTACTGATGATGAATCCCAAGAGTTTACCGGATCTGACTCCAAAAGTGCACTTGTTAGGGTTCAGTCTGAGTTTGTACTCCTTCAATCTGACAAACAGCTTTTGCAGATGGTCGAGGTGTTCTTCTTCAGTTTGTGAACGGGCTATCATGTCGTCCACGTAAACCTCTATCTTGTGATGTATCATGTCATGAAACAAAGATACCATGGCACGCTGATAGGTTGCCCCGACATTCTTCAGTCTAAATGGCATCACTTTATAGCAGAACGTACCCCACTGTGTAACAAAAGTAGTTTTCTCCATGTCTTCAGGGGCCATTTTAACCTGGTTGTACCCTGAGAATCCTTCCTTGAAAGAAAATACCTTGTGCTGAGCTGTATTGTCAACCAAGATGTCAATGTGCGCTAGTGGAAAATAATCTTTAGGGCTAGCCCTATTTAAGTCTCTGTAATCCATGCACATTATGACATTGCCGTCCTTCTTAGGCACGAGCACAATGTTAGAAACCCATTGGGGATAGGATGTAACAGCCAGAAAGCCAGCATTGAACTGCTTCATCACTTCAGCTTTGATCTTTTCAGGCATATCGGGCCTCATTCGGCGGACTTTCTGTTTAACTGGTGGACAGTCCTCTCTTGTAGGGAGACGGTGAACCACAATATCTGTATCAAGTCCTGGCATGTCTTCGTAGGACCAGGCGAAGATCTCAACATATTCATTCAACAGCTGAACTAAGCGCTCCTTGACACTTGGCTCTAGGTTGGCACCACTCTAACTTCTTTTTTGTCTTCCTCTGTACCTAAGTTGATTGTCTCTAACAACTCCTTATGAGGTAGAATAACCCTTTCTTCCTGTTGCAGCAGTCTAGCCAATTCTCCATGCACTTCACAGTCTTCATCACCTTCGTATTCGGCATGGTAGACCAGATCTCAGAGTCACTGAAGGCCATAGCAGAATTGTTACCCATGGAATCCGGAATGGATGGGTACCTGCATTGTTAAGTGTGGGTGTGTGTAAGGGATAGCCACCTTTAAACAAATAAAATGTAAAAAGAAAGAAAATGAACACAAAAGTTTATATATGAAAACGTCCATGATTCATTAAAATGGCATATGAAGATGAAAAATCAAACCCTTACAAATGGACCTATGTACCTCGGGTAAGGCACAAGGTTAAAAGTGTACGAATTGTTTAGGAATTATTACAAACCAACAGAAATGTTTGAAAGATAAATTACTGATTGATGAAAGTAATGGAAATAAAGTCCTTTGCCTCCCAATTCCATAAGCCTCCTTCAACGGTAGGGAAAATCTAGTCTTCTAGGTTGCTCTCCTCTTCACCATCCTCCAAAGCACTGACTCCATGATGGGTGATCTTCACTGGTCGTCCTCCAGCCCGGGAGCGACGCACAGCCTTTTCAGCAGAAGCAGTGAAACCCAAGCCGAATTTATCAGATTTGAAAGGAAAATCGGGCAGCTTCCCCCAGATTGTGCTTCCTCCTTCTTCAATCACAACCTTTTCATCTTTGAGTGACGAAATTTGAGGTGGAGGTCGGGTAATCATGGGTACAGAAGGCACTGCCTCAATCTCCTGAGCTACCTCTTCAAAATGCTGAAAGGGGGTTTCGATGAATTCACCATCCAATTCCATATAGCAGAAAGAATTAAGATGGCTTATCATGTATTCCTCTTCACCGTGAACTGTCACAATTTTCCCCTGGACAAGGTACTTGAGCTTCTGATGCAGAGTTGAAGTAACGGCTCCAGCATGATGAATCCAGGGTCTTCCCAACAAGCAAGAATAGGAGGGACGGATGTCCATGACATAGAATGTGGAGTTAAAGGTTTCAGTTCCCACTTTAATCGGGATGTCCACCTCCCCATGGACCATCCGTTTAGAACCGTCAAAAGCTCTGACAATGATGTTGCTGGGCTTTAAAGTTAGACCTTCACAATATAGCCTATCCAATGCTTTCTTTGGTAGGACATTCAGTGATGAACTAGTGTCTACCAAAACGTGTTCCATAGTAGTCCCTCTGCATTCTACCGAGACATGCAAAGCGTCATTATGTTTTCTCCCCTTGACTGTTAAGTCAGCGTCGGAGAATCCTAAACCATTGTCTGCTGTTAGGCTAGCTACATATTCTTGGAACTGGTCCGCGGAGGTTTCCTGGGGCACATGGGTCGTCTTCATGAATTTGATCAAAGCTTTGGCATGAGCTTCTGAACAAAGCAATAAGGCCAGCACAGAGATTTTTGAGGGGGTTTGCCCCAGTTTCTCCACAACATTATAATCGATTTTCTTGATTATTTTCAAAATATCTTCCATTTCTTTTTGAGAGGTTTCAGGGATGATCAACGGCTGAGCCCTCGTCCTGACAGGATCTTCTTGGATCCCTTTTCCTCTATCAGCAGCAGCAGAGGCGACAACTTCAAGAGTCACAACTTCTTCAATAACTGGAGTTCTTGCAGATATGTTGACCGGTGCAGGAGTGACCTTAGGAGCGACTGAGGGTCCAAAGATTGCCTTTGGAGGCGCAATCTCCGGAGAGAAAATTCTTCCACTGCGGGTGATTTTACTCGTTCCGGCAATGTTTCCAATGTCGGAAGTCTCTTCATCAGAACTCTCTTCAGTTAATTCAATTTGTTTAACACCATGGTAAAAGATCTCTCCCCCATAGTTCCACGGTATTGATTTGTTGGACTTGTACGGGATATGCCCTGACATAGTTATCTTCAAAGGTATAATCTTCGGATTGGATGTAATCTTAACAGGTCTTTTGGAGACCTTGGAAAGATTTGCGGATATGGTAATTATCGAAACATCATTGACAGGAGTCGGTGTAACAAGAGTCTTTTCTAAAAGTATCTCTTGGTTATCCATTAGGCGCTGGATGCCTAACTTCAACAACAGACAGTTGGTTGGTAAGGATGAACAAATGCAGCAATCTTCTTCACATCCTGGGAAAATCCCATCCTTCAACAAATTCAGCTTGATTATCAGTAACGGAGTCATCAAATCATCAACAGTAGCAACAAAAAAATCTTCTTCAACAACATGGACATTGTGACCATGTTTTGGCATTGGAGCAGAGATCACATTAGGATTTTCAGGGGCGTCGAATTCAAATTCTTTAGCATCTATCAAATCCTGAATCTTGTTTTTGAGGGCCCAACAATTGTTGGTGTCATGCCCCAGGCTGTCTGAATGATAAGCACACTTGGCATTTGCATGGTAGTAAGGAGAAGATGTATTCAGATTCTTCGGCGCTTCTTTCAAACTTGCAAGGTTTAACTTCAAAAGATGAGGGAGAACCTGAGCATGTGTCATGTTGATCCGGGTGAATTGCCGTGCAAGCCTTTCCACCCTTGCTTGGTTGGTTCTGGGTTGACTGCTTCTAGGCTGATCAGCTACAGACTTCTGAATCATTACAACCCCCACCGCTGGCCGACGCTTAACTCTTCCTTGACTTCTCTGAGAGTAGACAGTTGATACCTGTTTCTTTTCTGGAAAGGTCTTTTTGATGGCAGCAGAAGTAGATGCATCCTTTTGAATTTTTCTGCTCTTGATTCCGACATCAACTCTCTCACCGGTTAGAATCAACTCGGTGAACCCCCCAGACGAACCTCCAATCAGGTGATTGAAAAAGGGGCCAAACAGTGTACCCAAGAACATATCTACCATCTCCCTCTCAGATAGAGGTGGTTGTACTCGCCCCGCCAAGTCTCTCCATTTCTGGGCATACTCTTTGAAAACTTCATTTGATACCATGCCCATACTCTGTAATTGAGTACGGGTTGGTGCTAAATCCGCATTATATTGATATTGTCTGTAGAAGGCAGCAGCCAAATCCTCCAAATTGTGCACATCAGATCTCTCTAGCTGGTAGAACCAATCTAATTGCATCCTCGAAAGATTGTCCTGGAAGAAATGAACCCACAGGTCCTTATCAGAAGAATGCGGTTGGATTTTTCTAACGTAAGATCGCATATGCATCTTTGGACAAGACAAACCATCGTATTTAGCAAAAAGAGGCACCTTAAACTTAGGGGGAATGACAATCCCAGCAACCAACCCTAGCTCCTCAAAGTGCAGTCCAGGCACTCTTTGTACCTCCATAGCTGTCAGACGCTCTTCGAGATTCTTGTACTTTTCGTCTGCAGGAGGGTACTGCTGTTCCGAATAGTCTTCATCCTCTTCATCTTCTTCTTCCTCAGACTCAGATTGCACTGCAGTTCCTTTACCTTTTCCTACCCCTTCATCAGATGTTGAGGGGAAATCCAAGACCTTCTAGCTTGACCTTCAAATCTTCTACCCAAAGTAGCCACACCCACCCTTTTCTTTTTCTTTTTCTCCTTTTCCTTTTCCAGCAAGGTTTTGAGCTCCTCCTGACCCTTTGCCAAGGTCATGAGTAGCTGTTGGAACTGTGAATTCTGCGCTTGTAGGTCTTTGACCGTCTGCTCTATATCCATCTTGCTGAAATAAACAGCAGAGAGATAAGGAAACCTAGTGTGAAGACCTGCTTATGCATATGATGAATGATGTGTATTCATGTAATGCATTCAAGGATTCAAAAATTCAAATTTGTTGTAAACAAAAAGGAACACATGTCATATTAATAAGATAAAATTTGTTAGTACATAAATGCCCCATGGGCAAAATAATACAAAATTCTAATGTAAAAATACGTTGCGCATCCTCTTTGGTGCGATGTAGGTGTTGAGAGTCTGCTCTTCGTGAAGTTGGCCAGTAAGTTCCAAAACCTTCTTCTCACTGGCGTAGAATTGGGCTTCAAACATATCACGTTCTCCCTTGAGCTGTATCCAACTCATTTGCAAATCTTCAAGTGATGTTGGCATGTCAGGATGTAGGAGGGTGTATGGAACCTCTCCTTCCATAACAGGATCTTTGATTACAGGTAGAATGTGGGGGTAAGGCATCATAAGACTTTGGGCGCGGGTTCGTACCCACTTGAGGTAAGGATCAAGGGGGATAGAATTCTTGTATCCCAAGGTCTTACTGTCCACCTTGTTGGGCATCCTCCAAGCTCGGATAAACCTTTGTCGAAGTCCTTGATCGTTGTTGTCGAAGTCAAAAACCAAGTCTGGAATCAGCATGTCATGCGGGCCATCCCTTCGGGCATACCCTAACTGTCTCAGAGCCAAGCATGGTTGTAGGTAATGCCTCCCCTAATGCCAAGTAGTGGGACATTAGGGAATTCCCCACAACGATCAATGATGATAACATTTTCTCTGGATCGATAACACCAATGAACATCTGAATGTGTAAGAGCCATCAATCGTTGTGACCACCTCAAACCTAGCTCATTCTTCAAGACTGATTGGGGAAGGTGAGAAATAAACCACCTTGCTAGAAGAGGAGTACAGCACATGAGAACACCTCTTTTCCTCATTGTTCGAGTGTGAAATGAGTGGAGGATATCCCCAAGCAATGTAGGTACAGGGTTGCGAGCCATGAAAATTTTGACAGCACAGACACCTATAAGCTGGTCAGGGTTTGGGAATAAGACCAACCCATAGATGAGAAGAGCTACAATCTCCTCAAAAGCTTGTAAGTCCAAAGAATTCCAGCAGCTTTGGGCCTTCTCAAACAAAAACTTTGCCAATAAACCCTTGACACCACTTCTGGTTTCCCAATGACCTTTCACATCAGATGGTTGCAAGTGTAGGGCTTGGGCAATATCTTCAGGCTTTGGATCTCTTTCCGTACCGTTGTAGGGTAGTTGATGGAGAATAGGAATCCTCAGGAGTTGAGAAAATTCCTCTAAAGTAGGCACAAGCTGGTAATCAGGAAATGTTAAGCAGTGGTGTAGGGGGTCAAAGAACTGGAAGAGAACTTTCACCATGTCTTCCTCAGTGTTGGTGTTGACTAAGTTGAGAAGACGACCATGCCTCTCAGTGAATGAAGAATTCTCAGGAATCTTGGAAGCAAGCTCCTTGAGTTGAGGAGGAATTCTCACAAGGTTGACTTGGATGGTTTTCCTGCGAATTGAATCCATTACTTACAAAACAGGAACAAAGATGAAGATCCAAATCCTTGAAATGGTTAGTGGATGCATATGATGCTTCATGGTGTTTATGATGTTATGCACAAATATATATGTACGAACAAATCACACAAGATCCTAGTTTCAGGCTTGCATGGGGTTTCATAAGTAAGTACCCTCTTGAAGTTTAGTTGGCTCAACCTGTCCTATAAATAGTAACCGGGTTCTAAGGAGCTCAATATCACTGGATTATTTTCTGTGTTCATTGTTTTAGTTTAGCCACTATACTGGCGACCGAAATATTCCAAGAAAACAACCCTCAATGAGTATAGTATCGAGTAACTACCAACTTCGGACTGCACCAAAGCCTGTCATCTCACTATCCCTAAAAAGGCCAAGATGGTCAAGTAAAGGTTCTAACAGTCCATTAGTGCTTCATGACATCACTCAGCGGCCCCGTATTCTCTTTGATTAACTCAAAGGCTACCGGTACCCACAAATATGTCGCACTAATATAGCTATTGCTTCAACCATGTCGGTATACCCCGCACAGTTTCCACAACGTATTGCTATTTACCTATGAATGTTTCCCATGTCCGGGTAGAGGATTCAAAACCCAAACAATAGAACCAAATGTAAAGCAATCAAGTCAAGCAAAATAAGCATGTAAAGGTGATCTAAAACCCTAAGGTAACCCCACTTTTATATTACTCCCCAGCAGAGTCTCCAGTTCTGTGATGCGGTGGGAGAACTGACTTGAGGTTTTGCGTTTGTGTTCGCAAATGTTTCGGTTTAGCAAGAGTCGCCACCGACTTTTTATTTTATCCAAAGGAAAGGTCAAAAAGCACAGGAAAGACCTTTGAGATTATTTTTGGGTTCGAGGGGTAGATTAGGAAAAGGGAAGGTATTATCACTCTTTTCATCCATGGTTTTCCATGGGCTCTTAGTTACTTGTTTTAGATCACTTGCTTTTTCTTTTCAATTGTTTGAAATGGTGCTTTTGTGTGTGGTTTTTAAAGTATTTTGAAAAGAGGCCATTGTTGTGGCAACCTTTGTAATGATTCTTGTTTGAATGTATACAAAGGTGTTTTGTCTTTTGAAAAATGTTTCAATGTTTGAAAGTTTATTTTGGGAAATATTTTGAAATTGTATGGTGATGTGTGTTTGAAAATAGCAAGGATGTTTGCAAGTTTGATCAAGTAACTAGGAGCATCTACCTACCTACCTACTCAAAGATCTTTTCTACACATTTTTAACCCTTTTACATAGTTGTTTTACCATTGCATTTGGTAAACAATCTTGTGTTTGGATGATAAACGTGACAGGCGCGGGTCATCGTATGACCATGATAGCAACAGTGCCAAGTATCTTAGCAAGTTTTTGAGGGACTAGATCATTTTTATATAGGCAACCAAGATAGCGTCATCGAGGGACTATGATATTTTGTTTTTGTTTTGTTTTGCCAAGATACCTAGCATGCATACCATGGCCATTTTAAAGGCAACAAGTGGATGAAACCCTAGGGGTGCTTGTGTGCATTGTGTTGTCATTTTCATGCATTTTTGTCTTGTATTAGTCAAGCTATTTGTTGATTTTGGATATTCGCATACAAATCCTAATCTTTCTATCATGCATATTTGAAAGCAATAAAGTGCATAAAAGTAAATCTACGACTATTACAACATTGATTATGGGGAGGGGGATACAAATTTGAATAGGGAGATATTTGCAAGGAAATAAAATCCTAAGTCAATTATTACAACCAAATTGAACTCATTGTACAAATGAATAAATAGACAAATATTTAAATGGACAATTAAATATAAATATGCAAAATGTTTTTGTATTGTTTTTATGTATGTAAAAATAAATTATTTAATGTATCAAAAATAAGAAAATAGAAGATTATTTTTGGAAGGGGTAAAAAACCCTAATTTTGTTTTAAGAAAAATATATATATCAAATATTTATTTATGCATTTATGTACAAAAAATAAACAAATATAACATATACAAATGTTAAAAAATAAAAATATATGAGAAAATATTATTTAAGTATATAAATAATAAAAAAAATAAAAAAATAATATCTTTTGTATTAATTATAAGTTTTTATTTAAGAAAATAAAAGTATATTAATATAGTAATTATTTCTATGTCCAAAAAATAATAAAATAAAATGTGAAAATTTAAGAAAATGTTTTTAGTGATTTTTTTTTTATATTTAGAAAAAATAATAAAAGTCAGAAACTAAAAAAAGAAATGAAAAATATGGAAAAATAAACAAATGGGCCAAGGGGGTGTAAACAACAAGATGGGGAGTGCAAAAAGTATGAACAAGCCAAGCCCTGCCTAGATGGCCTTCGTCCCTGTCCTCCAGAAACAACAAACACGCGCGCCATGTTCAAAATGCTAACTCCTGCATGTTAGAACAATGTTTGAATCTAGTACCCTATATTTAAGTTTTGATGATAACAAAGTGAAAAGATATAATATTTATATGTTTCATGTTTGAACTATATGCTACCTAAAATTACTATGCTCTGACTTGCAGATACGCTGATTAAAATAAGCAAGATCACTTCTTCAGCATCAGAATTTGATTTGATACACCAGCATCAGAAGTTGCTGAATCAGAACGTCAAGATCAGATGATCAACTCACGTACATGCTGAAGCTTGATGAACAGAACTGCGCGTAAACACTCTGATACAAAAACAATAGTTCATCAGCAGCGAAGCAGAATCAGAATGAGCCAAGCCAGAACGTGCATTGAAGAAGCAACGGTACTGTGCATTGAACGCTAATTAATTCCAACGGCATCATTCTAGACAAGATCTGCTCAAAAAGGAAAGCTTGTTATTAGCATTGAATCAAGAATATTTGCATTCAACGTTCATCTTCTCAAGTGCTATATAAACAAGGCTTCGAAGATTATAATGGCTAATGCTCTCCAATTCTCTACACGCAAAAAGCTGAACAATAATCTTCATCTACCAGTTTTGCTAAACCACAAACTCTGATACTCCATTAGTGTTTAGCAATCTAAGTTTCTAAGCTTCATTTGTGTATACATCACAGTTGTGATAAAGTTTTGTAGAAAACATTCACACACATTTGTTTTATACCTTTGTAAGAAAGTGTTGCCTTGACAAACCGGATTGTGGTTTGAATCAAGAAGGCTTTAGCAGTTGTTAAAGCAGTCTGTAATATTCAGTTGAATATAGTGAATTAAGACCTCGTTGGAGAGAGGCGAAATCACCTTGACGGGTGGACTGGAGTAGTTTGAGATCAAACGAACCAGGATAAAAATATCTTGTCAATTGCTTTAAGATTTCAGTTTTACAATTCAACCCCCCCTTCTTGTGTTTTTCACCCCTTCAATTGGCATCAGAGCGCCTGGTTCTGAGCTAAAACACTTAACCGTGTCAGTACAAGATCCAGCGTCAGAAAAACACAATGGCAGGAAACAACTCTCATTTCAGCAATGACAACAATGAGGATAGAGACAGATTCAGCGGCAAACCTCCAGTTTTTGATGGAGAAAACTTTGATTACTGGAAAGACAGAATTGAAAGCTTCTTTCTAGCACATGATGCTGATCTGTGGGATATGGTGACAGATGGATACACGCACCCAGTGAATGCAACTGGTCAGAAGATTGAAAGAAAATCAATGACTGATCAACAAAAGCGTGATTTCAAGAATCACCATAAGGCCAGAACCATCCTCCTCAGTGCCATCTCCTATACTGAGTATGAAAAGATCTCCAACAGAGACACAGCTAAGAACATCTTTGATTCTCTCAGAATGACGCATGAGGGCAATGTTCAAGTCAAAGAAACAAAAGCTCTGGCGCTCATTTAGAAGTATGAGGCGTTCAAAATGGAAGAATCTGAATCCATTGAAACTATGTTCTCTAGATTCCAGATTCTGGTAGCTGGTCTCAAAGTTTTGGACAAAGGATACTCTACTGCTGATCATGTCAAGAAGATAATCAGAAGTTTACCCAAGCAGTGGAGGCCTATGGTTACTGCTCTGAAGCTAGCGAAGGATCTCAACAAAATCACTCTGGAGGAACTTATAAGCTCCCTCAGAAGTCATGAGATAGAGCTAGAAGCTGACGAGCCTCAGAAGCAAGGTAAGCCTTTAGCTTTAAAATCTAACAGAAAATCTGAGTCTAAAGTTTTGCAGGCAGTTGAAGAAACATCTGATGGATCCTCATCAGAAGAAGACGAACTTTCCCTTCTCTCCAGAAGAGTAAATCAACTGTGGAAGCAAAGACAAAGGAAGTTCAGGAATCCCAGAAGATCTGATCAGAACGAGTCTTCTTCCAGATTCAGAAGGACAGATTCTTCCTCTGGATACAGAAGATCTGAAGGCACCTCCAGTAGCAAGAAGCCAAACACAAAAGACATCATCTACTACGAGTGCAATGAGCAAGGACACTACAAGAGTGACTGCCCAAAGCTTCAGAGGGAAAAGCCCAAAAAGAAATTTGGAAGAGAGAAGAAGAAAAGTCTCATGGCCACATGGGATGACTCTGACTCGTCTGAAGCTGACTCAGAATCAGATGATGAAAGGGCAAACATAGCGCTCATGGCTAACATTCCAGATGACAGTGAAGCTTCTGAATCAGACTCAGAATCAGACACAGAAGAGGTATTTCCTAACTTCGCTGTTAATTTTACAAAGGCTGAACTTGCTGAAAGCCTCAATGAAATTCTGGAACGTTATCAGCAGATTAGAGCTAAATTCAGAGACCTGAAAAGGAATCTTGAATCTGACTCTAATAAGTCTGAGAGTCTCAAATTGGAAAACTCTGAGCTGAGAGATAAAATTTCAAAATTAGAAAACTCTTTACAAAACTCTCAGAAGGAACCAATTTCTGAAACTCCCAGCAACGCTGATGAGATTATCAAGGAGTATAATCACAGTTTCCAGAAGTTCCTTGCTAAAAGCATAGATAGAAGCAGAATGGCTTCAATGATCTATGGAGTTAGCAGAAACGGCAGGAAAGGAATAGGATACCAAGGTAAGGTTCCTACACCTAAGAATGTCATGGATTTAACCATTAAACACACTCCTCTAAATTCACACTTTGTGTATGGTCACACACATGACATCAAATACACTAGCAGTAAGCACTCTGTGAAACCAAAATTCAACCAGAGTTTTGGTAAAACTAACAAATCAGGACCCAAGAAGATCTGGGTACCTAAGGATAAAATAATACATGTTGCAGATATCTTTAGCAGCAAGTCAGAAACACCAGTCATGGTACCTGGACTCTGGCTGCTCACGACACATGACGGGAAGAAGGCATATGTTCCAAAGCCTGGAACTTAAGCCTGGAGGCCACGTTGGCTTTGGAGGCAATCAGAGGGGAAAGATAATTGGCTCTGGAACTGTAGGTAATGGAAATCTTCCCTCTATTAATAATGTTCTGCTAGTAGATGGATTGATGCATAATCTGTTATCCATAAGTCAATTAAGTGATAACGGTTATGATATAATCTTTAATCAAAAATCATGTAAAGCTGTTAGTCAGAAAGATGGGACTATCCTGTTTAATGGAAAGAGGAAAAACAACATTTACAAAATCAAACTTTCTGAACTAAAGAGTCAGAACGTAAAATGTCTTCTGTCTGTTAACAACGAGCAGTGGATCTGGCACAGAAGATTGGGGCATGTTAGTATGAGAAGAATATCTCAGATTAACAAACTCAATCTGGTCAGAGGGCTTCCAAATTTGAAGTTCAATTCAGATGCTCTGTGTGAAGCATGTCAGAAAGGCAAATTTGCAAAACCTTCTTTTAAATCCAAAAATGTTGTTTCTACCTCTAAGCCATTAGAACTTCTGCACATTGACTTATTTGGACCAGTTAAAACTGCTTCAGTCAGTGGCAAGAAGTATGGGTTAGTAATCGTAGATGACTATAGCAGATGGACATGGGTAAAGTTCTTAAGACACAAGGACGAGTCACACTCTGTGTTTGTTACCTTCTGTAACCAAGTTCAGAATGAAAAAGATCTTAGAATCGTTAAAGTCAGAAGTGATCATGGTGGAGAATTTGAAAATAAAGATTTTGAGTCATTCTTTAATGACAAAGGCATTCTGCATGATTTCTCTTGTCCTAGAACTCCCCAACAAAATGGAGTTGTAGAACGAAAGAACAGAACATTGCAAGAAATGGCCAGAACCATGATCAATGAGACAAACGTTGCTAAGACTTTCTGGGCAGAGGCAATAAACACAGCGTGCTACATTCAGAATAGAATCTCAATAAGACCTATTCTGGAAAAGACTCCATATGAATTGTGGAAGAACAGAAAGCCCAACATTTCGTATTTTCATCCATTTGGATGTACTTGCTTTATGTTAAATACAAAGAATTATTTGAACAAGTTTGATTCTAAGGCACAGAAGTGTATTATGTTAGGATACTCTGAACGCTCAAGAGGGTACAGAGTATACAATACAGAAACACAGATTGTGGAAGAATCAATCAGTGTTCGTTTTGATGATAAGCTTGACTCTGAAAAGTCAAAGCAGAATGAAATTTTTGCAGGTATAGAAATTGAATTTGCAGGTTCTGAAGACAAGTCATCAGAAGCTCTCAACACAGACATTCCTTCAACGTCTGAAAGGAGCAATGCTAGAAATCCTACAACTGCTGCTGATCAACCTCATAAGAGATTACCCAGAAGCAGTTTGGATCACCCAGAAGAGACTATTCTAGGAAGAAAGGAAGATCCAATCAGAACAAGAGCAAGCTTCAGAAACTCTGAAGAAACTCTTATGGGACTTGTGTCTCTGATTGAACCTTCTTCTATTGATGAAGCACTTCTGGATAATGACTGGATTCTGGCAATGCAAGAAGAGCTGAATCAATTCACCAGAAACGACGTATGGGATCTCGTTCCCAGACCAAAAGGATTCAACGTCATTGGAACAAGATGGGTGTTCAGAAACAAGCTAAACGAACAAGGTGAAGTCATCAGAAACAAGGCACGACTGGTTGCACAAGGTTATAGTCAGCAAGAGGGGATAGACTATACAGAAACCTTTGCCCCAGTCGCCAGGTTAGAATCTATCAGACTTTTAATTTCATTTTCTGTTAATAGAGGCATCACTCTGTATCAGATGGATGTCAAAAGTGCATTCTTAAATGGTTATATAGAAGAAGAGGTTTATGTTCACCAACCCCCAGGTTTTGAAAATACAAAACATCCAGAACATGTTTTCAAACTGAAAAAGTCACTGTATGGTCTGAAACAAGCTCCCAGAGCTTGGTATGAAAGGCTAAGTAACTTTCTGCTTGAAAATGAATTCACCAGAGGGAAAGTGGACACTACTCTATTCTGTAAAACAGTTAAGAGTGACATTTTAGTCTGTCAAATTTATGTTGATGATATTATTTTTGGTTCTACTAATCCTTCTCTTGGAAGAAAATTTGCTAAGTGTATGCAGGCAGAATTTGAGATGAGCCTCATGGGGGAACTGAAATTCTTTCTAGGAATTCAGATCAATCAAACTCCAGAAGGAACTTACATTCATCAGAGCAAATACATCAGAGATCTTCTGAAGAAATTTGACCTCTCAGAATGTAAGCCATCAAAGATTCCAATGCATCCCACGTGCATTCTGGAAAGAGAAGAGGTAAGCAAAAGTGTAGAACAGAAGGTCTACAAAGGTATGATTGGTTCTCTCCTTTATCTGACAGCTTCAAGACCTGATATCTTATTCAGCGTATGTATTTGTGCTAGATTCCAATCAGATCCTAAAGAATCTCACTTAACAGCTGTTAAGCGAATTTTCAAGTATCTGAAAGGTACTACTAATCTGGGTTTGTTTTATAGAAAATCTAGTGATTACAGCTTAGTAGGCTACTGTGATGCTGATTTTGCTGGAGACAGAGTGGAACGTAAAAGTACTTCTGGAAGCTGCCAGTTTCTGGGAGAAAATCTGATCTCGTGGTCCAGCAAAAGGCAATCAACAATTGCTCTGTCAACAGCAGAAGCTGAGTACATAGCAGCAGCAGGATGTAGCACACAAATGCTCTGGATGAAAAGTCAGCTTGAAGACTTCCAGATTTTTGAGAGTAACATTCCTATTCTTTGTGATAATACTTCTGCTATTTGCTTAAGTAAGAATCCTATTTTACATTCTAGAGCTAAGCATATAGAAATAAAACATCATTTCATTAGGGACTATATTCAGAAAGGTATTTTAAACTTGAAATTTATAGATACAGACCATCAATGGGCTGATATCTTTACTAAACCCCTTTCAGAAGATAGGTTCAATTTCATTCTGAAACATCTCAGCATGAAAGTATGCCCAGAATGAAAATGTTTTAATTCCATGTATTTATCTTCAGAATGTAATTATATTACTGTGAACTTCTGATCAATCTTCTTTCAGAAAGATAGAACATGCAGATTGTATCAGATGCAAGTCTAAAGATCTGAGAGTCTAATCTCAAAGACAGACGTGCTGATCACTACATCAAACAAGTGTCATCCAATCATCAGCAAATCTCTGAAGCAGAACGCGTGCACGCTTCTGAGAAGGCAAAGCGCTGATTGGGTGCATTGAGACACATGTCTGGTAACCGTTTTTAAGTATCTTTCTCAAATCCCCCAAAATCAGCAAGCATTTAATGCAAAGTAATCACGCTTGTTAAATGGCAATCATTATTTTTTTTCTCTCTCTTAAAAACGTTTAATTTTTCAAAATAATTTTTGAAAACTCTATTTAAGCACATTAATCCTTCACTCTTATTCTTTACGCTTTCTCAAGATTCAAGCAATGCTGGAAAGCCTGTTCTCACGCATGCCCCCACAACCTTAAAATTTTTTTTCATGCATGACATTCTCTATGTTTTCTTCATTTTCTGATGTACTGTTTTGACTATGTTTTGTAATGTTCTTTTGCTCTGATTCTGAACTATTAATATGATTAGTTTTTTTTTGATAAAATTGTTTTAGCACATCACCAACACTTTTTGATTGCTGACAAAAAGGGGGAGAACAAGAATGATATTTAAAATCAATAACGGCTAACTAGACATAAATTCTCAAACATTCTAACTCTATTACTTGAAATGTTTTTCTGTTTTGTTTTTAAGTCTACAGGCACAAGGAAGCTCCTGAACACTATGAAGACTAGAAGCTAGAAGCTCTGATCAAAATGTAGAAGCTCATGTTGCTCTGATCAAATATGAAGTTCTGATCGACCTAACACTCTGATCCGAAGCAAAGCTCTGACAGGAAAAGCTCTGAAGCTCTGCTCTCTGATAAGTCAAAGACCTATAATCTGATGTTCAAAGATAGAAAAAGATCTGATCCTGAAGAACACGTATCATCAAAGGGAAGTAATCAACTCAGGGGGAGTATCTCTTAACTCTGATTTCTCCTTACTTCTTAACTCTGAAACATTTCCTAGATACCTTTTCACGTTATTTTTTATTTAAAATATCTAGTTTTTGTCATCATCAAAAAGGGGGAGATTGTTAGAACAATGTTTGAATCTAGTACCCTATATTTAAGTTTTGATGATAACAAAGTGAAAAGATATAATATTTATATGTTTCATGTTTGAACTATATGCTACCTAAAATTACTATGCTCTGACTTGCAGATACGCTGATTAAAATAAGCAAGATCACTTCTTCAGCATCAGAATTTGATTTGATACACCAGCATCAGAAGTTGCTGAATCAGAACGTCAAGATCAGATGATCAACTCACGTACATGCTGAAGCTTGATGAACAGAACTGCGCGTAAACACTCTGATACAAAAACAATAGTTCATCAGCAGCGAAGCAGAATCAGAATGAGCCAAGCCAGAACGTGCATTGAAGAAGCAACGGTACTGTGCATTGAACGCTAATTAATTCCAACGGCATCATTCTAGACAAGATCTGCTCAAAAAGGAAAGCTTGTTATTAGCATTGAATCAAGAATATTTGCATTTAACGTTCATCTTCTCAAGTGCTATATAAACAAGGCTTCGAAGATTATAATGGCTAATGCTCTCCAATTCTCTACACGCAAAAAGCTGAACAATAATCTTCATCTACCATTTTTGCTAAACCACAAACTCTGATACTCCATTAGTGTTTAGCAATCTAAGTTTCTAAGCTTCATTTGTGTATACATCACAGTTGTGATAAAGTTTTGTAGAAAACATTCACACACATTTGTTTTATACCTTTGTAAGAAAGTGTTGCCTTGACAAACCGGATTGTGGTTTGAATCAAGAAGGCTTTAGCAGTTGTTAAAGCAGTCTGTAATATTCAGTTGAATATAGTGAATTAAGACCTCGTTGGAGAGAGGCGAAATCACCTTGACGGGTGGACTGGAGTAGTTTGAGATCAAACGAACCAGGATAAAAATATCTTGTCAATTGCTTTAAGATTTCAGTTTTACAATTCAACCCCCCCTTCTTGTGTTTTTCACCCCTTCACTGCATTTGTGCTTAAAAATAAAAACTTGCAACGTGAAAGTTATAGAGCATGATCACACGATTCTAACCATGTAAAAAACTTAATCTAACTCTCAAAGACCAGAGAGAATTTCTCTGGCCCTAATTTCTAACCTAGTTTTTTTAGAAAGTTCATCATTCAAATTCTCCCAGCTCAGTTAACTTAAATGAATTCTATGCATATGTACAGCTCAAGGGCAGTGAGGACTACATTTTTTATTCACAAACCTAAGCCTAATGATTCCTAAATAGAGAGATAGAAGTTTGAACTTTACCTGTTTCAGTCAAGCTCGATTATGGCAATATAGGGGTTGTGAGTGAGGCCTGAGATGCTTGTGAGCTTGCTTGAAGTTCCTTTGAGCTTTCCCAATGCCTAGCTTGCTTTGAACTTGCCTGAATATGCTTGTAGAAGTCAACCTGCAAAGTTAGAATTAAAAAATGGTGAAGTGTGTAAATGGAGTTACAGTGACTTGGGAATGGTTGGGATAGCTTAGGTAGGTTGTATGGAGTGTGTTGGAACTAGTTGCAAGCAAAACGCACGAGTGGTTGTGAAGATGGAAGTGATTCTGCAGGGCCTGCCCTGTTTGCAAGAAAATCTGATTTTTGTGTACAAGGGTGTTTGAGAGGTTTCTAGCTCGTGTTTTTGGCTTAGTGTGACCTGTAAAACTTGTTTGAAATGTTTACAAACTTTGGTTTTATCAGATTGCAAAGATGTGGTGATTTTGCAAGTTGACTTGCTTTTGAAGAAAAGGTGAAATGACAATGCTTAAGAGCTTGTACAGGCCTCCTTCCTAGCTGCAAAAAGTCGGTGTACCTTGCCCTAAGTTTGTGGAGTTGGTTTGCTGCAAAAGATTGGGTTCACAGCTCAATAGGAACAACTTGACATAAAGCTAACTTTATCAAAGTGGCAATGTTGCCTTTTTGCCATTTTTAGATTAATTCAATGTGTAAACTTCTAAAGCTCAGAAAAAAGCCTTAATCCATTGTGTTTGCATTCAGTTTTTGAGTGTGGAAGGGTTTAAGGACCTGTAAACAAGTACAAGTAAGGTTGGACAGAATTTGCAACTTGTAGCAACATGAAAAATGCCATGGACAAAAGTGAGAAATGGCCATTTTCTTTTCTTCGATTCTCCGTAACCATAAATGATTTTGGAGAGTTCATGCACATTTTGGAAAGCTTGTAACATTCTCTAAAATCAATATTTGAAATGAATTTTGAGATTCCAATTGGATCTATGTGAAAAATTGCCATGAAGATAGGTCAAAATCCTGCCTAAACTAGGGCAAAATTTCACTAAGTTAAAAGTTTCATGGACCCTTGTTCTCAAAATCATAACTTGAGATTCAAACATATTTTGGGAAAAGTTTGTGAATCAAAGTTGTAGATTTTGTGGAGGACTGCAACTTTTATGTTGGAAGTATTCTTTGAATCCAATTGCATCATGGTGAAATAGTTGGGCAAAGTTGGGAAAAAATAAGAAATTTTCGTAACTTAGAAAATTTCTAAGTTATGAAAATTTTCCATTTTAAACCCTAATTTTCAAAATTAGGTTTCTTGGTGAACAAGTTTCATGTTTTGACACATCTTGATGAAAAATGACCCTTGGCACTTGATTTTGACCAAAAAGTCAAAGTTTGACTTTTCAGTATACATTTGATTTTTGATCAGTTGACTGGAAAATTCATTTGTCAATCCAATGCAATTGAGATCTTTTGAACCTTGTGAATAGGTCAAGATGATGCCATTGAGTCCTTTAATCCATGCTTGAACCCAATTTGCCATTGGCTAGGTGAAAAATTAGAAATTTCCCTTCTGCAGTCAAAACCCTAAAAATGACCATTTTGCCCTTTTGATGATCTAAACAAATTTCTTGAGGATTTGTGGTCCAAATTTGATAAAATGGTTCACATGAGTCTATAATGTTGATGTGGATAAAAAATTATGAGGTTTGATTGTAATTTGGCCACAATTGACTTTTTCCCCAATACAGCTGATTTTTAGGCCAACTGTCCAATTGACTGGGCAAAAATTTAATTCAAGGCTTGAAACTTGGTATGGGCAATCTTAGAGGTCCAACATGAAGTATTAAAGTCACATGAGGCATTGGAAGTCCAAAAATCCTTGTGCAAACTGAAACCCTAATTTCAGGTCATCAGTGCAAGGAGATGTCTTGAGCAGAGCAAACCCTAATCCTGTCTGGGGTCTAAAGAGTTTTGTAAGGGGAAATCTTGGTAAAATGAGAGGGAAATTTTTTGGGTACAACAGCTGCCCCTGTTCAATCTTCTTGAACTTGAAGAGTTAGATTGGCGAGCTTGCCTTTCGTGACTCGAAGGTAAAAGATGATTGGACACTAGAGTGCCCGTAAATTTGTACTCGTCAAAATATGGTTGAGGGAATGGGCATAAAGATGCCATTTGGAGAGGTGACAGAATATTGTCGGAGATGGGCTTAAAGATGCCATCCAAGAATGTTTGTTGAAAATTAGGAGAATGAACATCAGAATGGTATCCGTATCTGGAACGTATCTGAGTTGTATCTGGAGATTGAATTTGTATGAGCAAAGGAAATGGCGTCCGTGTATGGAGCGTATCCGAGCTGTAACTGTATTTGATTCTTGAATGAATAACAGAATGACATCCGTGTCTAGAGTGTATATGTATTGTATCTGAATCTGAAATCTGAATAAGCGACAGAATGACATCCGTGTCTGGAGCATCTCTGGGCTGTTGAAAAAGGTTGAATGAGTGACAAAATGGCTACCGTGTCTGGAGCGTATCTGGACTGTACCTGAAGTTGAGATCTGTATGAGTAGAAGAATGACTTCCATGTCTGGAGTGTATTTGTACTGTAACTGGGATCTGAATAAGTGATAGAATGGCTACCATATCTGGTGTGTATCCATACTTAATCTTGACTTTGAATTCTGAATGAGTAATAGAATGACCTCTGTGTATGGGGTGTATCCACACTGTATCTGAATAAGAGATCTGAATGAGTAACAGAATGACTTCCGCGTCTGGAGTGTATCTGTACTGTATCTGAAATCTTTGAATATTTGTTAAAGATAGCTTTTAATCTTATCCTGAGAAGGGTAAAATGTTAGCTAAAACACAAAGTTATGGTTCATGTATGTATGATGCAATAAATGTTCTTTATCAATGTTTATGATATATGAATATAATGAATGCGCATGTAAGCTGATTAGTTGTCTTGTTGAGGAAAATAAATCCTTGATAGCTGGAGATAATGAAATCTTTGACTACTGCCGGGGAAAATAAATCCTTGACCGCTGTTGGAGATTCAAAATCTTTGATTGCTGAGGATGAGAAATCCTTGGACCACTGTTGGGGATAGAAAATCCTTGACTGCTGCTGGGGAAAATAAATCCATGACCGCTGTTGGAGATTCAAAATCTTTGATTGCTTAGGATGAGAAATCCTTGGACCACTGTTGGGGATAGAAAATCCTTGGCAACTTGTGGGGATTATCAAAACCTTGACAACTTCCGTGGGGATGAAAATCCTTCATGACTTTTCTGGGGATATAGGGATCCTTCAAGTATGCTTGAGAAACCTGCTTGAGGAATCCAGATATCTTTGATGACTATGGCTGGAGATTACACAAGGGGAATCCTTACTCGGCTGGGGAATAAGAAAACTCTGATGATCTCTACTTGGGATTTAGACAAAAGAAAACCTTGATCTGTTGGAGAATAAGGAAAACTTTGATAGCTTCTGCGGAGAACCAAGAATGAGAAACTTCGATCTCCTGGGGACATTGAAACCTTGGGGGCTTCACTAGAAAAGTGAGAAATGAGAATCTTCGATCTGCAGTGGATTAAAAATTTTGACAAATTCAAGCTGGGAGTGGTAGAAGCTCTGGCAACTTCACTGGGGAATCGAGAATGAGAATCTTCAATCTGCTAGGGGAAAATAAATCCCTGGGGACTTCAAATTGGGGAGTTAAGAATGAGAATCTTCATTCTGTTGGGGAGTAAAAGCTCTATGGGTAATAGCTATACTGCTGGAGAGTAAGCTATCCTGCTGGAAAGTAAGTTCAAGACTCTGGGGGAAGAGGTTTATTCTTGTTTGGAAAAAGTTCAGGAGTTTGGGTTGTATGCCAATCTACTGGGGAATTATCCTTAGTTGGGGATAAAAGTTAACTGTTATCTGGTTGATTCTCAGAGTTTAAGATAACTTGCTGGGGAATCTAGAGAAACTGGACGGTTTCTGCTGTGGATTGGTAGTTGGAAATTTGACTTCGTTGGGGAAGAAGGTTTCATCTTTGTTGGGGATTTATGACCCAAAGTTTTTGCTCCGCCGAGGATTGAGAGTTTGAAAACTTAAATCTGATGGTGGATTAAGGGTTTGAAAATATGACTCCGCCGGGGATTGGGAGTTTGTAGATTTTACTCTGGCGGGGATTTTGAAATTGTAATTCCGCTGGGGATGTGTATTTCAAGGTTTTAGCTCCGCTGGGGATCCAAATGATGTACTGCAGGGGATTTCTCTTGGAATAGCCTGAAGAAGTTTTCCTATACTTTCAACGAGTCAGTAATTATTCTTTCACATTTCTTTTATTTGTAAACAATGATTATATTCAAATGCACATGCTCATTTAATAAACCATTGGACGTTTTCAAATAAAACACAAGTGTAAAGAAAAAAGAAAAGGCAAATAGTTTTCTGCAATTTGAAGTATCTTTGTATTAACTTTGTGTAAGTATTTTGTACAAAGGATACGAACATTTTAGTAAGAGAATGTTGTCATAAAATTGAGAAAAATTTATGCAAAGAAAGGTGGCTATGTGTAAAAATTCCATGGGGTTCCCATTCTGCTATAGCCTTCATAACTCTGGATATCTTGTCCATTCCTTGCTTCGTCCGATGATGATTATATTGATCAGAAGCCCGGAGCTTGTCTGTGAAGAGATTGTCCTTAAAGTGATCCGACGAGACATAGTCATACGCTTTAATTCCCTAACTTTTGCCTGGACCGCCCTTTCGGGTTTTCAGTCCACCGGGAAACCCTTTTTTGCCCAAGTCGCCCTTTCGGGTTTTCAACTTGCCGGGTGTACAGATTTTTTTTATTTATCCCTAATTTTTGCCTGAACCGCCCTTTCGGGTTTTCGATTCACCGGGATGCCCATTTTTGCCCAAGTCACCCTTTCGGGTTTTCAACTTGTCGGGTCGTTTATGCGTAGTATCTTTTGATTATGTCTGTGTTCGCAGGGTGTGGCAGGTCGTCGCCGTCCATGATGGTCAAGATCATTGCCCCACCAGAAAAGATGTTTTTGATCACAAATGGTCCTTCGTGAGTAGGAGTCCATTTGCCCCTGGGATCACTTTGCCGCAAGATGATCCGCTTGATTACAAGATCCCCGACTTGATATACCTGGCGTCTGAATTTCTTGTTGAAAGCTTTGATCATCCGTTTTTGATACGCCTGACCATGGCAAACAGTAGTAAGTCGCTGTTCATCAATCAAGTGAAGTTGATCAACCCAGGTCTGAATCCAATCGTCTTCACTCAAACCAGCATCTTTCATGATTCTCAAGGAGGGAATCTGAACCTCGATAGGTAAAACAACTTCCATGCTGTATACCAAAGAATAGGGTGTTACCCCAGTTGATGTTCGTGCCATGGTACGGTACCCGTGCAGAGCAAACGGTAACATCTCATGCCAGTCCTTGTAGGTGACTGTCATCTTTTGTATGATATTCTTGATATTTTTGCTAGCAGCTTCGACATCACCGTTTATCTTAGGCCGATAGGGAGATGAATTGTGATGTTGAATCTGGAACTGCTCGCACAGAGCGGTGATCATAATGTTGTTCAGGTTTGTACCGTTGTCAGTGATGATTTTGTCAGGGATGTCGTACCGGTAAATGAGGTTCTGCTTGATGAAGCGGGAAACCACATTCTTTGTAACGGATGTGAAGGACGCTGCTTCGACCCACTTGGTAAACTAATCAATGGCTACCAGGATGAAGCGGTGTCCATTAGATGCTGTAGGCTTGATCTCTCCAATCATGTCGATTCCCCACATAGCGAATGGCCAAGGAGCTGTTAAGACGTTGAGAGGAACTGGATGTATATGTACCTTGTCTGCATAGATTTGGAATTTGTGACAAGTACGGGAATGTTGATGGCAGTCAGCTTCCATGGTAGACTAGTAATAGCCTGCCCGTAGAATCTTCTTAGCCATCGTATTTCCACTTGAGTGAGTGCAAAGGTACCATTGTGCAATTCGGCCATGATCTGCTCAGCTTCAACCTTGTCCATACAACGGAGCAGAATGTAATCATGATTGCGCTTGTATAGGATACCATTGCTCAGGAAGAACTTAGCTGAGAACCTCGTTAAGAACTTTTTGTCGTTGACTGAAGCTCCTTCAGGGTATTCTTGAGCCTCGAGATACCTTTTGACGTCATGAAACCAAGGTCGGTCCACTACTTCTTCGGTATTAATCTCGTGACAATGTGCAGGTTCGTCCACCCGTTCAATGGTGATTTGAGGAGCCTCATTATCCCAGTTAAGTTTAAACATGGATGAAATTGTAGCTAGAGCATCCGCTGGCTGATTGTGAGAAGGAACATATATAGTAGGGTTACTTCAAAATGAAAGCCTGGATAGTAGGGTTGTGAGATGGAACTTGGGTCGTAGGGTTACTTCGAAATGAAAGCCTAGATAGTAGGGCTGTGAGAAGGAACTTGGATAGTAGCGTTACTTCGAAATGAAAGCCTGGATAGTAGGGATGTGAGAAGGAACCTGGATAGTAGGGTTACTTCAAAATGAAATCCTAGATAGTAGGGCTGTGAGAAGGAACCTGGATAGTAGGGTTACTTCGAAATGAAAGCCTGGATAATAGGGCTATGAGAAGGAACCTGGATAGTAGGGTTACTTCGAAATGAAAGACTGGATAGTAGGGCTGTGAGAAGGAACCTGGGTCATAGGGTTACATCGAAATGAAAGCCTGGATAGTAGGGTTGTAAGAAGGAACCTGGATTGTAGGGTTACTTCGAAATGAAAGCCTGGATAATAGGGTTGTGAGAAGGAACCTGTATTGTAGGGTTACTTCGAAATGAAAGCCTGGATAATAGGTCTGTGAGAAGGAACCTGGGTCGTAGGGTTACTTCGAAATGAAAGCTTGGATGTTAGGGCTGTGAGAAGGAACCTGGGTCGTAGGGTTACTTCGAAATAAAAGCCTGGATAGTAAAGCTGTGAGAAGGAACCTGGGTCGTAGGGTTACTTTGAAATGAAAGCCTGGATAGTAGGGCTGTGAGAAGGAACCTGGATAGTAGGGTTACTTCGAAATGAAAGCCTAGATAGTAGGGCTGTGAGATTGAACCTGGGTCATAGGGTTACTTCAAAATGAAAGCCTAGATAATAGGGCTGTGAGAAGGAACCTGGATAGTAGGGTTACTTTGAAATGAAAGCAAGGATAGTAGGGCTGTGAGAAGAAACCTGGATAGCATGGATAATAGGGTTGTGAGATGGAACCTGGGTCGTAGGGTTACTTCGAAATGAAATCCTAGATAGTAGGGTTGTAAGAAGGAACCTGGATAGTAGGGTTACTTCGAAATGAAAGCCTAGATAGTAGGGCTGTGATAAGGAACTTGGGTCGAAGGGTTACTTCGAAATGAAAGCTTGGAAAGCAGGGCTGTGAGAAGGAACCTGGGTCGTACCGTTACTTCGAAATGAAAGCTTGGATAGTAGGGCTGTGAGAAAGAACCTGGGTCGTAAGGTTACTTCGAAATAAAATCCTGGATAGTAAAGCTGTGAGTAGGAACCTAGATAGTAGGGTTACTTCGAAATGAAAGCCTGGATAGTAGGGCTGCTTCAAGGTGATAGTGTAGATTAGTTGACCCGTTTGGTTTCGGGAACTGAGTTTCCATTATTCGTCTGCAGATGTGACTTGCATAACTGCTGGATCTATTGAAGCTAGACGTCTTTTCCTGAAAAGATATCAGAGTTAGTTATATCCGATGCATGAATTGCAGGGTGAGATGATGTTCTCAAATAAATGAGATTATGTTGTATATGATATGTATGCGTATGTCATGATGTATTTTCACGAAATGCTATCGGAGTATGCTCGCGTCTGGGATAATAAATCCCTGATTGTTGCTGGAGATTTGTAAATATTCTGTCGGGAAGAGATGCTGCTTAAGAATAAGCTCTGCGGGGAATGAACTTAGAAAATGAATTCTTGTAGCTGAAGTGATGAACTTGGGTCGTAGGGTTACTTCGAAATGAAAGCCTGGATAGTAGGGTTGTAAGAAGAAACCTGGGTCGTAGGTTTACTTTGAAATGAAAGCCTGGATAGCAAGGCTTTGAGAAGGAACTTGGGTCGTAGGGTTACTTCGAAATGAAATCCTAGATAGCAGGGCTGTGAGAAGGAACTTGGGTCGTAGGGTTACTTCGAAATGAAAGAATGGATATGAGGGCTGTGAGAAGGGACCTGGATATTAGGGCTGTGAGAACGAACCTGGCTCGTAGGGTTACTTCGAAATGAAAGCCTGGATAGCAGGACTGTGAGAAGGAACCTGGGTCATAAGGTTACTTCGAAATGAAAGCCTGGATAGTAGGGCTGTGAGAAGGAACCTGGTTCGTAGGGTTACTTCGAAATAAAAGCCTGGATAGTGAAGCTGTGAGAAGGAACCTGGGTCGTAGGGTTACTTCGAAATGAAAGCTTGGATAGTAGGGCTGTGAGAAGGAACCTGGATAGTAGGGTTACTTTAAAATGAAAGCCTGGATAATAGGGTTGTGAGAAGGAACCTGGGTCGTAGAGTTACTTCGAAATGAAAGCCTGGATAGTAGGGCTGTGAGAAGGAACCTAGATAGTAGGGTTACTTCGAAATAAAGCCTGGATAGTAGGGCTGTGAGAAGGAACCTGGATAGTAGGGTTACTTCGAAATGAAAGCCTGGATAATAGGGCTTCTTCAAGGTGATAGTGTAGTTTAGTTGACACGTTTTGTTTCAGGAACTGATGCTGCTTGAGAATAAGCTCTGCGGGGAATGAACTTAGAAAATGAATTCTTGTAGCTGAAGTGATGAACTTTGTCAAGGATTGAGCCTCTGTATCCAGAGAAAATAAACTCTGCTAGGGGATGAATTTTACCGACTCGCCCGTGATCATGATTTTCAACTAGGGTGGTTATGTCCTGTTTCGGGAAAGCTGACATCAATGCTTTTGAATACTTTTACTTTGTGGGGAGTGTATGTATTGATGATTATGCTACCAAGCTGACTCTATCCTGATACCTTCTGGGCGGAGTAACCGTCGGGTTTGGCACTTCTTGTTTTTCCCCTTATATATTGAGCCAAATTATCCAATTTTTGTACCAATCATGCATGATTCGATTTGTTCTTGATATCTCAGCATAACTTGATTGAGATCCTGTCCAAAAATCATATCAAAACATATCGTTGATATTATTTACCACTTATTTGATTTTATTCAATTTTTAATTAATAAAAAGTCAAAATAAAATGGAAAATGAAGCAAATGACATGTGGGTGGATATTTGGGTCGTGGACCATGCTACATGTGAGGTGCAATCATGAAATGCTAAGCCCATTTGGTGAAAATGCACTTTTGAGCATATTTGACTTTTGGTAATTTTGCAAAAAGGGTTCAAGTTTGACAAGGCATATCTCCTCCAATTTTAACCCTAGAGAGATGTTCTTGGACTTTTTAGAAATCTTGGGATGTCCCCTAAGCAACCCTTTTGGTCTCATTTCAATTGGGTCTTCCATGTTCATGTAAGAAGCCTT
The DNA here is from genome assembly GCA_948472305.1 of Vicia faba. Taxonomy (NCBI): domain Eukaryota; kingdom Viridiplantae; phylum Streptophyta; class Magnoliopsida; order Fabales; family Fabaceae; genus Vicia; species Vicia faba. The sequence goes on along the minus strand of OX451736.1, from coordinate 1,639,623,888 downwards.
GACCCAAAAGGTCTTTTTGTAGACTTTTCAAAAGGACCTATAATGTAGAAATTCATATCTTTTGATGAGTGCATATTTTTAACTTGTGGGATAGTAGGGCTCTGAGAAGGAACCTGGATAGTAGGGTTAATTCGAAATGAAATCCTGGATAGTAGGGCTGTGAGAAGGAACCTGGATAGTAGGGTTACTTCGAAATGAAAGCCTGGATAGTAGGGCTGTGAGAAGGAACCTGGGTCGTAGCGTTACTTCGAAATGAAATCCTGGATGGTAGGGCTGTGAGAAGGAACATGGATAGTAGGGTTACTTCGAAATGAAAGCCTGAATAGTAGGGCTGTGAGAAGGAACCTGGGTCGTAGGGTTACTTCGAAATGAAAGCCTGGATAGTAGGGCTGTAAGAAGGAAACTGGATAGTAGGGTTACTTCGAAATGAAAGCATGGATAATAGGGCTTATGGGAAGGAACCTGGGTCGTAGGGTTACTTCGAAATGAAATCCTGGATGGTAGGGCTGTGAGAAGGAACCTGGATAGTATGGTTTCTTCGAAATGAAAGCCTGGATAGTAGGGCTGTGAGAAGGAACCTGGGTCGTAGGGTTACTTTGAAATGAAAGCCTAGATAGTAGGGCTGTGAGAAGGAACTTGGATAGTAGGGTTACTTTGAAATGAAAGCCTGGATAATAGGGCTTGTGGGAAGGAACCTGGGTCTAGGGTTACTTCGAAATGAAAGCCTAGATAGTAGGGCTGTGAGAAGGAACCTGGATAGTAGGGTTACTTCGAAATGAAAGCCTAGATAGTTGGACTTTGAGAAGGAACCTAGGTCGTAGGGTTACTTCTAAATGAAAGCTTTGATAGTAGGGTTACTTCAAAATAAAAGCATGCATAGTAGGGTCGTGAGAAGGAACCTGAATATTAAGGTTACTTCGAAATGAATGACTGGATAGTAGGATTGTGAGAAGGAACCTGTATAGTAGGTTTACTTCGAAATTAAAGCCTGGATAGTAGGGCTGTGAGAAGGAGCCTGGATAGTAGGGTTACTTCTAAATGAAAGTCGGGATAGTAGGGCTGTGAGAACGAACCTGGATAGTAGGGTTACTTCGAAATGAAAGCCTGGATAGTAGGGTTGTGAGTAGGAACCTTGCTCATTTTGAAGAGAATCCAATTCCCTACAATTTCTCTTCAGCCCTCACGTCCAAGAAATGCACCATTTGAAAGATATAAGCTCAGACATTATAGGTCATTTTCAGAAAGTCAACAAAAGCAAGTTTTTTCCAAGACCTTTTACATCAAGATAACATCTTCAAATGAAAAATTAATCAAAAGAGGGATTGAAGTAGACATTTTTTGATTTTCAAAAAGTCCAATATCATCATTATGAGATAAAAATTGAGCAAGTTATGGCTTGCCCAATTTGGGAAAATGTTGGAAATTTCAAGAATGGTGCATTGAGAAAATTTGAATGGTACACATAGCCTGGAGAAGCTCTGCACATTTTGCAAAAAAAGTATCAAAGTTTCTAAACTCAAAAACATAGCTCCATCCTGTTTTAACCCAAATAATGGATCAAAACACACTCATGAGGGTTCCCTGACACTTTTCCAACCATTATCAAGCCTTGAAGCATTGCCAAATGCGTCAACCAACTCTCACGGTCTGCTCCATTTTTTAATTTCGTTTTGTACAATTCATGTAATATCAATATGATTTGACCATGCATTTCTGATTATTCGAGCATTTGCAAGATTCCTACATGGTTGGATTGAGTTTTTGATGCAGGAAGCGTGCGTTACCATTTTAGGGTTTAAAGCTTAGAATTGGGGATTCTCATAACAGCCAAAAATTGGCCCAAACTAAGGGCACTATCGTGCATATTGTGAATTTCATAGGTTGTAGGTGCTATAGTGATATACCAAATCTGTCATTATAAGTCCAGGTCTAGTACGACGGAGGGAGGAAAAAGACGACGCGTTGGCAGCCCTCCATTGGCTCATTCAAATCCAGCGCGCATTTTCATTTTTTTCATATATTTTCTGCAGATCTAGTGCTACAAGTCCAAACGCGCATGTCATGAAGCTTCAATCCAAGCCATCAGATCATCATCTGATCCAAACCAATGCCTATGATCTGCAGGTTCACTATGCGCCTTCAGAGCCTACCCTCATTGGATCCAGAAGCCAGTTTGGGATCCATTTCATTTGGGACCAGCGAAATTCAGACTCCACAACCCCCCTTTTAATTTCTGCTGTTTTGGCCCATTTGTTTTTTCTCTTTATTTTGTTTTTATTATTTATTTCCTTTCCCTTTTTTTATCATCAACAAATAATTAAAATCACATAAAAATTTAGGATTTAGTTTTCTTAAATAGTTAATTTTGAATTCAACTAATTAAACCTTAACTTTTAAAAAAAAAAATAAAATGAAATAGAATTAGGATTAATTTTATTTATGTCATTTTCTTTTAATTATAAAAACAAAAAAAAAACTTAGATGTTAATTTGTTTTAGTAAATTTGATTTTCTAATTAAATTTTAGGTATCAATTAACTTAGTTATTTTGGTTTGTTTTATAAAAAAAATATAATTAGACATAGGTTTTCTTTTGACCCCATTATATTTTTTTAAATAAATGTCAAATATATTAGGATAGTTTAGAATTAATTTTTAATATTTTCCTTTTTTTCTTTTAATTAATTTATTAGATTCAATTTAGCTTATTATCTTTTAAAATAAACAAAAACAACAAAAATAAATTTTATTCTTATTTAATAGTTCTTAGACTTTTTAGACGTCTTTTCAATTTCGTGCGAATTTATTTATTTCTCATAATGTAACTGTATACTGGTCTGTAATAGTTTAAACTAGGATTTTTATCACTTTCTTTATTTTCCCCCCCATTTGAACATGTAAATAACCCCCTCCCCGAAAGTCCTGTAATAGCATAGATTTAAAATTCCCGCACTTTAAATTCCTGTACATATTAACTGTTAGTAACTAGGCGTGTATGGAAAGACTGTGAATTAAAACATTAGCTAACTTAACAAAAAGACAAAAAAAAAACTGAATCTCAACACACTTGCACATGCACACCTCTAGGGTATTCCACTTCGGTTGCCTTCGGAAAAATAGTCATGTCCCTCGAAACAGGGACGCTTTAGAAAAGACCCATAAATCAAAAGATCATAGTCCCTCGATGACCCTACAATTGCCTTTTGGTAAATGATCTAGTCCCTAAACAAAATTGCTAAAGCGTCTCCACATGTTGCCTTTATGATTGTACGTCCCTTCGAATGTCCCTCAACATCCAACGATAGGGCTACCTACTCACTAATAGTAGGATAGTACTGTCTAAAGGAAAAGAGGAAAAGAATAACCCTTTTCGAGTAACAAAGTAGATAGCTATTATAAGTTTGCTCAAACATTTTTCACTTACACAAACACTACTTTTCAAAAACAATTTCAAAACACTTTGTATACTTTCTCCACTATCCCGAGAAACATTACAAAGTTCACCGTACTAAGGCGTTTTTAAAAAATTTTCAAACACAAAGCATAAAGGTATTTTTAAAATGAGCAAACCTATAAGAGCCCGTCGAAAATGATGGATGGAAATGGTGCTAACACCTTCCCATTCCATAATCTACCCCCCTTATTCAGAAAATCTCAAAAAAGGTCTTTTTCTGTTCTTTTTACCCTTTCCTTTGTTGGATAAAAGAAAAGTCGGTGGCGAATGTTGCTTACCACAATATTTGCGAATACAAAATGCAAAACAGTATAACAGTCAGTTCTGCCACTGTATCACAGAACTGGCGACTCTGCTGGGGAACAAAAAAGTAGGGTTACCTTAGAGTTTTAGTTCACCATTTTAAATGCTTGATTGCGTGTTTGCTTGCTTTATCTTTGAGGGTTTGTTGGGGTATTCTTGTAAAGATCCTACACCCGGATCTGGGGCACCTTATTAGGTAAGTAGAAATAAGTCATGGAGGTTGTACGACATAGACTGATACATACGAAGTGGTGGCTACGTTAGCGCGATACTCTAGATTGTACTAATGTTCCTTGAGTAAGTCAAGGATAACATTAGGCTTCCTCATAGTGTCACTAAGCGCTAACTGACCTTTAGAACCTTTATTCGACTCATCCTAGCCACTAGGAAGTAGTGAGATAACCGGCCTTGGTTTCGACCGAAGATTGGTTGATACTCGATGCTACACTCATTGAGACTGGAATTTCAGGATTTTTTGGCTGCAATACTTCGGTGCGTAGCTGAAACAATTCTTGATGGGAAGGTGTTGTCCCCAAAAATAAGCCCTCTCATTTCTCAAAGGATCATCCTAGACCCTCAGGGTTACTTCTATCAAGTTTCAAGTCTTGGATTACAATTTTTCAAGAAAGTCATTCACAAGGGCAAAATGGCCAAAAGCACACTGAAAAGTCAAACTTTGACTTTTAGATCAAAAATCAAGTTTCAAAAATTATATTTCATCAAGACATGAAATTAGTTCATCAAAATCAGAAGTCAGAAATTACTTTGAAAAAAAATCAAATTTCTAAACATTTGGAAAATTTTCTAAGTGTTAGGAGAATATGATACTTCAGAACTTCTGAGTCAGCCTCCATGCAAGTGCAATCAAATTTTGCAAAGACGGTTCAGAATATGTCCCTTCAATCAGAACATATGAAAGCAATGTTCTTCGGTCATAACATGAATCTTCAGCATATGGAGGCTACGTTTCTGGTCTTTTGCTATAAGAACATCACTAAATCCCAAAACCTCATTTAAGCAGCCTGTTGCCCTGCTATAGCACAGTCCTGCAACTAGCAGCTGATCCAGTCCATGCCTGCACTTTCTCAAACCCCATATTTGCACCAAATTAGCATACAAAAGATGTGTTTAAAAAACAATGGAACAATATGCCAAAAAGGTTTAAATCTCATTTGTTTTTCACCCCAAAACCACAACAAACTCACCTATAAATAAGTTGCTCCATCACACTTTCAAGGGGCTGGCTTTTGGAAAGAGAGAATCATCAAATACAAAAAAGGAGAGAAGAGAAAACAGTAAAACATTCACAAAATCAGAATTCCCAAACAAAACCAAACCTTTGTTCTTCCCTTTGAGTCAAAGAACATATCATTTTTGTGTTTCGTTGTTCTTGCTGACTCCAGAACATCTGAAGGCAGTAGCTCAAGTTCCAAACACACTCTTCAGATTCAAGGTAATTCGTTCTGGCTTTGCATTTTCCATTCATAACATCATTAAATATGTAAATATCATAATGTTGATACTGTCCATATCATTGCATAAGTAGAAAAACTGTGGATCAAAACTTCTTGAATAATGCTAGGCTCAGAATTAGGATTAGAACTTCTATATACTGTTGTGCTTTTATCTTTCTGATTTGCTATTGTTAAGAACTGATTAAGCTATACATGTTCTGACCAATGTAAGGAATGAGGCGAAGTGTAAAACAGGATTTCTGGGTTTTCTTTCCCACTGTTTAGCACAACACATAACTTCTGAATTCTCTTCACTATTTTGACACACAAAACTTCTAGGATCTTTCTCACTGTTTTAACACCCACAAAAATTCTGAGTTCTCCTCATTGTTAACACAACACATAACTTCTTATTTTCACCCACTATTTAACACAACACAGAACTTCGGATTTTCACTCACTGTTTAACACAGCACATGACTTCTGACTTTTTGCTCACTGTCTAAACACAACCCAGAACTTCTGTTTTTTTTCCCTCTAACGTTTCTTTCAGGATTCCAATGGCATTAACCCAGAACTTCTGATTACATCTGATGTTTCATTCTGAACCACAGCGCGCCCAGCATCAGTACTTCTGACCCCCTTTTATTTTTGTTTGCAATAACATGAAGATCCTATTTCTCATTACTTTTCCTTTCTCTCTCTTATTTTTTTTTATCATTTTTAACATTAGAACTATTTTCATAAAAAGACATCAAAAATATTTTCTTTTATTAAATATTTATTTTCCTTTTAATTTATTAAGAGAAAAAATCATTTTTAAAACAAGTCCTTTCCTTTTTCTTTTTTTATATATTGTACAATTCAATATGGTTGTAATAGATAATTAGGATTTGAGTTCTTGCAAACCCCCATTTGTAATTATGTACCCCCATCCATAAATTATGTAATAGCGTAGGACATTAGATTTCCGCAATTTATCGCTTTCAAATATAAATGCTAGTAATTAGGGTATGTATGGCAAGACATGAAATCAGCAAATAGATAACCCTAATCAAGACTAAATGCATGTAAATTAAACACACCGTTCACACTTGCACCCTTAGTGTAATCCCATTTTTTTGCCTATGGAAAATAGTCATGTCCCTCGAATATGGGCCTTTTGCAAAGACCCTCGGTAAAAGATCGTAGTCCCTCGATGTCCCTCGATGTTGCATTTGATAAACGATCTAGTTCCTAAACGACATTGCTAAAACGTCTCATAGGTTGCCTTCTATGACTATACAAAACGTCTCGTGTCCGTCCCTTCACATCCAATGATGGGCCTTCTTACCAAATCAATGGTAAGATAGAAACATCTAAAGGAGGAGGAAAAGAACATTTAATACCTTTTGAGTAGGTAGGTTACTCCTAGTTGCTCGCTTGCTCACAACAAAATATTTTATACACCAACACTTCACTTTGAAACATTTTTCAAAAGACAAAACACTTTGTACGAGTTCTTATAGAGATGAGAACCATTACAAAGACATTATTTTTTCAAAATACTTTCAAAACCCACATCGAAACACATTCTCAAACAAAAAAGCAAGTGATCTAGCAAGCAACTAAGAGCCCGTAGATAACTACGGATAGAAAGGGTGCTAATACCTTCCCTTTCCATAACCTACCCCCCGAACTCAAGAAAATAATCTCGAAAGGTCTTTCCTGTTCTTTTCAACATTTCCTTTTAGATAAAAGAAAAGTTGGTGGCGACTCTTACTAACCGCAACAATTGTGATCAAACGCAAAACACCCAAGTCAGTTCTCCCACCGTGTTACAGAATTGGCGACTCTGTTGGGGAAAGAATTTAAAAGTAGGGTTAGCTTAGGGCTAGATCACCTTTACTTGCTTTCTTTGATTAATTTTTTTGCTTTACATTTTTGGGTCTTTGCTTGGGCTTTTGTTAAAGATCCTATACCCGGATCTGGGGCACCTTTTAGGTAAGTAGCAATAAATCATGGAAGTTGTACAGCGTAGACCGATATGGACGAAGTGATAGCAACGTTAGCGTGACACTTTGGCTTGTACTAATGTTCCTTGACTCAGTCAAGGATAACATTAGGCTTCCTTAGCGTCGTTAAGCGCTAACTGACCTTTAGAACCTTTTAATTGACTCATCCTAAGCCACTAGAAAGTAGTGAGATGGCCGGCTTTGGTTCCGACCGAAGATTAGTTGATACTCGATGCTACACTCATTGAGATTGGACTTTTGGGATATTCTAGACGCAATACTTTGGTGCTTGGGCTAGAACAATGCCTAAAAGAATCTTCAATGATATGATACTCCTTAGAACCCGTTACTTTTAATAGGACAGATTGATCCAACTAAAACTTCAAGAGGGTACTTACCTTTAAAGACTCACGCAAGCCATTAAACCTAGGGTCTTTTGTGTGACTTGCTTGATATGTCAGTGATTTAAAAGCATAACCATAACATCATGAACATCATGACATACATGTTAACCATTTCAAGGGGATAGAGATTTATCTTTCCTTTTTTGTTTTGTAGGGTATGGATTCAACTTGCAGAAAGACCATCCAAATCAATTTTTTAGAGGTCCCTCCTAAGCTCAAAGAATTGGTCCTGAGAGTTCCTGAGAGCTCATCGTTCAACAAGAGATATGGTCACTTGCTCAGTTTGGTTACTACCGGGTTTGACGAAGGTCTCATGAGTGTTCTATTCAAGTTCTTCGACCCTAAACATCATTGCTTCACTTTTCCAGATTACCAGTTACTGCCTACGCTGGAAGAGTTCTCTAAAATACTTGGGTCACCTATATTGGAGCAGGTACCTTTCAACGGTTTAGAACAAGATCCAGTTGCTGAAAGTGTTGCCATAGCCTTGCATTTAAAACCATCTGACATCGAATCCAATTGGGAAAGAAGAAGTGGAGTCAAGTGTCTCCTTGCAAGTTTTCTAATGAAGAAAGCTCAGATATTCTTAGATGCCATGAGTTACCATGCCTTTGAAGATATCCTAGATCTATTAATCTATGGATTGGTTCTGTTCCCCAATTCGACCAGTTTATAGATGTCAGTGCCATCAACATCTTCCTTTCTCTCAATCCAATGCCTACATTGCTTAGAGACATGATGCATTCACTCCACACTCGTACTATGAAGAAATGAGGGACTCTTATGTGTTGTATGCCTTTTCTCTATCGGTGGTTTATTTCGCACCTCCCTCGGCCAGTAATGAAGAATGAATTAGGCTTGAGGTGGAATCAAAGGATAATGTCCCTTTCTCACTTTGATATTTATTGGTGCCCTCGCTATCAAGATGATATCTCTTTTATTGATCGTTGCGGAGAATTCCCTAATGTTCCACTTCTTGGCATTAGAGGAGGCATCACTTATAACCCTTCTTTGCCCTACGTCAGTTTGGCTACGCCCACAGGGATGGTCCCCACGATATGCTTGTTCGGGGTATTGTGTTTGACTATTCAAATGACCTACAAAGTTATCGCTAGAGGTTCATTCGTGCTTAGGACATGGTGAAAAAGACAGATAGCAGCACTTTGGGACGCAAAAACTCCATCCCTTTGGAGCCTTACCTCAGATGGGTACAAGATCGTGCTTAAAATCATATGATGCCATATGCTGCTATACTGCCAGTGATCTCAGAGTCTGTTGATCAAGAAGATGAACCTCACATCATTTCTCATCCTGATATGCCAACAAGCTTCGAAGAGTTGCCAAAGTCATGGATCTAGCTTAAGGAATAACGAGACACCTTTGAGAATCAATTTTACGGCAGTGAGAAGAAAGTTCTGGAACTCACCAAGCAGCTTCATGAAGAGCGGAGTCTGAATGCCTACATCGCGCCAAAGAGGATACGTTCAACCTTTTTGTCTTAGGAATTCTTGTATTTTATTTCCTTCATGGTAAGCCCAAAAAGGGATGATGTACTCAAAGTTGGATTTATTAATGCAACGTGTGTTCCCTTTTTGTCTAAAGAAAATTTAAATCTCCAATTTCTTTAAATCATTTGCATATGCATCTTCATTCATCATAACACAAACAAGTTTCTTACAACAGGTCTCCTTATCTTTCTACTGTTTATTTTAGTGAGATGGATATTGAACAAACAATAAAAGATCTTCAGGCGCAGAACGCTCAATTTCAACAAATGTTTTTGACTCTGGAAAAAGGACAAGAGGAGTTGAAAACTCTGCTGATCAAAGAAAAGAAGAAGAAAGCGAAGAAATCAGTCGGTGTTTTGAATCTGGGAAGAAGGTTCAAAGGACCAGCCAGACGGATTCTAGACTTTGCAACATCATCAGGTGAATGGGATAATCAAAAAGGGAAAAACAAGGAAGTGAATGACCATCCATAGTCTGAAGAAGACGAAGAGGTTGATTACTCTGAGGAGCAATATCCTCCAGCTGACGATAAATACAAACAGTTGGAAGATCGCCTCAATGCTATGGAGATCCAGAGGGTACCCAGGTTGGATTTTAAGGAGCTAGGAATTGTCTCTAGGGTTGTCATCCCACAGAAACTCAAGGTCCCTACTTTCGCTAAATATGACGGTGTCTCTTGTCCAAAGTTGCATTTAAGGTCATATGTCAGGAAAATTCAACACCATATTACTGATATGAACCTATGGGTGCATTTCTTTAAAGAAAGGTTGTCGGGGACGCAGTTGGATTGGTTCTATCAATTGGAAGGGTCCAATATTCGCAATTGGGAAGATTTGGCTGCCGCTTTCTATAAGCAGTACCAGTATAATGCTGACTTAGCTCCAACTCTGACACAGTTGCAAGGAATGTCTATGGGTGCAGGTGAAGGTTTCAAATCCTATGCTCAAAAATGGAGGGATCTCGCGAGAAGAGTCCAACCCCCTCTATCTGACAGAGAATTAGTGGATATGTTCTTGGGCACATTATTTGGTCCATTCTTCAACCAACTGATCGAAAGCTCTTCGGTTGGATTTACTAAACTAATCATGACCAGTGAACGAGTAGAAGCAAGTATAAAAAGTGGCAAAATTCAGAGAGACGCATCCTCGAGCACGATGAAGAAACCCTTTACCGGAAAGAAGAAGGTCAGTGTTGCATACGACCATAGGAATCAAAACAAAACTGAACGTCGCCTGACGGTAGGGGCTGTTATAATTTCTAGTCCTGCACCAAATCAGCAACGAAATTATCAACGTAGGCCAGATGCGCCTGTGAGACGATTCACTCAAATCAACATGACCTTGTCTCAAGTTCTGTCACATATTTTGAAGTCCAACCTGGTGACCCTAAAGGAAGCTCCCAAGAACTCCAATACAGCTTCTCCTCGCTACAACCTGAATGCTCATTGTGCCTATCATTTTGAAAGCCCGGGGCATGATACCAATGATTGTTGGGCCTTGAAGAATAAGATACAAGACCTTATCAAGGCGAAAGAAATTGAGTTTGATCCCCCAGAAACACCTAATGTGATCACGGCGCCAATGCCCAAACACAGGCAAGGTGTCAATGCTATTGATGATGACTGTTTTGTTTCCTCCGTGGATGATTTAACTACTCCTCTTTTGACCATTAAACAAAATCTATTGCGAGCCGGTCTGTTTCCAGGTTGTGATGAAAGTTATCAATTATGTGAGTCTCTACCCAATGGATGTTTTTTACTAAAGATGGGCGTCCAACGCCTGATGGCTAACAAATAAATCTTGTTTGAAAAGTTCCTTTTATCAGAAATTCCTGTGAAGAAGTCTCGATAGTCACCATTTCCGACAATCCTCCCAGGGTCTCCACCAAAAGACCCGTCAGGATTACATCTGTTCCAAGGTCTGCTCCCCTAATCATCACCATGCCAATGCCAATACTATATTGTTTGGATAAAGTTGTTCCTTGGAACTATGGGGCTGACGTCTATTACTATGATGTTAAGCAAGATCTGTTGGCTATCCAAGACAAAGCTGAGAAAGACACTGATCCCGACGTCATCAATATCGTTAGGACCATTAAGATAACAAGAAATTGAAGAATCTTGTCACCTGAGATCTCTCCAAAGACCATTGTTACCCCTGTAATTATTCCCGCTATCGCTCCTACCAGCATTCCCAGAAACACTCATGTTGACAATCCTACTGACATATCTACGACCAAGACAAGGGGAAAGGAGGTGTTATCTGAGCCTGTCCAGACGAAGGCGCCTCTAGAGGATATTCCTGAAGCTTCTAGAAAGGAGATAAAAGAGATACTAAAAATAATCAAGAAAAGAGACTACAACATCATGGAACAGTTGGGGAAAACCCCCTCGAAAATATCAATGTTGGCCTTACTTCTATGTTCTCAGGCCCATGCCAAAGCCTTGGTAAACTTTCTAAAGACCGCCCACGGGCCCTAAGAGACTTCCATTGACCAATTTGAGAATTTTATGGCCAGTTTAACTGCTGGTAACGAATTGGGCTTTTCTGACGCCGACTTGACTCCCAAATGAAGGAAACACAATGATGCCTTGCACGTCTCCATTGAGTGCAGGGGCACTATGCTAGCCCATGTTCTGGTGGATACGGGATCATCGCTGAATGTCTTACCCAAAAACACTCTTGACCGGCTAGACTGTGAGGGACTCACTTTAAAGCCTAGCAACATTATATGAGGGCCTTTGTTGGTTCTAAGAGGACAGTGCACGCAGAAGTTGACATTCCCATAAAAGTTGTAACTCAGACCTTTGATTCAACTTTCTACGTGATGTATATCTTCCCTTCCTATTCCTGTCTTTTGGGCCGACCCTGGATTCATGGCGCTGGTGTCATCACCTCTACATTACATCAGATGTTGAAGTACCCGATCAAGGGAAAATCATCACTGTCCATGGAGAGGAGGAATATATGGTCAGTCACCTGAACTCTTTCAGGTACGTGGAAATGGATGGTGAGTTCATCGAAACTCCATGTCAGCATTTCGAGGAGGTCCCACAAACAGTTGCGGCCGCCAAGACTACTACCAAGACTCCAAAAGTTACCAGACCACCATTGAAAATGGCCTCTCTTAAAGATGCTAGAGAAGTGATCGAAGAAGGTGGATGCACTATCTGGGGCCAACTTCCGAATATTCCTTACAAATCCAACAAATTTGGTTTGGGTTTTACTTCGGAAGCACAAAGATCTATTCGACAAACTCACACCGGGGGCCACCTTTACGTTTCAGCAATTAGGGAGTCAACACATCGAAGACGGTGATGGCAGCTGTGACCTGGATGAGTGGATTTTTCCAACCGTCAGCGGAGGACTCAACAACTGGGAAGCCAAGGAATTTGTGCCAATTACTTTTATTCAAGAGTAATTATCTTTCAATTTTTGTCAGATTTGTAATAATTAAACAATTTAGACTTTAAAACCTTGTGTCTTACCCGAGGCACAACAGTCCATTTGTGAGGGTTATTGCTTCATCTTCATATGTCATCAATAAATCATGGGCATTTTTTCATGCGAAATTTTACGCTTATTGTTTTTATTTTTTAACCTTTATCATTTTTCAAAGATAGTTATGCTCTTACACACACTCACATATCAAAATACAGATCCACATCATCTCAGAATCCCATGGGTAACGATTCTGCTATGGCCTTTCATGACTTTGTAAATCCAATCTACCAAGCCGAAGACGAAGGTGTGGAAGATTGTTTGGTACCAAGAGAACTAGCCAGGTTATTGAAACAAGAAGAAAGGACCATAAAACCCCATGAAGAGCCAGTGGAAACAATTAACTTAGGTACCAAAGAGGACAAGAAGGAAGTCAAGATAGGTGCCAATTTGTAGCTTAGTGTCAAGAATCGCTTAACTTAGTTACTACATGAAAATGTTGAGGTATTTTCCTGGTCATACAAAGACTTGCCAGGACTCAACATCGACATCATGGTCCATCGTCTACCGACAAAAGAAAACTGCCCTCTGGTAAAATAGAAAGTCCGTCGTATGAGCCCAGAAATGTCAGAGAAAATTAAGACTGAAGTCATGAAATAGTTCAACACCAGATTCTTAGTTGTCACCTCCTATCCACAATGGGTCTCCAATGTTGTTCCAGTGCCTAAAAAGGACGGTAAGATACGTATGTGTATGGACTAGAGACTTTAATGGGGTAAGCCCCAAGAATGACTTCCCGCTTCCCCACATCGATATTCTGGTTGACAACACCGCATAGCATAAAGTATTTTCCTTCATGGATGGTTTCTCCGGATATAACCAGATCAAAATGCCACCTGAGGACATGGAAAAAACGACCTTCGTCACACAATGGGGTACATTCTGTTACAAAGTTATGTCATTCGGGTTGAAGAATGCTGGGGCAACCTATCAGCGTGGCATGGTAGCTCCGTTTCACGACATGATCCATCACGAAATAGAGGTCTATGTGGATGACATGATAGCTAGATCTCAAATTAAAGAGGAACACCTGGACCATCTGTAGAAACTGTTCGAAAGACTGAAGAAATAGAAACTAAGGTTAAACCCGAATAAATGCACTTTTAGAGTGAGATCCGGCAAACTCTTAGGACAAAGGTATTGAAGTGGACCCTGCAAAGGTAAAAGCAATACAAGAAATGCATGCCCCCCCATACTGGGAAGGAAGTTAGGGGATTCTTAGGATGCCTAAACTATATCGCCCAATTCATTTCCCATCTAACTGCTACTTGTGAACCAATCTTCAAATTGCTGAAGAAAAATCAAGTGTTGGAATGGAACGACGACTACCAAGCTTCCTTCGACAAGATCAAGGAATACCTTTAAGAGACTCCCATTTTGATGTCGCCAGTTGAGAGAAGACCTTTGATCATGTATCTAACTGTCTTGGAAAATTCAATGGGGTGTGTGCTGGGGCAACATGACGAGTCTGGCCGAAAAGAGAATGCAATATACTACCTGAGCAAAAATTTTACTAACTGTGAAACCAGATATTCACTGCTCGAGAAAACTTGTTGCGCTTGGGCATGGGCTTCTCACCGGCTAAGACAATATATTTTGACCCATACTACCTTATTAATATCCAAGATGGATCCACTTAAATACATATTCAAGAAACCCACCCTCTTTGGTAGAATAGAAAGATGACAGATGGTCCTGACTGAATACGACATTCAATACACTACCCAGAAAGCAATAAAGGGAAGTGTATTAGCCGATCACCTTGATCATCAGGCTATGGATGACTATCAATCCATGAATTTTGAATTTCCGGACGAAGACATCATGTTAGTAAACAATTGTGAAGAACTCAGACCATATGACATACCTGAACAGGGATCCTGATGGACCTTGGTTTTTGACGGAGCTTCCGACACGCTCGACAATAGCATAGGTGCTGTGATCATATCCCCTGAAGGATGTCATACTCCATTCACTGCTAGATTGTGTTTCAGCTGTACCAATAATATGGAGGAATATGAGGCGTGTATTATGGGTCTCAAGGCTGCCATAAATTTGGGAATGAAGTCCTTAAGTGTATTTGGAGATTCAGCCTTAGTCATCAGTCAGATCAAAGGAGAATGGGACACGAAGCATCCTAATCTCATCTTTTACAAAAAATATGTGTTGACATTAATCCCACATTTCGAGGAAATTACCTTTGAGCATTTTCCACGAGAGGAAAATCAACTAGCAGATGCACTGGCCACTATGTTATCCATGTTCAAAATCAGGTGGGATGATGAGGCTCCTTAGATCACCATCGAGAGAATGGGAAAACCAGCTTACGGTCACGAGATCGATACTGATGAAGTAGTGGACAAGCCTTGGTTCCATGAAATTAAGAGATATCTCAAGGCCCAAGAGTATCTGGAGGGAGCTTCAGTCAATGACAAGAAATTCCTGAGAAGATTCTCTGCTAAGTTCTTCCTCAGTAATGGGATTCTCTACAAGCGCAACCATGAATCTATTTTGCTTCGGTGCATAGACAAGAGTGAGACAGACAATATCATGGATGATTTACACGAAGGTACCTTTGGCACCCATTCTAGTGGGCACAAAATAGCTAAAAAGATCCTACGGGCAGGATACTATTGGTCTACCATGGAAGCAGATTGTCATCAACATTCACGAACCTGTCACAAGTGTCAGATCTATGCTGACAAGGTACATATGCCTCCAGTTCCTCTAAACTTCCAAACTGCTCCTTGGCCCTTTTCAATGTGGGGCATTGACATGATCGGAGAAATTAGACCTACCGCTTCAAACGACCATCGCTTTATCCTAGTCGCCATTGATTAATTCATGAAGTGGGTTAAGGCTGCCTCATTTGCTTCTGTTACCAAGAATGTTGTGGCACGATTCATCAAGCATAACCTTATCTGTCGGTATGGTATCCCCGAATGAATCATTACAGCTATTGGTACGAATCTCAACAACACTATGATCACTGAACTCTGTAAGCAATTCAAGATCCAGCATCATAACTCTTCTCCTTACCGGCCGAAGATGAATGGTGCTATAGAGGTTGTTGATAAGAACATTAAAAAGATCATCCAGAAGATGACGATGACATACAAAGACTGACATGATATGTTACCATATGCTCTTCATGGTTACCACACCTCAGCACGTATGTTAACAAGAGCAACACCTTTCTCTCTGGCGTATGGTATGGAGGTTGTCCAACCTATTGAGGTCCAGATCCCTTCTTTAAGAATCATGAAGGATACAGGCTTGAACGAAGATGAATGGATCCAGACCCAACTTGACCAACTGAACCTGATTGATGAAAAAAGGCTCGTGGCTGTTTGTCATGGTCAGATGTACCAGAAGCGTATGATCAAGGCTTTTAACAAGAAGGTCAGACATCAGGTATATCAAGTTGGTGATCTAGTAATCAAGCGCATCATTATTCCGCAAGGTGATCCCAGGGGAAAATGGACTCCCATATACGAAGGGCCATTTGTAATCCAGCACATATTTTCTGGTGGAGCCATGATCTTGACCACTATGGACGGTGACGACCTTCCGCACCCTGTAAAGGCGGACATAGTTAAAAGATACCATGCATGAATAAATACCCGCTAGGTTGACTGGCATAGGAAAAAATAAGGGCATCCCGGCAAACTAAAAGGGTTCGGGAACAAATTAGGGATAAATACAAAAACAATTTGTACAAACGGCAAGTCGAAAACCTGAAGAGGTGGCTTGGACAAAAAAAGGTATCCCGGTGGACTGAAAACCCGAAAGGGAGGTCCAGGAAAAAGTTAAGGATTTAAAGCGTATAACTATGTCCCGTTGGATCACCTTACAACCAGACTCCAGTATCAACTATCAAGCTCAAACGATACCAATCAATCCAGTCAACTTCGGACAAGTAGCAAAGTGATGAGACGCTCAAGGACATAAGGGCAATAGTATAATTTAAACTCAATGGGATTACTACACGTAGATATTTTCTCTTTGTACACTATTTTGTATAATTTTCATTTTCACGACGGAATTCTCCTACTAGAATGTCAGTCTCATTGTACAAAAAATGCCTATTATAGGCAAAACTTCAAAAATCAATACAAATCATTTCTTTCAAAGTATGAAACTTTTCGTTTTTATGTTTTGTTTTGCAAAAAACAGCCAGTGATTATTTTTGACATATGTATTTGAATATGGTTATTGTTTACAAATACTTGCATAAAAAACAGAAAGACAGTTGCTAATGACTTTAAGAAACGGGACAAAGTCCAAAAAGCCATTTGTAGTCCCTGCAGATATGTTCTCCAGCAGATACAAAGGCAGAGTCATCCTACTGCAAAGTCACCGCTACATCTTCAGGATACGTCCTAATGATGTCTATGTCCCCACAAAGTGAAAACAACCAAAGTTTTGACCTCTTCTTCCCCAAGAAGGAATTACCTCCTCCAGCAAAGTTCCCTCAGAGAACTGAAATCCATGTTCCCTAGCTAAGTTTTATAATCTCAAACAGTTTATAAAGCCTCACCCCCGGTAGAGTTTATTTCCCTAGTAGCAAAAGTTCATCCCCCAACGAAGTTTATTTCTCTACATTGGTAAGATTTTCCAATAGAGCATCTTTTCCCCAACGGAGCATTCTCAAGCAGAAGTCAAAGATCCCCAGCAGAGTATCCCCAAACGGAAAAGAGGAAATCCCTGGAAAATCACCTTCATTCATCATCCCTAGCGGAAATAAAAGAATCACTTTCCTCATCTACCAAACAGCAGTCTGGGAGTCAACTTCCCAGTACTCTCCAGCAAGCAGTCAAGGATTTATTTTCCCAGACTAGGAAATGTCGCGACAACATTCCATGTTCATACATCATGGCATGCGCATATATATTGCATACAGCAGAATCTCATTTATTTTGAGAACATCATTACACGATGCATTTCATACATCACGACATTGCATACGACTAACTCTTTATCTTTTTAGGTAAGATCAATAAACAAACACCATTAACTACTTATATGGCCTGACAGTCTTTTCAAAGGCTAGATCTGTTGAAGGGCTATTGCAGCATTTTCCTCAGAAAAATCATTCTCAAGACCTCTACTGGTTCAGTTTAAATCGACCAATGATTTATTCTGATTCTTTTCTGGTAGATACTTTCTCTGGTTCAGTCAAATCGACCCTAAGATTTTTCTGATTCTTATCCAGTTGAAGATAATTCAATACCTCTATTGGTTCAGTTTAAATCGACCAATGATTTATTCTGATTCTTTTCCGGTAGATACTTTCTCTGGTTCCGTTAAATCGACCCTAAGATTTCTCTGATTCTATTCTAGTTAAAGATAACTCAAGGCCTCTAGTGGTTCAGTTTAAATCAACCAATGATATATTCTGATTCATTTTCGGTGGATAATTTCTCTGGTTCAGTCAAATCGACCCTAAGATTTTTCTGATTCTTATCCATTTGAAGATAATTTAATACCTCTGCTGGTTTAGTTTAAATAGACCAATGATTTATTCTGATTCATTTCCGGTGGATACTTTCTCTGGTTCAATCAAATCGACCAATGATTTATTCTGATTCATTTCTGGTGGATACTTTCTCTGGTTCAGTCAAATCGACCCTAAGATTTCTCTGATTCTATTCCAGTTGAAGATAAATCAAGACCTTTACTGGTTTAGTTAAATCGACACTAAGATTTCTCTGATTCTATTCCAGTTAAAGATAATTCATGACCTTTCTTTGATTCAGTTAAATCGACACTAAGATTTTCTGATTCTTATCCAGTTAAGAATACTGAAGCCTGGATACGACCATATAACAGTTCAATGTCTACAATTACTGCGAAACCTGGAGCCGAACAAACAACAGTTAATTTCATATTCTCCGATAAGTCATTGTGAAGCCTAGAGTATGACCAGATAACAGTAAGTCTTATTGTCCTCAGCAAGTCGTTGTGAAGCCTGGATCTCGACTAGATAATAGCTCTCTTTCGTCTCTCCAATCAAGAGATAACTCCCTAGTAGGGTAACAGACAACCGAAGCTCCTAGACTATATTCCCCCAAAACATTCCCCAGCGGACTCCTCCTCAGACAGCAGGAATAGGAAACCCCATAAAGATACTTCTTATGAAGTCAACATCTACTTTGGATGGCATCTCTAAGCCCATCTCCGACGAATCTCCATCATGTTCTGTGGATGGAATCTTTATGACCATCTGCGATGATTGTCTGTCATATTCCTTGGATGGCATCTTTAATCCCATCTCTGACAGTCTTCCGTCATCTTTTCCAAATGGCATCTGTAAGCACATTCCTGATATTATCCAACAACAGTATCACTTCAGACGAGTGCAAATTTACGGGCACTCTAGTGTTCAATCATCTTCCACCTTCAGATCACGAAAGGCAGACCAACAAATCCACATCCTCAGGTCTAAGAAGATTGAACAGGGGAAGCTGTTGTACCCCAAAATTTTCCCTCTCATTTTACTCAAGGCATGCCCATTGAGGTCCCCAACTTGCTCAAGGATGACCAAGAATTGACCAGGCAAATTCTCCTCCTAAGGCAATGATCCTCAAACTAGGGTTTCAATTTTCATCAAGATATGAGAGCTCCAATGGTCTCAAATGTTTTCCATGGTCCTAATTTGCCTTCAAGTTTTTCTATGACAAATTTCATTCCTTGCACTACAATTTGCTCAGTCAAATGCTCAAATGCCTGAAAATCAATTGTATTAGGTCAAAAGTCAACTGTGGCCTATATGCAGTTAAAATTCAATATTTTTGGTCAACATAAACATTTTGAAGTGATATCCATCATTTGATCAAGGGTTGATCATGATTCCTCAAGAAATGCTCCTAATTCATCAAAAGTCAAGAATTGCTAATTAGGGTTTCCATAGGAAAAGTCAACCAAACTTTGACCAGAAATAACTTTCTCATGCTTTAATAGAAATTTTTACATTAAAGCTAATTTTTAAGATAATCCAATTCCCTACAATTTCTCTTCAGCCCTCAAGTCCAAGAAATGCACCATTTGAAAGATATAAGCTCAGACATTACATGTCATTTTCAGAAAGTCAACAAAAGCCACTCTTTGCCAAGACCTTTTACATTAAGATAACATCTTCAAATGCAAAATTGATCAAAAGAGGGATTGAATTAGACATCTTGGGATTTCCAAAAAATCCAATATCATCATCATGAGATAAAAATTGAGCAAGTTATGGCTTGCCCATGTTGGGAAAATTTTGGAAATTTCATGAATGGTGCATTGAGCAAATTTGAATTTTTGAGTCAATGGCCTAACTTTTTAAGGTTAAAATATTTTACTAAGTTTATAGAGGACCTCTAATCTTATTTTTGCATGGACTTGAATTTTCTACCTATTTTTTACATATTTATTTTAATAAATATAAAATAAATTGTACAAAATATTATAGAATGGACCTTGACCTCTGGGCTATTGATTTGTCTTGCCTAAAAGCCCATAATTTCGTGCGCAAGTGTCCAGGTTCATCCAAACATGGAAAGGGCAAGATTTTCAAGTTTTGGAAATTATTCAATTTCCTTGATTTTGACATGAAACATGCCATTATGACTTGATTCTTTCCATTCAATTGTGTCTCCTCCCTCTCCACTCTAAGTATCAGCAATGTGCAAGACAAACATACGTACACAGAGTCTGGAGAAGCCCTTCATATTTTGCAAAAAAAGTATCAAAGTTGTTAAACTCAAAAACACAGCTCCAACCTATTTCAACCCAAACAACTGATCAAAACACACTCCTGGGGGTTCCCTGACACATTTCCAGCCATTATCAAGCCTTGAAGCATTGCTAAACGTGTTAACCAACTCTCACAGTTTGCTCCATTTTTTAATTTTGTTTTGTACAATTCATGTAATATCAATATGATTTGACCATGCATTTTTTATTGTTTGACCATTTGCAAGCTTCCTACATGGTTGGATTGAGTTTTTGATGTAGGAACAGTGCGTTACCATTTTTAGGGTTTAAAGCTTAGAATTAGGGATTCTCATAACATCCAAAATTGGCCCAAACTAAGGGCACTATCGTGTTCAGGAGGTTGAACACAGTCGATCCATGGCCTTAAAGTGCATTTTCGTTGCGTATTATGAATTTCGTAGGTTGCAGGTGCTATAGTGACAGACCAAATCTGTCACTATAGGTCCAGGTCTAATACAACGGAGGGAGGAAGAAGATGACGCATTGGCAACCCTCTTATGGCTCATTCAAATCCACCGCACAATTTCATTTTTTTAATGATTTTGTCTAGTTTTTGTATATAATATTATCTTATTATATGGATTAACGAATGACCAAGCAACACAACTGATAAAGAAGCGCGCTTATGAGGGAAGGGACCTGGGTTCGAATCCCAGGTCCAACAGTTTTACTTTTCTCATATATTTTTTGCAGATCTAGTGTTATAAGTCCAAACGCGTAAGTCATGAAGATTCAATCCAAGCCATCAGATCATCATCTGATCCAAACCAATGCCTCTGATCTGCAAGTTCATTATGCGCCTTCAAAACCTACCCTCATTGATCCAGAAGCCAGTTTGGGCTCCATTTCATTTGGGCCCAGCAAAATCCAGACTCCACACCCCCATTTAATTTCTGCTATCCTAGCCCATTTATTTATTTTTCTTTATTTTGTTTTTATTACTTATTTCCTTTACCTTTTTTTTTGTTACCAACAAATAATTAAAATCACATAAAAATTTAGGATTTAGTTTTTTTTTTTAAATCAAAAAGAAATAGAATTAGGATTAATTTTATTTATATCATTTTATTTTTACTATAAAAACAAAAAAAAAAACATAGATGTTAATTTTTTTTAGTTAATTTAATTTTCTAATTAAATTTTAGGTATCAATTAAATTAGTTATTTTGGTTTGTTTTATAAATAAAAAATTAGACATAGGTTTTCTTTTCACCCCATTATATTATTTTAAATAAATGTCAAATATATTATGATAGTTTAGAATTAATTTTTAATATTTTCCTTTATTCTTTTAATTAATTTATTAGATTCAATTTAGCTTATTATTTTTTAAAATAAACAAAAACAACAAAAATAATTTTTATTCTTATTTAATAGTTCTTATACTTTTTAGACGTCTTTTCAATTTCGCGTGTATTTATTTATTTCTCATAATGTAACTGTATACTGGTCTGTAATAGTTTAAACAAGGATTTTATCTCTTTCTTTACTTTTCCCCCCCATTTGGACATGTAAATATCCCCCTCCCCGAAAGCCCTGTAATAGCGTAGATTTAAAATTCCCGCACTTTAAATTCCTGTACATATTAGTTGTTAGTAACTAGGCGTTTATGGAAAGACTGTGAATTAAAATGTTAGCTAACCTAACAAAAAGACAAAAAAATAACTGAATCTCAACACACTATCACATGCACACCTCTAGGGTATCCCACTTCGGTTGCCTTCGGAAAAACAATCATGTCCCTCGAAGCGGAGACGCTTTAGCAAAGACCCATAAATAAAAAGATCATAGTCCCTCGATGACCCTACAGTTATCTTTCGGTAAATGATCTAGTCCCTAAACAAAATTGCTAAAGCGTATTCACATGTTGCCTTTACGAATGTACGTCCCTTCGAATGTCCCTCAACATCTAACGATAGGGCTACCTACTCACTAATAGTAGGATAGCACTATCTAAAGGAAAAGAGGAAAAGAACGATCCTTTTCGAGTAACACAGTAGATAGCTGTTAGAAGTTTGCTCAAACATTTTGCACTTACACAAACACAACTTTTCAAAAATAATTTCAAAACACTTTGTATACTTTCTCCACTATCCCGACAAACATTACAAAGTTCGCCGTACTAAGGCGTTTTCAAAGCTTTTTCAAACACAAAGCACAAAGGTATTTTTAAAATGATCAAACCTCTAAGAGCCCGTGGAAAACCACAGATTGAAAGGGTGTTAACACATTCCCTTTCCATAATCTACCCCCCCCCCCCCTTACTCAGAAAATCTCTAAAAAGGTCCTTTTATGTTCTTTTCACCCTTTCTTTGTTGGATAAAAGAAAAGTCGGTGGCGACTCTTGCTTACCGCAACATTTGCGAATACAAAACACAAACCATTATAGCAGTCGGTTCTCCCACTGTATCACAGCCGATTTCGGTGGAAAGCTGAAAATTGGTTGATACTCAATACTATGCTCATTGATATCAGACTTTTGGGATATTTTGGCCGCAAGAAAATATTGATTGTTCTAAAACAATGCCCAATGAAGAAATATCAGTGATATTGAGATATCCTAGAACCTGATTACTTACTAGGACAGGTTGAACCAACTAAACTTCAAGAGGGTACTTACTTATGAAACCCATGCAAGCCTAAACCTAAGGTTATTGTGTGCTTTATTTGTGGTTATTATTCATGTCATCATAAACATCATAACATCATAAAACATTCTCACTAACCATTTCAAGGATTTAGGAATTTATCTTTGTTCTGTTTTGTAGGTCATGACTTCTACTCGTAGGAATACCATCCGATTCAACTTCGCGAAAGTGAATCTTCAACTTCAAGAGTTAGCATCAAGAGTGCCTGGAGATTCTCCTTTTACCAAGAAATCTAGTCGATTTCTCAACTTGGCTACCTCAAACTTCCAAGAAGAAATGATGTGTGTGCTTTTCCAATTCTTTGATCCTATGCATCATTGCTTCACCTTTCCGGACTACCAATTGGGGCCTACATTAGAAGAACTCTCTCAATTGTTAGGAGTGCATGTGCTTGATCAAATACTATTCACCGGTTTAGAAGAGACTCAAAAACTTGAAGTTATTGCCAAAGCTTTGCATTTGAAGAGATCTGACATTGTGGAAAATTGGGAGACAAGAAGTGGAGTTAAGGGTTTCTTAGCCAAGTTTCTGTTAGAGAAGGCTCGTTTGTTCTGGGAAGATATGAATTTTCATGCTTTTGAGTATGTCTTGGCCCTTCTAATCTATGGTTTGGTTCTATTTCCATGTCCGGACCAATTCATAGATGTGAATGCCATCATGATTTTTCTCTCTCGTAATCCCATACCTACTTTGCTTGGAGACATTCTACATTGTTTCCACACTCGCACCATGAAGAGAAGTGGAACTCTTTTGTGTTGCATTCCATTACTCTCTAGATGGTTTATTTCACACCTACCTAGATCTAAATTTAAGAATGATCAAGGCTTGACATGGTCTCAAAGATTAATGTCACTCACACATTCTGATATTTATCGGTGTGCTCGATCTATCGAGGACCTCACTATTATTGACCGTTGTGGGGAATTATTTAATGTACCTCTACTTGGAATTAGGGGAGGTATCACCGAATATCCTTGTTTGTCTTTGTGACAATTTGGGTATTCTAGGAGGGATGCCCTCATGATGCACTTGTCCAAGGAATTACATTTGACTATGAGAGTGACGTCCAAGGTTATCGTCCGAGATTCATACGAGCTTGGGGTATGGTTAACAAGGTTGATATCAAGATGTTGGGGCATAAGAACTTAATTACTTTGGAGCCTTATCTCAAGTGGGTGCGAACTCACGCCCAAAACCTCATGATGCCTTATGAAGCCATCCTACCTATCACCATGAAGCCTATTGCAGAAGGAGATGTTCTGCATACTGTCCTTTATCCTCAGATGCATACTTCTCTTGAAGATTTGCAAAGAACTTGGATTCAGTTAAAGGAAGAGCGAGACACCTTACAAACTCAGTTCTACGCAAGTGAAAAGAAGGTTTTGGAGCTTACGAGACATCTTCATGAAGAGCGATGTTTGAACGCCTACATTGCGCCAAAGAGGATGCGCTCGACCTTTTTGTCTTAGGAGTTTATTTTGTATTTATTTCCTCCATTGTATGCCCAAGAGGCATGTTTGTAATCAATTTGAACTTATTAATGCAATTGATGTTTGTTCCTTTTGTCTAAACAAATTTAAATCTTCTAAGTCCTTGAAATCATTTGCATACACATTTTCATGCATCATAACAGAACAAGTTTTCCACAACAGGTTTCCTTATCTTTCTATTGTTTATTTCAGTAATATGGATATCGAACAAACAGTGAAGGACTTACAAGCGCAGAATTCCCAGTTCCAAGAGAACTTGTTGACCCTGGCCAACGGGCAACCAGAGCTGATGACTATGCTAGTAGCCAAGAAGAAAACCAAAAAGAAGGCCTTCATAAACATGGCTAAGAGATTCAAAGGTCCGGTTCATCAGGTATAGATATTCAAAGAGTCGTCTAAGGAGGACGAAAATTAAGACGAAGAGGCAAGGAGCACCCGTGTGGGAGTGCGAATAATCAAGCTTCCAAAGACGAATATTACTTTGATGAGAAATATCCTCCGACTGAGGATAAATACAAGCAGTTGGAGGATAGACTAAAGGCTGTTGAAATTCAAGTTGTGCCTGGTTTGGATTTTGGTTAGTTGGGCTTAGTACCTGGGGTCATCATTCCCCATAAGTTCAAAATACCAGTCTTCGCCAAGTATGACGAGGTTTCCTTCCCGAAACTTCATGTAAGGTCTTATGTGCGTAAGATACAGCCGCACACTACCGACAAAAAGCTCTGGGCCCATTTCTTCCAAGAGAGTTTGGCTGGGACTCAACTAGAATGGTTCTATCAATTGGAGGGTTCCCGCATCCACACATGGGAAGATATAGCCACTACTTTTTATCACCAGTATCAATACAATGCCGATCTGGAACCAACTAGAGTCTAACTTCAAAGTATGATAATGTGAACTAATGAGGGGTTTAAGGAGTACGCCCAAAAATGGAGGGATCTTGCTGGTTGGGTCCAACCACCACTAACTGACAGAGAACTAGTTGACATGTTCATGGGTACATTAACTGGCCAATTTTTCAACCTATTGATTGGCAGTTCTTCGTCTGGTTTCATCGAGTTAATACTAACTGGTTACAGGGTAGAAATCACCATTAAGAGTGGGAAAATTCCCATGACATCTGCTCCCGCATCCAATACTGTAAAGAGTCCCTTCCTGGAAAGAAGGGAACACATGTTGTGTATGGGGTAAGGGCCCATTCCAAGAAGGATCATCGACCCTCTATTAATGCTGTGTTAATATCAAACCCTCCATCTGCTAAAAAAAATCATCCAACAATCAACGATATGAAGTTCCTCAAAGACAGTTCACGAGGATAAGCATGTCACTGTCCCAAGCCTTATAACATATTTTGAAGGACAACTTAGTGACATTTCACGATCCACCATCCAATCCAAACATTTCATCACCTAAGTCTAATCCAAATACCAAGTGCGCGTATCACTCCAACCGCCCTGGGCATGAAACTGATCAATGCTGGGCTTTGAAGAATAAGATTCAAGATCTGATACACAATAAAACAATTGAATTTGATCCACCTGCTACTCCAAATGTGATAACCACACCAATGAAGAATCATGGCAAAGGTGTTAATGCAATTGATGACACTACTTTTGTCTCCTCCATTGAAGATTTAACAACCCCATTAACTACTATGAAGATTAATTTGCTGAGAGCTGGGGTGTTCCTTAGTTGTTTTAAAGGTTGTGTTTGCTGTGATTAACAATTAAATGGGTGCAAGCGAATGAAGGAAGGTGTGCAACGCTTGATAAATAACCGCAAGATTCTGTTTGAGAAGATTCCAACCATAAAAAATTTAACCAACAAAACTGAAGACCTGTGCATAATAACCATCTCCAACAAGCCTCTTAGGATCCCCTCAAAGGGTCCATTAGGATTTTAAGTGAACCAACCATTGCTCCTTTAATAATCACTGCCGCTGGGCCTATTTCCTACTCATATGATAAAGTGGTTCCATGGAACTATGGTGTCGAGGTTTGTTATCATGGGATAAAACAAGATTCTTGGATCAATAAAGAAGAAGCTAGTGTCACTAATATTGCAGGTTCCAGTAAAGTAACAAGAACAACGAGAATCTTTTCCCCTGATATTTCACCACCCACTACTACAACAACTCTCGTCCATATAACCAATGACAAGTCCAGTGTCAACACTAGAGGCAAAGAGAAAGAAGGTGAGCCTACTGAGATAGAGGCACCTACCAAAAGTACTGAAGCTGAAGAACCCTCCATTGGAGAGATGGAGGAAATCCTGAAAATCATAAAGAAGAGTGTCTTCAAAATAGTTGAGCAATTGTGGCAAACCCCCTCCAAAATATATATGTTGTCATTGTTACTCTGTTCGGACGCTCATGCCTAAGGTTTAATCAAGTTCTTGAAGAAAGCCCATGTTCCCCAAGAAACCACAGCTGACCAGTTCGAGAACTATTTACCAAGTTTAACGGCTAAAAATGGATTAGGGTTCTCCGATGCTGATTTGACTCCTATGGGAAGGAACCACAACAAAGCCTTACATGTCTCTATTGAATGCAAGGGGACCACCCCGACTCATGTCCTAAATGTAACTGGATCATCTTTAAATGTGTTACCCAAAGGTGCGCTGGACCGGCTAGATTGTGAAGAACTGGTTTTGAAGCCAAGCGATATTGTCATAAGGGCTTTCGATAGGTCTAAGAGAATGGTTCATGGAGAGATGGATCTCCCAATTAAAGTTGGCTCACAAATTTTCAACTCTACCTTTTATATAATGGACATACGTCCCACCGACTCTTGTTTGCTTGGATGCCCTTGGAGCTATGGGGCAGGGGCAGTAATTCCACCCTTTATCAGAAATTGAAATACCCAGTCAAGGGGAAGATCGTTATTGTTTGCGGGGAAGAAGAATTTATGGTGAGCCATCTCAATTCCTTCAAGTGCGTAGAATTGGATGGTGAATTCATAAAGACTCAGTGCCAGGCCTTCGAAATTGTTCCTCCTATGGTTGCCACCAACAAAATCTCCTCCAACATATCAAAAGCTGATGAAGTTATACCAATAATGGCTCACTTAAGGATGCTCGTGTCGTGGTCGAGATGGTAACTATACTATCTGGGGACAACTTCCCGACATTCCATTTAAAGCATACAAATTCGGACTGGGTTTCACCATCAAAGCTCATAAAGAAGTCAGGCTTGCTCGTGTGGGAAAGCCACCTATCCGCATCAGGAATTATGAAGTGAATGTTGTGGAAGACTCTGATGATGAAAATACTTTTGAAGATTGGATCTTCCCTATTGTGAAAGGGAAGCTCAAAAATTGGCATACAAAGGATTTCACTCCCATCTCCTTCATTGAGGAGTAATTAGTGTTTACTATTTTCTGTCAATTCAAGAACTTTTGTCTATAATATTAAATTCCAAACAATGACTTTTAAGCCATGTGCCTTTCCCGGGGCACTATGGTCCATTTGTTAAGAGTTTTGTTCATGCTCATTTATCATGTGATCATTTAATATAAACCATTAGACCTTTTGCATTCAAATTTTTGTGTTCATTGTCTTTCTTTTCCTTTATTACATTTTTTCAATAGTCATGTATCTTACATGCACACACACACACACACTTTCAGATCTTTATCCACTCCGGATCTTATTGCCAACGAAGTTATGAGTTTGAACATCCAGTCAACCAAGCAGAAGACGAAGGCGAGGAAGATTGTGAAATTCCAGGAGAATTAGCCAGACTTCTAATGCAAGAAGAGAATGCTATTCAACCTCATGAAGAGCCAATCAAAGTTAACAACTTAGGTACTGAAACAGATAAGAGAGAGGTCAAGATTGGTCCCAACCTAGAAGATGGTATCAAGAGCAGATTGGTTCAAATGTTACATGACTTCATTGAAGTCTTTGCTTGATCGTATGAAGATATGCCAGGACTGGATACCGACATTGTGGTTCATCGTCTGCTAACGAAGGAAGATTGTCCCCCTGTTAAGCAAAAGGTTCTTCGTATGCGGGCGGAAATGTCTGAAAAGATAAAAGCTGAGGTAATGAAGCAATTTGATGCAGGTTTTCTGGCTGTCACATCTTATCCTTAGTGGGTTGCGAACGTGGTCCCCGTGCCAAAGATGGAAATGTTCCCATGTGTGTAGATTATAGGGATCTGAATAGGGCAAGCCCCAAAGATGATTTCCCTCTACCACATATTGACGTCTTGATTGACAACACCGCTCAACATAAAGCCTTCTCCTTCATGGATGTATTTTCTGTCTACAACCAAATCAAGGTGGCTCCCGAGGACATGGAAAATACTACCTTTGTTACACAATGGGGCACCTTTTTCTACAAATTCATACCGTTCGGATTAAAGAATACAGGGGCAACGTATCAAAGAGCTATGGTAGCTTTATTTCATGATATGATTCATCTTGAAATATAAGTCTATGTGGATGATATGATTGCAAGGTCGCAAACCAAAGAAGAGCATCTCGATCACCTACACAAGCTATTTGAGAGGATGAACAAGTACAAGTTAAGGTTGAACCCTAATAAGTTCACATCCGGAGTAAAGTCTGGAAAGCTTATAGGTTTTGTCATCAGTGGTAAAGGCATCGAGGTTGATCCTGCAAAGGTAAAAGCCATTCAAGAAATTCCAGTTCCCCGCTCTAAAAAAGAGGTTAGAGGATTCTTGGGTCGTCTTAATTACATTGCCCATTTCATATCTCACTTAACTGCTACTTGTGAGCCAATCTTCAAACTCTTGAAGAAAGATTAAGTAGTCAGATGGAATGATGATTATCAAGCCGCCTTTGACAAGATCAAAGAATATTTGCAACAACCTCTTATCCTTATGCCTCCAGTAGAAGGAAGACCATTGATCATGTACTTGTATGTGCTAGAGAACTCTATGGGGTGTGTTTTAGCCCAACATGATGAGTCTGGATGAAAAGAGCATGCAATATACCACCTGAGAAAAAATTTAACGAATGTGAAACTAGATATTCACTGCTCGAGAAAACTTGTTACGCTCTGGCATGGGCTGCTCGCCGGCTAAGACAATATATGTTGACTCACAAACTTTATTGATTTCTAAGATGGACCCTATCAAGTACATCTTCGAGAAGCCCGCTCTCTCCGGACGGGTAGCTAGATGGAAAATGATTCTGATTGAATACGATATTCAATATACAACACAAAAGGCCATCAAAGGAAGTGTATTGGCAGATCATTTGGCCCATCAAGCTGTTGATGATCATCAATCTATAAACTTTGATTTCCCAGATGAGAATATCATGTTAGAGATTAACTGTGCAAAACCTGGACCGTATGACGGACCTGAACAAGGACCCCGATGAACTATGGTTTTTGATGGAGCTTCCAACACTTTGGGTAACAGAATTAGTGTTGTGATAATTTCTCCTAAAGGTTTCCATACTCCTTTCACTGCTAGATTATGCTTCGATTGTACGAACAAAATGGAAGAGTATGAAGCATGTATCTTGGGTCTGAAGGCTGCCATTGACTTGAGGATCAAGTATTTGGATGTATTTGGAGATTCTGCTCTAGTGATTAGCCAAGTTAAAGGAGAGTGGGACACTAAGCATCCTAACCTGATTCCTTACAAGGAGCTTGTGTTAACTTTAATTCACTGCTTCGAAGAGATCACCTTTGAACATTTTCCTAGAGAAGAAAATCAGTTGGCGGATGCCTTGGCAACAATGTCTTCCATGTTCAAGGTCAAATGGGACAATGAAGCTCCTATGATAACAATTGAAAGATTTGATGAACTTGCACAATGCTATGAGTTTGACACTGACGAAGAGAAATCATGGTACCATGAGGTGAGGAGATATCTTGAGGCACAAGAATATCCTGAAGGAGCTTCCGTCAATGATAAGAAATTCTTGCGAAGATTTTTAGCCAAATTCTTTCTAAGCAACATAATCCTATACAAGCGCAACCATGATTGTACTCTACTCCGATGTGTGGACAAGAAGGAGGCATATAAAATTATGGAAGATATGCATGATGGCCTCTTTGGGACCCACTCTAGATGACACACTATGGCCAAGAAAATCCCGAGGGCTGGTTACTATTGGTCCATAATGGAAACTGATTGTCATCATCACTCAAGGACTTGCCACAAGTGTCAAATCTATGCTGACAAGGTCCATGTGCTTCCTATTCCTCTAAATGTCATGACTGCTCCGTGGCTGTTTACAATGTGGGGCATTGATATGATTGGAGAGATCAAACGTACTGCCTCAAATGAACACCGTTTCATCCTTGTTGCCATTGATTACTTTACCACGTGGGTCGAAGCTGCCTCATATTCCTTAGTCACCAAGAACCTTGTAGCCAGTTTTATCAAGCATAACCTCATCTGTCATTACGGTATCCCCGAAAGAATCATCATTGACAATGGAACCAACCTCAATAATACTATGAATACGGAACTTTGTACTCAGTTCTAAATCAACCATCACAATTATTCTCCTTACAGACCCAAGATGAATGGCGCAGTGGAAGCTGCCAATAAAAATATCAAGAAGATTGTGCAAAAGATGGTGGTAACCTATAAAGACCGGCATGAGATGTTACCATTTTCTCTCCATGGCTATCTTACTTTGGCTCGTACATCAACTAGGGCAACTCCTTTCTCCTTGGTCTATGGCATGAAAGCCGTCTTACGCGTCGAAGTTGAGATTCCCTCTCTAAGGATAATGAAGGAAGCATATTTAGGTGCAGAAAAATGGATTCAGACTAGGTTGGATCAGTTGAACTTGATTAATGAGAAGTGACTACTTGTTGTTTGTCATGGTCAGATGTATCAAAACCGTATGATCAAGGCGTTCAACATAAAGATCAAGTCTCGAGTGTATCAAGCTAGTGACTTAGTAATAAAGCGCATCATTTACCACAAGGTGACCCCAGGGGAAAATAGACTCCCACTTACGAAGGGCCATTTTTCGTAAAGAAATTTTTCTCTGGTGGTGCCATGATGCTGACTACTATGGATGGCAAAGACTTCCCATATCCTGTGAAAGTGGACATAGTTAAAAAATACTATGCATAAAATGACCCGCTAGGTTGATACACCTGGGAAAAATATGGGCATCCCGGTGAACCAAAGAGGTTTGGGAAAAAACTAGGGATGTATGCAAAAGATGATACACCCGACAAGTTGAAAACCCGAAAGGGTGACTTGGGCAAAAATGGGTATCTTGGTGGGCTGAAAACCCGATAGGGCGGTCCAGGAAAAAGTAATGGATTAAAGTGTCTGACTATGTCCCGTTGGATATCTACAACCAACTTTATTACCAAGGCCCGAGTTCAAATGAACCAAGATCAATCCAGTCAACTTTTATTCAACAGCAAGGGATAATGTTCAAAGACATAAGGGCAATAGTGGGGTTGGAACACAATGAGATCACTTTCACATGGCAATTATTTTTGTTTTCACTTTGTATTCTTTCCACTCTTTCGACGATCTCGGTCTCTTTGTACAAAAATTCCTAATTCATGGGAAAAACATCAATACAAATATATTTTGAAGTACAAACTTTTTGTTTTTCCTATTTTGAGTGCAAAAGTGTCCAATGACTAAAATTGAATGAACATATGCATATGAATATGATTAAACTTTTAACAAATGTATACTTAAAAACAGTAACAAGCATCTCCTTAAATGCATTTGAGATATCCCTATAGAGTTATTTCATTAACATTATCCCCACAAATTTGGATTCATAAAATCCCCAGCCAGAGTTTCAATCTCCGGAAGATCCTCTCCCCAGCTGAGTTGGTCTTAAAAGGAAGCCATATGGATTTATTCCTAAAAATATATATATCCTCCCCAGTAGTTCATCAAACATCCTCTTCAATATGGTTTATTTCCCCAACAAACTACAAATTCTCCAGCTTGAGTTTTCCTCTCAGACTATTACAAATCAAGGTACCGCAACCCCTAATCCCCAGTGAAGTCGCCAACAGAGTCATTGATCTCTCCAAAATTTGGTGTAAAGCCTAGAACCCGGCCAGATAACAATAAAATTCATCCTTTAAAACAAGTTACTATGAAGCCTGGACCGAACAAGAAACTAGTTGAACTTCATCCTACTCTCAATTTACTGTGAAGACTGGACCCGACCATATAACAATAAATCTCAATTCCAAGTTACTAAAGCCTAGACCCGACCAGATATAAGCCTAACTTCTCAAATTGCTTAAGCCTGGACCCGACCAGTCAATAGTTCAAGCCTGGACCCGACCAGTTAACAATTTAAAATTTTGAAGCCTGGACCCGACCAGATAACAACTCCAATTTCTGAAACCTGGACCCGACTAGATAATAGGGAATCTCAAATTTAGTTACTAAATCCTGGACCCAACCAAATATTTAGTTTAACTTCTCAAATTGCATAAGCCTGGACCCGAGGAGTCAACAGTTTAAGCCTGGACCTGACCAGATACCAGTTAAACATTCTAAAGCCTGGATCCGACAAGATAACAACTCCAATTTCTGAAACCTGGACCCGACAAAATAATAGTAAATCTCAAATTTAGTTTATAAATGCTGGACCCGATCAGATATTAGTTTAAATCCTTCAACTATAGAGTCTGAACCCGACCAGTTAACAATTTGAGTTATTGAAACTTGGACCCGACCATATAACCGTTGATCTCAAGTTCAAATTTTTAAAGACTGGACCTGACCGGATAACAGTAAACCTTAATTTCAAGTGGCTAGAGCCTGGACTCGACCAGATAGTAACTTAACTTTCCATCTACTGCAAAGCCTGGACCAGACTAGTTAATAGTTCGAATTGTTGAAACCTGGACCCGACCAAATAACAGTTTAATTCTTACAGATCACTAATAAAGCTCCTCTTCCCTAATAAGTTTGCCACTATCCCAACGAGTTGTTGCAAAGCTTGGATTCCGACCAGATAACAATTAACTTCTTTATCCCCATCAAGTTATTGTGAAGCTTGGAATCTGACCGGATAACAACTAACTTTAAAGAGATAATTCCTCACCAGAGCAACGGATGACTAAAACTCCTGAATTCTGGTTCCCAAGCAGAAATCAACAGTCTCCACATAGTATTCTCAAGAAAGTCAATATTCCTTAGTGGAGTTTCTTCTCAACAAAGCAGGAATCCCCAGTGGAAGCATTGTTAACAAAGTCTGAAGATACACATACTCTTTATCCCCAACAGTAGTCCGAGATTTAACTTCTCATAGCTCCCCAATATCCGTCGAGGATACGCTTTGACAATATGTCGCATCCATACATCATATAACATACATAACATATACATACAACATAATCTAATTTATTTTTAGAACATCATTACACCATGCATACATTCTCATACAACTAACCCCTTTTGTTCCAAAAAAAATCATTAATCCAAAGATCTCTTCTGAATAAGAATTTGTTCTTCCAGTTAAAGACAAACAAGACACCTAGTTTTTAATACGAATCGACTAAAGATTTATGCCGATGTTTCTCCCAGTTTCTATCATCATCTCTCCAAATGGCATCCGTAATCCATTCCTGGATCAATACATCATCAAGTGCAAATTTCTGGACACTCTAGTGTTCAATCATCTTTCACCTTCAAGTCACGAATAACGGACTTGCCAATCTAACTCTTCAGGTTTAAGAAGATTGAACAGGGGCAGCTGTTGTACCCCAAAATTTTCCCTCTCAATTTCTCAAGAATTCTCTCACAAGATCTCCATTGATTCAAGATTGCACAAGGTTTGATCAGCTCAAGACACCTCCTCAAGCACTGATGACTCAAAATTAGGGTTTGAATTTGTATAAGGACAATTTTACTTTTAATGCATTATATGACTTTCATGGATCATTTTGGACTCCCAAGATTTCTCATGTCATGTTTCAAGCTTTGGATCACATTTTTGCTCAGTCAATTGACCTAAAATAAACTATATTGGGGAAAAAGTCAACTATGGTCAATTTATAGTCAAACTTCATAATTTTTTATCTATATCAACAATTTGAACTCATATATGGCAATTGATCATGTTTGGATCATAATTCCTTAAGAAATTTGACCAGATCATTAAAAGGGCAAAATGGTCAAAATTAGGGTTTTGACTTAGGAGGTTCAATTTTTTACTTTTGACCTAACACATGACTTGTTGGTTGAAGACATGATATCAAGGATTTAAATGCATCATTTTTACCTAATGACAAGGCTTAAAATATTTCCCAAAGATCAATTGATTGATAGTTGAAATTCAGTCAACTGATGAAAAGTCAACTAATACACTAAAAAGTCAAACTTTGACTTTTTGATCAAAATCAAGTTTAAAAAATAATATTTCATCAAGACATGTCAAAAATATGAATATTGTTCATCAAGAAATCAAAAAGTAAAAATTATCTTTAAAAAGTCAAAATTCTAAGACTTAGAAATTTTTCAAAGTGTTGGAAAGTTAACCTTTTTTTCATGACTTTGTGCCAAATTTTCACCATGATGCAAGATGATTCAAGGAAAACTTCCAACATGAAAGTTGTAGATATTAATGAGATCTAAAACATTGTAGGATATAAATTTTTCTATAAATTCTTGGATTTTAAGTTACAAATTCATAAAGACATGTCCATGAAACAAAAACACTTGGTGAAATTTTGCCCTAGTTAGGCAGATTTTTGACCTAACTTCTTGGCCAAGTTTCACATAATTCCAAATTGAATTTTCAAAAATGTACAACATGATAGTTTTATAGAATGTTGCAAGATTTTTAAAAAGTCTAAGAACTCCTTGAGATCATTCTTGAGCAAAGATAATTGAAGGCAAGAAGTTACGGTTTCATTCTTGTTTAACAAGGCAGATTTTTAGGATGAACATGAACCGAATTCATGCTAGGCTGCATAATGTTTGCTTTGAAGGCCTCAAATTTGTTTGTCACCCCATAATTAACGGTTTACACAATTGCTAGAGCCATGATCCAAGCATTAGAGCCATTGTCCAAAAGATTCATCCATTTTTGGAAGAAAGCAACATTGCCATTCTTGAAAAGTGACTTTAATCACAAAGTCAACTTGCATTGAGCCTATAACTTGTTCCTCCTACACAAGCTTCTTCTACAAAGTCATAAGAACATGTTTAAAGTTTGCAACCACTCTAGATAGCATGATACAAGCCTTGGTAAGATGTTTGTCATGTTTACTTCAAAAACAAGCAAAGTTGCCATAACTTGAGAGTTCAAATTCTGAGTTGTTGTAACAATTGAAACCCGTTGCCTATAAATACATGCACTATTTGTAACCTAAAGTACAAATTCTTAAGCCTAGAAACACCCTAAAATAGAGAATAACGAAGAACACCTCAAAACTTGTCATTTCTGTGTTTTGAACCCAATCTTCAAATCTACTCGTGCGTTTCTTTGCCTTTTGGTTCCTAAAGCTGCTAAAAATCATACATAAACAATCCCACACCCTGCTACACTTTTCCAACTCCATCTTCATCATCCCCCATTTTCAAAAGCTGAAGCTTTCACCTTGACTTGTCCAGAACATTCCAGCCATCCATAGTTCAAGTTAAGGGTTGCATTAGTTTCCTAGGAACTTGAGGAAGCTAACCTGATCATCACAACAACTTAAATCAAGCTCTAATTCAAAACACGATCTCCAGCTGCAAGGTGACTTTTTTGACTTTTCATCTCATTATTTAGGCATTGTTAGGCTTGCATTTTCAAAGACAAAATGTAGATATCATTACCCTGGAACTGTACATATCCATTGATTTCATTTATATTGCTTGAGTAGGGAGAATTTTTTACCTGAACTTTCTGGAAGAATTAGGTTAAATTTGGTACGATTCAAAATTCATGCT
This sequence comes from Vicia faba, assembly GCA_948472305.1. Lineage (NCBI taxonomy): Eukaryota > Viridiplantae > Streptophyta > Magnoliopsida > Fabales > Fabaceae > Vicia > Vicia faba. The sequence goes on along the minus strand of OX451736.1, from coordinate 1,639,587,507 downwards.
TGTTTTTGATTTATAGTTTTAATTCTTTACATTTCTGGAATCGTGATGAAATTTGCCACAAGTTTCATGTTTACATTTTTCATTTTGGTTCAGAAATGAATAAGATGCAGATGGTCTGGCTAGCGCAAGGTTGAAGATGAAGTTCAGGCCGAGGAAGAGTTTTCAAATATATATTTATGGTTTGATATAATTAAACGGATGGGTAGCCACCCCAGTGGTAGAGAGCGCGCACGTTTATGCTAACGACCTGGGTTCGAACCCCAGCGCTGCGTGTTTTCCATTTTTTTTCATTATTTCCTTCTTTTTGACACAAGCTAGCGCGCCTGGGCCCTGAACCTTCGAGGTTTGCCATTTTTGTTGCCTCTAACCTCCCTGTTCACTTATAACACACATCCCATTTTTTTATATATGTATTTTTTTGTCTTTTTGACTAACAAAAACAGGGCTTGGGCCTAAACAAAAAAACAGTTTTCTATCAAACCCCCTAAACCATTTCTAAACCCCTTGACTTTTATTTTATATTTTTTTTTTTTTTTGGTTTTCTTAAATATTATTATTAATATTATTATTATTATTATTTTACAAAATCCCAAAAATATTTTTTATTTATTTATATATTTAATATACTAAATATTTTTATTTTATTTCCTTTTCTAAAAAAAAATACCAAAAATATTTTCTATTAAAATTAATTTCTATTTTAAATATAAATGAATATTTAGACTTAGGTTTATTTTTCTCTTCTAAATTAAAATTAGTTCAGAACTTTGGAACTCAATTAATTTTTTCTATACTAGTTTAATTAATATAAAATCCTTTTCATAAAAAGCCTAAAAAATGTTTTCTTGATTAATTTTATTTCTTTTATTAATTAACTTAGATTTAATTTTCTTAATTTACTTAATTATTTTCTTTTAGTTAATTAGGTCAAAACATTTTCTTTAAAAATTCAAACAAAAATCCATTTCTTTTCCATTTATATCCTGACACATTTATTCATTCTTGTACATTTAATTCTTGTAAATATTCAATATGGTTGTAATAGATAATTAGGGTTTAATTCCTTGTAATCCCCATTTATATATTTGTACACCCCATCCCCAATTGATGTAATAGCGTAGAATATTTACTTTCCGCAATCTATCGCTTTCATATAAATGCTAGTTAATTAGGGTTTGTATGGAAAGATAAAATCAATCTTAGAAAACCCTAATTCAAGATTAAACTAAGCATAAAATACAATACACTTTCACACTTTACACCTCTAGGGTTTAACTTCATTTTGTTGTCTTGAGAAAATGGTCATGTTATGCATGTGAGACATTTTAGCCAAAACAAATAAAAAATACAAGATCATAGTCCCTCGATGACACTACGAATGTTGTCTTACAAATGATCTTAGTCCCTTAAGAGAAATACTAAGATATATCACAACATTGCCATCCATTACCATATGATGACCCACAACCGTCCTTTTACATCCAAATATAGGTTTATTTTCCAATCAATTGTGAGATAGAAATTTCAAAGGAAGAGAGAAATGAACAAAAGACTTTTGAGTAGCTAGAACGTTCTTAGTTGCTTGCTCACAATCCATCTTCAAAACAAACATCTTTCAAACACACTAAATATTTTCAAAAACATGAAATATTTTCAAAACTCCAACACTTTGTATGCATTTTTATAGAGACGAGAATCATTACAAAGTTCGCCAAAACGAAGGGGTTTTTCAAAAATACTTTCAAAAACCACCACAAACACATTTCAAACAAAACAATTTAAAAAGTGATCTAGCAAGCAACTAAGAGCCCATAGGTAACTATGGATGAAAATGATGCTAACACTTCCCCTTTTCATAACCTACCCCCCGAACTCTAGAAAATATCTCAAATATCTTTCCTCTTCTTTTCACCCTTTCCTTATTGGATAAAAGAAAAGGCGGGTGGCGACTCTTGCTATCCACAACAATTGCGATCAAACGCAAAACAACCAAGTCAGTTCTTCCATCATATCACAACCATGATATGCACAACGCGTCAGATCCCTTGGATTTGATTACTAACGCGTTTTGACTCTCATCCAATGGTCCATATATTTTTGGCTTTATTTTTTATTTCTGATTTTTATATTTAATTGTTTTAAATTTCAAAAATTCATAGAAAATTCATTTTAACTACAAAAAATCTGAAAAAATTATGGAAGATACTTTTGATTTTTATTTTTTCACATTTTTATTTTGTGTTTTGATATTTTTTTATAATTTTTCACTTTATTTGAATTGTTTAAATGTTTAAAAATGCTTTTATACATTTTTAAATTCTGAAAAAAAATAGGGAAGGATCCAATGACATGGTGACAAATATTTGTGACTTCATTTATTTTTTATTTCTAACTTTAATATTTTTCACCATTTTTTGTTTATTTTACATATTTCTTTTAATTTTAAAAATAGTTTCTGACTTTAAAAAATTACCAAAATATTTATAAAATTATTTGAGTTCATTTCTGATTTTTCTATGGTATCACTTTTCTTTTCTTGATTAATTAGAACATAGTTAACATTCTTCTCTCTTATTTTCATTTTTAATCATTTTTTAAAATCTTCATTTTTATATATTAAATACAATTTTTGTATGTGTGTTTTTTCTTCTAGATGATCTTGGGTTGAAATTTTGATCATGAACTTTGTTAATATCATTGGATCCATGGTGTTGAGTCTAACTCCATAAAAATTGATGAATGATTTTAATAATAGTTTAATTAAAATTTTGGTACAAATGTGGTTTGTTCATTCTTTTCTATCCCTCTCCAACTTCCTCCCTTTTTATTGTATTACATGTTATGAGATGATGATCTCTATATCATTTATACAAACATGAAGTACATAAATTGCTATTGATCGACCTCAAAATAGGTGTGACTTCTATATAAGTCCACTTACGATTGCTTAACATGACGCTAAATTTTATCCCAATTTGAGAAAATGATCATTCGTGGCCCAAACCTATGTTTGCAAGCCCAAATATGTTAATTTGAACCCTATGATCCAATAACCTTGAGATCCATTGTTAGGATGCTTTGGTTCTACCAATCCTCTAATGGAACTTCATCAATTTTTGTTAAAGTGGATCAGTTAAACATGATTAATCATTAAGTTACTTTGAGATTCTAAAAATGGAAGATACACTTGACAAAATGAAAATGCAACTTCTTGTTGAGAGGCTTTGGTTCTACCAATCCTCTAACGAGTTCCAAATGCAAGTTTCAAGATGGTCATCCAACTAACCACTAATTCCTAACAATTGACTTTATTTTATGTTTTTATTTTTTTATGCTTTTACTTTATGTACAATTTACTTTAGCATTTACATTTCATGCTATTTGGTTACTATCCTTGGCATTATGGAGTATTGGACTTCTTGGACTTAGGATTAGAGACCTTGATCTCATGTTGGAGACCTTGTGACTTTAATTGATATTTTGTCTGGAGTTCTTGAGGTTTACCTAAAGACATTGGGTTGTTTGTTTGTCTTGTGTGCAGGTTATTGTGATTACATACTTTGTCTGTAATATGAGAATTCATCTATATACAGCCGTTACTCTGCCCAATTTTTATGAAGACTTAATGCAATTAAATCTTGGTTTTCTCCAGAGGTCTAGTATCTTTTCTTGTTTGGTTTCAATCCAAAGAATTGGAATTCTATCTTGACTCATAATGTGAAGTGTTGGCTTGTTGTTGGTTAGTTGTTTCATCTCCCTAGCTTTTACCTTATGCTTTAGGATAGCCTCTTACACTCCTCCAATCTTATTTAATTTAAAAAATCTCATCCCTCCTTTTCAAAACTCTTATTGTTTTAAACATGAACCATTTTCATAATAAACTTGGACTTAGGTCCATGCATTTTCAAAAATCAGTTTCTTAATCAAACTTTAATCAATTTAATAATACTTTTACATTTTTGTGAGAAGACTAAAATTCAATCAATCTCATTCAAACCACTTTGCCATCTTGGCTTTCATCTTTAAAACTTTTCTCAAAAGATTGGGCTCTTGTCAATCCTTGTAGTGATGCAAACAACTATACTTCTACAATATGTAGTGAAGTGAGATATTTTCCACTTGGGTGTTGAGTGAGGCCTTGTTTATTTTAAAATCCAAGTGATATCCTCCACTTTGAGATGATGCAAATTCTCCTTTCTCATGATTGTGGGTAGTAAGTATGTTTTCCACACAGACAATGACGATGATGTCTTATCTCATAAAATTAACCAACACACTTGTGTTTTAAATTTTTTAAAGAGGAACTACGTATACCCTGATCCCCTATTCCACGGAAGGTCGTACGTAGGCACTAAAGGTTCGCAACCACGGCGGGTGAAAAAATAATAAATATACTTCTTTTCTCACCTCCACCATCTATTTTATACAATATTTTATAGCCAAAATATACAGATTTTACAAAGAGGTTCCTGCTGAGTACCGTAGATGATTAGGGTGCTAATACCTTCCCTTTGCATAACCAACCCCCTTACCTAGAGTCTTTCCCCCTTCTTCTAGGTTATTCGCTCTTTTCCCATTCCTTTGGAAACAATAAAGCGTTGTGGAAATTTTTATTTTGATCTGTATAAGTCAAGTCAATCCAATGGCTTAGCCTTACCATTTCTACCGCTACATAAAAAATGACGACTTCACTGGGAAAAGATTGACCTCTTGTTGGTCCATCCCTGAATGGGTTAAACCTATCTTTTTTCATATCTGTATATGTGCTATTGTTGTTTATGTGTTATATGTTGTGTATATGTTTGTATGGATTTTCCTGGTTTTCAGGGTACTTGGTGATTACTCATGAGTCCTATACCCGTACTTGGGAAAACTTTAAGATAGGACGGGTGGTATAGTCATGTTAACTTTAAGGGAGTAATCCCAAAAAAGGAGGCATGAGATCCCCCACTCAGTGGAGGCCCCTTTGACTGTAGTGTTGTTTACCGAGTAATCGGGAAGACGTACTGCTTTCGACCTGGGAGCCTGCTAAAGTTGAGGACCGTATAATACCTAACCCATCTTGGCCTTTTAGGTGTAGTGCGGAAGCTATAACGGAGTAATCCAGAAATAGTTTTCATGCGATACTAAGCTCGAACGAGTCTTTCTTGAGAATATTACTAATTACTGAGTTAATAAGGAAGTTGATAATATCCGAAGGAAGGATGTAGACTTTGGGAACCTCTAGAACCTTTTTTGGCAGGTGATAAATCTTAGACCATACGTTATGGGTAATACCTTTGACCTAATGTTCGTGACTTTGAACCTATGAACCCTATGTTTGTGATCTTGTGTGTGATTGTTGCATCACGAATCCATGCACTCATAAGCATCTTTTGAAAAAGTTTTATTCCAAGGGACTTAAAAGTTGACCATTTGTGAATATCTCAGATACTTTTTTACTATGGATTCTGGAAAAAGAAAGACCGGAAAATACAGTTTCAAAGATCCCAAGATAGATAAGTTAATGAGTCTGATTCCCAAGATCGAGTGTTCTGCAGATTTTCGGAGGAAGTATGGGTCCATCATTTCTCACATGAAGCTTAAGATGAATGAGGGTATTCTCTCGACCTTGGTCCAATTCTATGATCCAATGTATCAATGCTTTACTTTTCCTGACTATCAGTCAATGCCTACACTAGAGGAGTATTCTTATCTGCTGGGTTTACCTATTACCGATCGTGTACCTTTTACTGGTTTGGAAAGTGAGCCAAAACCACATGAGGTTGCTTCTTTGATCCATTTGGGGAATTCTAAGGTTGAAGCTCACATGACTACTAAAGGAGGGATTAGAGGATTACTAGATAAGTTCTTATTGGAGAAAGCTCGTTACTTTGCCAAGATGAAGAGTACAATCGCTTTTGAGTCCATCTTCTCTCTACTTGCTTATAGATTGTTATTATTTCCTAATGTAGACAAGTTTGTTGATGTCAATGCTATCAGGATCTTCAGGATCGGAAACCCAATTCTTACATTATTGGGTGATGCTTATTACTCTATTCATCTTCAGGATTCTTATCATGGGGGGATGATAATTTGTTGCACGCCTCTGTTGTATGGGTGGTTTACTTCTCATTTGCCTCTGCCTGATACTTCCTGAGATGTCATGAAGAAACCCCGTTGGGCTCCTAAGATCATGGAACTTACTCACTCCGATATTGTTTGGTATCGTAAGCCTTACCATGATGTGGAGATTGTCGACAGTTGTGGTAGTTTCCCCAATGTACCTCTTCTTGGTACAAAGGGAGAAATTAACTGCAACCCTATTCTTGCACGACGACATCTTGTTATCTCATGAGGGATAAACCAAATAGTATTCATTTGAATAGTTTCTTCCTGTAAGAGGAAGCAGACCATAAGGAAGCTAGGGAGTAGATTCCAAAAGCGTGGTGTCACATTCATAGGAAGAGTAGGAAAGACTTGGGACCTAGAGGGGTTGTTTCTTTGGAGCCTTATCTTCAGTGGGTCCAAGCGACAGTTATTCAGTTGAAGAGGCCGTATTATCGGGAAGCACCTATGCCTGATTTGTTTGTGAAGACCACTCTTCCCTTATTGGATGATGTGGAAGAGCTACAACTTTCTTTAGTCAGGATGCAGCAGGAAAAGGAAGTTTGGAAGAATAAGTGCCAAAATCTAGAGATTTCCTATAGAGCAGACTTGAAGAAGAAAGACAACATGATTGAGATTCTCAAGATTCAGGCTGTAGAGACGATGGAGAGGCAAGGGGATTTATTTTCCCCTAAGACTCAGTCAGATGCTAGTTGTCACATCCTGATTCAGGTGATTGGAAGGAGGTCACCACCAGATATGTGGAAGAAAACCAGAAGTTGAAGGCTCAGATTTCCAGACTTATAGGGAAGCGTCAGCGTGTAGAGTGATCTCCATCAACTTTGATTCCTAGGTTTTTATACTTTACCTTCATCTTGTACTTGGGATTATTGAAACTTGTAATCTATTTTAAAATCTATAATAAAAATTTTCGGTATTACAAATGTGTTATTACTTTGATATTTGCAACGATTGTCTATAAATCTTAAAGTCCCTTGAAATAATAATAAAATAAATCATATGGATTGCATATCATGCATCATATTGTACATACTTCTTGCATTTTTTATGCATATCTAGGGGTCTTACTGAGCTTCTTTACTTCGTCCAGCAAGCTGTCTCACCACTATAATACTCGGGCTAATTTCAGAAGGAAGATGGACAACCTAGAACAAGAGAACTGCGAGCTACGTGAGGAAGTTTCTGTTCTGAAGGCCAGCGTGGCCAATCTCACCGCTCTGATGGAATCTCTGGTAGCTTCTCAAAATCAGCCACCGAGTGTTCAACCTCAACAAATGATGGTACCTACTGAAGCTCCGACTGTTCCCATATCTGCTACTCCAACTGTTGTTCAGAATCGTGTGTCTCTGGGATATCCTTAGGAGATTCCAGAAAGCTTTGTGCCAGAAGGTTTTAACCAGGATACTCAGATTTCACCGCTTTCTCAGATTGCTGCTACTCCTGCACCTCTTGTTGTGCATGTTACACCTACTGCTAGAAACAAGATTCACTATGCAGCACCACCCTCGGTGAATATGGTCCTGTTTGCTAATGATGATGTGTATCGTCATATTCCTCCACCAAGTGAAAGCTTTGGTTTCTATGATAGAATGGATGATTTTCAAGACCAGTTTGACAAAATGCAGAAGGAGTTGAAGGCCCTCAGGGGAAAAGAGCTGTTTAGGCAGAATGTGAACGACATGTGTTTGGTTCCCAAATTCAAGATACATGCGAAGTTTAAAGTACCGGAGTTCGAAAAGTATAAGGGCAACACTTTCCCTTGTTCTCACTTTGTTATGTATGTAAGAAGAATGTCCATTTCTTCTTACAAATGGTCAGCGCCTATTGATCCATTTCTTTCAAGCCTATTGTCAGCGTTGAAATGGTACATGAGCTTGGACAATGTCAGTATTCATTCTTTTAATGATTTGGGTGAAGCATTTATCAGACAATGCAAATATAATATGGAAATGGCGCCTGACCGTGATCAAATCAGGGCCATGGTCCAGAAGGACATGGAATCATTCAAAGAATATGCACAGAGATGGCGTAAGGTATCCGCCCAGGTGATTCCTCTGATGGAAGAAAAAGAAATGACAAAGATTTTCATGAAAACACTAGGTGCATTCTATTATGAGAGAATGGTGGCGAGTGCACCCAGTGATTTTACTGAAATAGTGGGAATGGGTGTTCATTTGGAAGAGGCTGTGAGATAAGGTCGTCTCATAAAAAGTGAAAGTTCCAGCAATGTGAATAATCCATCTTATGGATTTATTAAAAAGAAAGAAGGGGAAGCAAATGTTGTGATTTTAGAAAGAAGGGTCAAAACCTCTAGAAGAAATCATCAGCACCCTCAGCAGGTTACTTCAGTAACTCCAGTTGTAAATTCAGCTCCGACTATGGTTGCTTATCAAAGGCCAGCCCCTTAGGGAAGCCAAGGGCAGAGTCAAAGAAGAGAACCTTTTGACTCTATCCATATGAGTTACGCATATCTACTTCCAGCATTGATTTAGAAAAAGTTGGTCTAGACTAGGCCACCTCCTGCTGTACCATCCCCTTTACCTGGTACTATAAGGCAGATAAGACGTGTGGTTTCCACCAGGGTGCATCGAGACATAACGTGGGAAATTTTTATCCTCTAAAATCCGAGGTATAGAAAATGGTTAGATATGGCCTTTTGTCCTTCAAAGATGTCAGTCTGAATGTAAAAGATAATCCTCTCCCAAAACATGGAGGAACGAATGTTGTTAACATGGTTGCAGGTTGTCCATGGGACTTCCATATTTATGATATTAACCTAGTAAGATGGGACCTGGTGAAGATGCATTTAGACCTTTGCGAGTTTAGTTACTATACTCATGACCATGCTTGTTGTGGTGTCTGTAGTACTAATATACAAGGTTACGATATGATAAAGGCTGATTTGCAGGAGATGATAGACGAGGGCCTCATCCATATAATTACGCCTAAATCAGAGTTTGAAGAATAAATAAACATGGTTTCTGGATGTCATTGAGAGTTCATAATTTTTGATGTGGAACACATGAATGACGATCTTGTACAAATGCATGCTACTTTCTGTCACATGGCTGGTCAGGTAGAGCACCATTACGGGTCTTGCCTGGTTTGTTACAGGGACTCCCGAGCATGTTCAATTGTGAGAAAAGGTATTCAATTGTTGTTAAATAATGGATCCATCAAGGTTTAAGGGAAAAGAGACAATTACTATGAGTTTAAAGAGATGGAGGTTGAGGAAGAATCAAATGATGATGAGTATGCTTCCGCAAATGAATTCTTCTCCTCAGATGAGGATTTGTTCTCTGGTGATGACTCTTTGATGACAAGATTGGCTGAAGAAGGTGTCAATGTGATTGTGACGTGTTTCAATGATTCTGCCCCTGTTGAAATTGAATACTGCAGTAAGCCAGTTTTTCTCCCTGTGGTGTTTTACTTACCAGGGCCGGTTCCTTACAAATCCAACAAAGTTGAACCGTACAAGTATAATGCTACAATTTTAGAGGGTGGTGTGGAAGTTTCCATCTAGGATATGGGAAATATTAGGAATATTTGCTGAAACAAGTAGAGTGACTCGCATCAGGCGTGTGTTTGCACCTGTTTTTCGGGAAATTAAAGATGCTGGAAAAAGGATTGTGGAAAGTGTTGAAGATAAGAAGAATGCAGGGGAGTCCAGTGGTGCTACCCTGGAGAAGGACATAGATGATATTTTGAAAATAATCAAAATGAGGGACTACCGAATTGTGGATCAGTTATTGCACACTCCTTCAAAAACATCTATCTTAGCATTATTAATGAATTTGACCGCTCATAGGGAATCCTTAATGAGGGTGTTGGACCAGGGTTTCATGGAGTATGATATGCTGATAGGTCAATTCAACAGTGTGGTAGGTAATATTACATCATGTAATAACCTAAGCTTTTGCGAAGATGAATTTCCTGACGAGGGGAAGAATCAAAATTTGGCCCTCCACATATCCATGAACTGCAAAAGTGATTCATTATCAAATATGCCGATTGATAATGGATCCTCCTTGAATGTGATACCAAGGAGTACACTAATGAAGTTGAAGTATCAAGGGGCTCCTATGCGCCCAAGTGGTATTATTGACAAAGCTTTTGATGGGTCAAGGAAGTCGATTATTGGGGAGGGCGATCTGCCTATTCACATAGGCCTTCATCTGTTCTAGATCACTTTCCAAGTCATGGATATTGTGCTCGCATATAGTTGTCTACTAGGAAGACCATGGATACATGAAGCAGGACTGTCACTTCCACTCTGCACCAAAAATTGAAGTTTGTGCATGAAGGAAAAGTGGTTATTATAAATAGAGAGTAGGCATTGCTGATATCTCACCTATCATCTTTCAATGTTGTTGAGGAAAATGAGGCAGTTTTGGGGACGCACTTCCAAGCTCTATCTATTGAAAATGTAAGAGGGAATGAGAATTCTATGGTTTCGTTAAAAATATGCTCAGCAAGTTGTGAGTAGTGGTCAGAGTAAGGTATGGGGACATGTCGTTGATCCTCCAGTAAACAAGAACATGGTTGGTTGGATTCTCTGCGAAGAATTGCAAGAACGAAAGTTTGAAGCCAAAGACTACTATGAGCAGTTATCATGGAATTTTCTGCAACAGAGGCTACCTCCATCCAACTGTCTCTGGATTTAATGCTATAGAGAAGGGTGAAGAAGATCAAGAAGTGCCGAATTATGTGACACCTGGAGTCAGAATCCAGAATTAGATCACTTATGGTGTTCCCTCTTGCATCCATGTCTCAAAGTAATTTGTTTTTTCTTTGTAAAAAGCTTTCATTCTGCCCAAGATGAGAGTCAATATTGTATGGACTTATCTGTTTGCTGTGAGCATTAAAGTCATAAATAAAAGTTATCTTTGATTCTCAACAATTGTGTCTTTTATTTTGTTGTTTTATTTTTCATGGAAATTGGTAATAAAAAAATAAAAATATTAAAAAAAAACCTTTTTTGAACAAAATATGTTTGTAAATAAATATGCATAATCATTCGATGTATATATGTGTCAGTTTCTAAAAATAATCATAAATCGCATGTATAGATTAATTAATAAACCTGTTGAATACAATGACCCCTCACCCTCTCCCAACTTTGAATATCTTGTGTTTGGGACGGAAGAAGAAGAATGTGATGAGATTCCAGAAGAGGTCTCACGGTTTCTCAAGCACGAGGAAAAAACCATTCATCCGTATAAAGAGTCAATGGAAACAATCAATTTGGGTTCATAAGAGGAGCCAAAAGAAGTCAAGATTGGAGCATCGTTGCATCCTGATGTGAAAAACATGTTTATTGAACTATTGAATGATTATGTGGACATCTTTGCTTGGTCTTACCAAGATATGCCAGATCTAGATACAGATATTGTGGAGCATCATTTGCCTTTGAAGCCAGAGTGCCCGCCCGTCAAGTAAAAGTTGAGAATAACTCACCCTGATATGGAAATAAAAATCAAAGAAGAAGTCTTAAAGCAGATAAATTCTGGTTTTCTTGTAACATCAGTGTTTCCTCAATGGATAGCCAACATTGTGCCTGTACCAAAAAAATATGGAAAAGTCCGCATGTGCGTAGATTACAGAGATCTAAATAAAGCTAGTCCAAAAGATGATTTTCAATTTCCACACATTGATATGTTAGTAGAAAGCACATCAAAATTCAAAGTTTTCTCGTTCATGGATGGATTTTTTAGATATAATCAAATAAGGATAGCGCCTGAAGACATGAAAAAAAACAACGTTTATCACACCCTGGGGAACATTCTGTTACAAAGTGATGCCCTTCGGGTTGAAGAACGCTGGTGCAACGTACCAGAGGGCTATGACAACCCTATTCCATGATCTGATGCACAACGAAATTGAGGTATATGTTGATGAGATGATTTCTAAATCTCAAATTGAAGAAGGGCATGTAGAAGATTTGTTGAAGTTGTTTCAGCATTTGAGGAAGTATCATCTTCACTTGAATCCAAATAAGTGTACCTTCGGTGTTTGATCAGGGAAATTGTTGGGTTTCATTGTCATCCAAATAGGGATTGAAGTTGACGCTGATAAAGTCAAAGAAATTCAAGAAATGCCTACTCCAAGGAATGTGAAGCAAGTTAGAGGCTTCCTTGGATGTTTGAATTATATTTCCAGATTTATCTCCCACATGACTGCAATGTGTGAACCGATATTTAAGTTGCTAAAGAAAGATCAAGGTTGTGTGTGGATAGATTATTGCTAAAGGGAATTTGAAAGTATCAAAGAATATCTCCTTGAACCTCATATCTTGCTCCCTTCCGTTGAAGGAAAACCGTTGATCATGTATTTAACAATATTGGACAGTTCTATGGGTTGCATTCTGGGACAACAAGATGAAACAGGGAAGAAAGAGTATGCCATTTATTATCTTAGTAAAAAGTTTACTGATTGTGAGTCGTGGTATTCTATGCTGGAAAAGACATGTTGTGCTCAGGCCTGGGCGGAAAAACGTTTGTGGCAGTATATGTTGAATCACACCACTTGGTTGATTTCCAAAATAGATCCAATTAAGTATATTTTTGAAAATCATGCTCTCACAGGGAGAATCGCCCACTGGAAAATGTTATTTTCAGAATAAGACATCGAATACCACACTTAAAAGACCATAAAAAGCAGTGTGCTGGCGGATTATCTTGCTCATCAATCGCTAGATGACCATCAATCTGTCAAGTTTGATTTCCCTGATGAGGATGTGATGTTCTTAAAAGCAAAAGATTGTGATGAATATTTTCTTGGGAAAGGTCCAGATCCTGAATCTCGATGGGGAATGATACTTGACGGAGTGGTGAATGCTTACGAAAAGGGAATTGGTGCGGTGATCATTACTCCACATAGGTCACACATTCCTTTTACTACAAGGGTGACATTTAATTGCACTAATAATATGGAGGAATATGAGGCTTGTATTATGGGTCTCGAAGAGGCCATTTACCTTAGGATCAAGGTTCTATATGTGTATGGTGATTCAACTTTGGTTATTAATCATATTAAAGGTGAATTGGATACTAGTCACCCTGGCTTGATCTGTTACAAAGATTATGCTAGAAGACTATTACCCTTCTTTAACAAGGTTGAATTCCATCATATTCTGAGACATGAAAATCAGATGGTCGATGCTTTGGCAACTCTGGCTTTTATCTATCAAGTTATTACTTGGAATATGTGCCTCGTATTACAGTGCGGTGTTTGGATAGACCGACTCATGTGTTTACAGTAGAGGATGTGGTAGATGAACAACCTTGGTATTTTGATATCAAACATTTCCTCCAAACCCAAGAATACCCAATTGGTGCATCTAATAAAGATCGAAAGACATTGAGAAGGTTGGCAGGAAGCTTTTTCCTTAATGAAGATGTACTGTATAAAAGAAATCATGACATGTTCTTGCTCAAATGCGCGGATAGACACGAAGCAGACATGTTAATGCATGAAGTCCATGAAGGTTCATTTGGTACCCATGCCAATAGGCATTCAATGGAAAAGAAAATGCATAGGGCAAGATACTATTGGCTGTCAATGGAATCTGACCGTTACAAATTTTCTAAGAAATGCCACAAATGCCAAATTTATGCCGATAAAATTCATGTACCTCCTACACTTCTCAATTTTATTTCTTCCCCATGGCCTTTCTCTATGTGGGGTATTGATATAATCAGAATGATTGAACCAAAGGCGTCAAATGGGCATCATTTTATCTTGGTGGCAATTGACTACTTTATAAAATGGGTGGAGGAAACTTCATATGCTAATGTCACTAAACAAGTGGTGGTGCGTTTCATCAATAACAACCTCATATGTCAGTATGGTGTGCCAAGCAGGATTATCACCGACAATGGCTCAAATCTGAATAACAAAATGATGTATGAACTTTGTGAAGAATTTAAAATTGTCCATCATAATTCATCTCCCTATAGGCCAAAGATGAATGGAGCTGTTGAAGCGGTCAATAAGAACATCAAGAAAATCATCCAGAAAAATGGTGATTACTTATAAAGACTGGCATGAGATGCTCCCTTTTATTTTACATGGGTATCGAACATTTGTACACACTTCAACAGGGGAAACCCCATTTTCTCTTGTATATGGCATGGAAGCAATGCTCCCCATTGAAGTTGAAATTCCCTCTTTGCGTGTAATAATGGAAGCCAAGCTGTCGGAGACTAAATGGGTCCAGAACAGGTTTGACCAGTTGAATTTGATTGAAGAGAAAAGAATGACGAAATTATGTCATGGTCAATTATACCAAAAGAGAATAAAGAAATCTTTTGTTAAGAAGGTCAAACCTTGTGAATTCAGAGAAGGTGACCTCGTGCTCAGGAAGATCATGTCTTTGAACACTGATTCTAGAGGCAAGTGGATTCCCAATTTTGAAGGCCCATTTGTTGTCAAGAAAGCCTTCTCTGGCGGTGCATTATTTCTTGAAACAATGGATTGGTGAAAAGTTCCCACGTCCTGTGAATGATGATGCAGTCAAGAAATACTTCGCCTAGAAAAATAAAAGAACAACTCGCTAAGACGAAAACCCGAAAGGGCGGCTTAGGCAAAAAAGAGCGTCTCAGTAGGACAAAAACCCGAAAGGGCGGTCTAGGAAAAAGTTAGAGACATAAACAAAATAAATGATTCCTGGTAGGTTGAAAACCCGCGAGGGAAACCTAGGCAAAAGTTAGGGATTTTTCTGGCAAGTAACTGCATCAGACAAAGCTTGATCAATGGAGTGACAATCTGCTTGGATCTTGCCACTCTTCAACCAAAGTTTCTGCTACGGAATTCAAAGTTTCTAGAGAGAATGGTGGTCATTGTAATTCAATGTATCTTTTCCAATATATATTATCATGTTCCGAGCTTTGTAATCATCCATGGAGTCTTTCCATTTGCAGGCTATCTTTATATTAATAAAATTTGAGCCTTTTATCCAATTATTTAGACTTCTTATTTTATTCAGCTTATAAAGATTTCCTTTACTTTTGATAGTAATGATCAAAGCAAACCGATTAAATAACAAAATTATATTTTTGAAAAAAATTTACAAATTACTTTAAATTTTGTGGTTCAAGGAGGACAAAATTAGTGATCTCAGGGACGAATAAAACTCAAAAGTTTGTATAAAATGAGGACTCTATCTAAGTTTCCCCGATGAAATCTTCACTCATTTGGTAAAAGGTTTTGTCTTCCTGTACTTGCTGAGTTTGGACTCATTTATGAAGCGTCTCCATTTCGGTAACATTAGATTTGTTTATCTGCTCGGCATCCAGGCAAGGGTAGTATTTTTATTAAAAGAAGTGTTGAATTGGTTATCAACGGTTTGGGTTTTTCTCCCGCCAAGTGCCGGATTGGATTTAAAATCCCCATAGGTTTCTTGTTGTAGTGTTTGATTTCTTGAATTCCCCATGTGAAGTTAAGATGATATATTTTCTAAAATCGTTGCCCTGTGAGGTTTTTGTACTTTCTCCCCGGAGAAATTTGTGCAATTATGACTCTCGTTATTGAAAATGTATCTTGAAGTATTCTTCTCCAATATGGCATTAACCTCCCCATTGAAGTCAGTATTCTACCCCAATAGTTTTCTCAACAAGATGTTTTTATTCTTCTCTAGTAAAGTGAACCCCGACAGAAATTTGAACTTCCAACTCTCTTTTGATGTCCATTTGTTTGGTTTCCAGTTAAAGCTCAGAGGAAGGTGTTATATCATTGTTTAAATTAATATTGTTCTCCCCCCAGTAAAGTTAAGCTATGAAGTAGGAGTTTGTTCCTCATTTGGTGCTTACCTTTTTTTAATGGAAATTCCATCCTAATTATGATTTAGCCGAGTATTGTGTATACTCATTTGCGGCCCTTCCTATTTATCCCCAGTATTATGTGTCTGTTTTATCAACATACGTGGTGACATTCATACATTCAAACATACATCTGCATGTTTGAATTTAGAAAATCATTACTTATTTGAATTCATTGACATGTTGCTAACATATTACCCCATTTTGTGGAGTTGTGTTACACCCTCTCCAATAGATTGTCAATCTTAAGCAGAAAGTGTACATTCTTTCGAATTACCCGCTGAGTTATCCCTTGTGGGAAATTTTTGTTTCAACCATCTTTTCAGCTTGCCGTCCGGATAGGATGGGATTTCCATCTGGAGGTTATTTCTTAGAAAGATGTATTTTGGTTAACTACTTCATTCCGATTTATTTCTGGTTGGAGTGGATACCCCCACCAAAATTATTATTCAGGTTTTCGCAAGCTTTGAGCCCTAGTTTGAGAGTGTGCATTTATTTTGCACAAGAAATTTCTATAGGATTTGAATTGGCATTTATCTAAGAAGCTTTTTTCTTTAGGGAATCATTATTGCAATTCCTACTCATAACGATAAATAGCAGGTCTCTTTATTTGAGCAACCTGTATTTACCCGGTGAATCTGATGGCTCATAGAGAAGATTCAAATGTTGTTACTCCAATGGATGGTAGCCTTGTCATTATGCAAGGTAGTCTGTTGTTGAGATATTGTTACTCAAATGGATGGTAGCCTTGTCATTATGGAAGGTAGTCTATTGTTGAGATGTTGTTACTCCAATGGATGGTAGCCTTGTCATTATGGAAGGTAGTCTATTGTTGAGATGTTGTTACTCTAATGGATGGTAGCCTTGTCATTATGGAAGGTAGTCTGTTGTTGAGATGTTGTTACTCCAATGGATGGTAGACTTGTCATTATGGAAGGTAGTTTATTGTTGAGATGTTGTTACTCCAATGGATGGTAGCCTTGTCATTATGAAAGGTAGTCTGTTGTTGAGATATTGTTACTCCAATGGATGGTAGCCTTGTCATTATGGAAGGTAGTCTATTTTTGAGATGTTTTTACTTCAATGGATGGTAGCCTTGTCATTATGGAAGGTAGTCTATTGTTGATATGTTTTTAGTCCAATGGATGGTAGCCTTGTCATTATGGAAGGTAGTCTGTTGTTGAGATGTTGTTCCTCCAATGGATGGTAGACTTGTCATTATGGAAGGTAGTTTATTGTTGAGATGTTGTTACTCCAATGGATGGTAGCCTTGTCATTATGGAAGGTAGTCTGTTGTTGAGATGTTGTTACTCCAATGGATGGTAGCTTTGTTCCATGATATGATCAATCAGGAGATAAAGGTTTATGTGCACGACATGATAGCCAGGTCCCAAAATGAAGAAGAACATCTCGACCATTTGCACAAGATGTTTGAGAGGTTGAAGAAATACAAGTTGAGATTGAATCAAAACAAGTGCACCTTTGGGGTAAGATCCGATAAACTCCTAGGTTTCGTCGTTAGTGTTAAAGGAATTGAAGTTGATCCTATCAAGGTTAAAGGCATTTAAGAAATGCCATCTCCCCGCACTGAGAAGGAAGTCAGAGGTTTCCTGGGACGATTGAACTACATTGCCAAATTTATTTCCCATTTAACTGTTACTTGTGAGCCAATCTTCATGTTATTGAAGAAAGATCAAGTAGTGAAGTGGAACGACGAATGTCATATAGCATTCGAAGGAGTACCTCAAAGAACCTCTGATTCTGATGCCGCCATTTAAAGGAAGACCTCTTATCATGTAGTTAACAGTGTTAGAGAACTCAATCGGGTGTGCATTGGGGCAACATGACGAGTCTGGTCAAAAAGAGCATGCAATATACTACCTTAGCAAAAAGTTTACTGACTGTGAAACAAGATACTCACTGCTCGAGAAAACTTGTTGCGCTTTTGCATGGGCTGATCACCGACTAAGACAATATAGGTTGACTCATACTACTTTGTTGATCTCTAAAATGGATCCAATAAAATACATATTTGAGAAACTCGCTCTCTCTGGAAGAATAGCAAGATGGAAAATGGTCTTGACAGAATATGACATTCAGTATACTACTCAGAAGGCCATCAAAGGAAGTGTACTGGAAGATCATTTGGCTCATCAAGTTGTAGACGACTATCAATTTCGAGTTCCTGGATGAGTATATTAAGCTAGTTAAAGATTATGAAGATCATGGACCGTACGAAGGATCTGAGCCGAGATCCCAATGGACTATGGTTTTTGATGGAGCTTCCAACGTGCTTGGTAATGGAATTGGCGTTGTGATTATATCTCCCAAGGGTTTCCATACACACTTTACCGCCAAATTATGTTTTAATTGTACCAACAACATGGCAGAATATGAAGTGTGCATCATGGGTATCAAGGCTGCTATCGATAAGAGAATTAAATTTTTAAATGTATATGGGAACTCAGCCCTTGTGATCAGTCAGATTAAGAGAGAATGGGATAAGAAGCATCCAAATCTCATTCCTTATCGAGAGCATGTGTTGACATTAATTCTGTCAGATGGGATGATGAAGCTCCTTGAATTACTATTGAGAGACTAGACAAACCGACACATTGCTAAAAAATTGATACTGATGGAGTGGAGGAAAAGCCTTGGTACGACAAAGTAAAAAGATACCCTGAGACTCAAGTGTAACCTAAAGGAACATCTATCAATGATAAGAAATTTCTAAGGAGGCTCTTTGCCAAGTTCTTTCTGAGTAATAGAATCCTGTACAAGCACAATCACGATTCAACTCTGCTTCATTGTGTAGAAAAGAAGGAAGCTGGGAAGATTATGGAAGACATGCACGAAGAAGTATTTGGTACTTACTCCAGTGGGCATACGATGGCTAATAAAATTCTGAGAGTGGGTTATTATTGGTCACCCATGGAAACTGATTCAATCGTCATTCCAGAACTTGCCACAAATGCCAGATTTATGTTGACAAAATACATGTGCCTCAGGTTCCTTTAAATGTCTTGACTGCTCCTTGGCGGTTTGCAATGTGGGGCATTGATATGATTAGAGAGATTAATCCTACTGCTTATGTAATACAATGGGAGAACTGACTCATTGTTGCGTTTTTATCACAAATATTGTGGATAGCAAGAGTCGGCACTGACTTTTCTTTTATCCAATAAGGAAAGGGTGAAAAGAATAGGAAAGACCTTTAAGAATTTTCTGAGTTCGGGGGGTAGGTTATGAAAAGGGAAGGTGTTATAACCTTTTTCATCCGTAGTTATCTACGGGATCTTAGTATCTAGCTCACTTTTTGAAAATGCTTTGTGTTTTGAATATATTTTGAAAAATTCCTAAGAGCGACAATTTTGTAATGATCCTCGTATTATTGAGAATGCGTACAAAATGTTTGTTTTGAAAAATTTCCAGAGAAAAGTGTGATTGTGAAAAGAAATTTGTTTTGAAATTTTATTATGAGGAAGCGATTAACAACTGCCTACCTACTGAAAAGTATTTTGTTATTTCCCTCCTCCTTTAGATAGTGATATCCTACCATTAGTTTGTAGGAATCCCTAAGATCGTTTACCGAGGCAACATCGAAGGGTCATCGAGGGACTACGATCTCTTTTAATCGAGGGTCTTTGCTAAAGCGTCCCATGTTCGAGGGACATAAATGTGTTTTTTCTGAGGCAACAAGTGGAGTCACCCTAGAGGTGTTTGTGTGTGTGAATAATGTTTCAGTTCAGTTCATTTATCTTTCATATTAGGGTTATCTAACATTTTGTTTTAGATCTTTCCATACACGCCTAGTTACTATACAATAATAAGAAAAGCAGTAAAGGCAGAAAATAAAGATTCTACGGTATTACAATGCTTCGGGGAAGGGGTACAAAACCACAAAATTAGGAGGAAATAGAAAAAAAAACAAAAAAAAACCTAATTAACTATTACAACCTTTAGCAGATACATTACTTTGAAAAGTCTAATGCGAAAGTAAAAGAACACGCGACGATTGTAAAAGTAAAGAGAAACAGAGAAGTGTTTTTTTTATGATCGTTTTTTATGAAAATTGATGTTTATCCTAACCTAATTGATTTTAGTTTAGAAAAAGAATTTGACTATTGAAAAAAATATTTAATAACAAAAATCCTAAAGAAGCTAAGTTATTTATTTCAATTAATTTAATTAAAAAAACTTAATTTCATTAATTTAATTAAAAAAAGTTAAGTTAATTTGATTTTATTTAATTAGAAAAAAAGGTTAATTATGTTAAAAAGAAATTAAAACAAAATAATAAAAAAAAAGGAAAAGATGGGCCTGAAGAAGTAAATTTGGGGGCGGTATGAGAAGCAATTTGTATGGGGCCCAAAACATGCCAACCCAAATATTATGAATGATCCAGTATGGCTGGCTCCAAGGGATCCATGGTATGCATGCAAATCTGGGACGCTAGATACGGCCTGGTGAATATCTGAGGATGATTACATGAAGCGCACGATGCACGCGTATGATTGGCTTGATTAGATCTGCAAATAAGAAAACATGATAAATGAAATGTCAAAATACCAGGGGTTGGGATCGAACCCGTGCCCTGGTATACAAACGCCTTAACAATGCTCGCTTCTACCGCTGGGGCGGCCTTGTATCCGCTAACATAATTGAAATAATAATTACATATTACACAAATGAATATAGTGATCGGAAAAGCGCCAGAGCCCTAGCTCTGGTCGTCTTCTCTTGCAGCCTGCATGATTAAATCCAAGTCCCCCTAATTCGACCCACCTTGATCCAAATATGGACTTAGTTTTGGCTATAAGTCCTTGCATCATGAGTTTTGAACCAAGTGAAAACTGATCGGAGCAACTATGGTATCTCATGGCTCTAACTGCATGGGGTCACAACGATGACTCAAACTTGCATAAGGACATCTCAGAAGCATGATAAAGGCATTAGCATGGTTTAAACCCTAAAAATTGATCCAAGCTTACCCTGTATGCTTGATAAGAGTGAATAGAAAGGTCGTTTTTAGTCAGAGGGTTTGGAAATCGAGTTTGAAAGACTTTAGGTTTCTTGAAAAATATTGAAAATTTTAACAAGTCTTTTAGAGGCAAGCATTCGCGTCCTTTTGGTCTAAATTCTTGTGCTTATATAGAGAAAGGAATGGATCAAAAAAATTGGCATAATATCATGCACATGTTTGAAACCTAAAATGTTAAGCTCACTAGTTCAAATTTTCAAGTTTTCTCATTTTGTAATTCATGCATTTTCTAAAAATTTCCCAACTTGCACTGGTCATAACTCTCTGAATTTTCATATTTGGAAGGTAATATTTGACTTTTAGGAAATATAAAGATGTCCTCTACAATTTCTATTTTTATCATTTTTTCGTTTGGGGATTTATCTTGATGTAAATTGCCTTGACAAAAAGTGTCTTTTTATTGACTTTTGAAGTAACCTGTAATGTATTGGCTCATATCTATCAAATGAAGCACCTTTTGTACTTGAGCATACAAATACTAAGTTGTATAGAATTAAATTTTCTTCAAAATGGGCTTTGGTTGAGGAAAAGTTGGTGAAGCGTGTGAAAGTTAGGCCTGGTCAAAGTTCAGTTGACTTCTCCTAAGGAAACCCTAATTTGACAACTTTTGTCTTTTGATGATTTGAGGGATTTTATTATGTAATCATGATCAACCCTTTATCAAATGATGAATATCACTTCAATATGTTGACGTTGACCAAAAATCTTGAAGTTTGACTGTATGTTGACCACAGTTGACTTTTTACCCAATATAGTTGATTTTCAGTCATCTGAGGTATTGACTGAGCAAACTTGTGATGCAAGGCTTGAAAATTGACAAGAGCATTGTTGAAGACCTATGGAGAACCCTGAAAACCACTTGAGACATTTTAAACCCAATCTTCTTTGAAAAACATAAAACCCGAGTTGTGAACCCATTGCTTAGGAGAAGAATGTTAGAACAAAGTTTGAATCTACTACCCTATATTTAAGTTTTGATGATAACAAAGTGAAAAGATATATTATTTATGTGATTCATGTATGAACTATCTGCTGCCTAAATTATTATGTTCTGATTTGCAGATACTCTGATTGATATAAGCAAGATCACACCTAATCAGCATCAGAATTTGGTTCCTGACATCAGCATCAGAAGTTGCCATATCAGAATGTCAAAATCAGTAGATTAAATCACGTATATGCTGAAGTCTGATGAACAGAACTGCGCTCAATACTCTGATAAAGAAACACAACAGTTCATCAGCAGCTAAGCAGAGTCAGAATGAGCCAAGCCAGAACTTGCATTAAGTAAGCAACGGTACTGTGCATTGAAAGCAAATTAATACCAACGGCCTCATTCCAGACAAGATCTGCTCGATAAGGAAAGTTTGTTAATAGCATTGAATCAAGAATATTGCTCCAACGTTCAACATCTCAGTACTATATAAACAAGACTTTGAAGATTGAATTGGCTAATGTTCTCCAAATCTTTACACGCATAAAAGCTGATCAAAATCTTCCTTCTCTCAGTTTTGCTAAACACTACACATTTTGATATTCTATCATTGTTTAGCAATCTAGTTTCTAAGCTTTAAGTTGTGTATACATCACAGTTGTGATACAGTTTTGTAGAAAACATTCACACACTTAGATTTATTCTCTTTGTAAGAAAGTGTTTCCTTGACAAACCGGGTTGTGGTTTGCATCCAGAAGGCTTTAGCAGTTGTTAAAGCAGTCTGTAATATTTAGTTGAATATAGTGGATTAAGACCTCGTTGGAGAGAGGCGAAATCACCTTGACGGGTGGACTGGAGTAGTTTGAGATCAAACGAACCAGGATAAAAATATCTTGTTCATTGCATTAGATTTCAGTTTTACAATTCAACCCCCCCTTCTTGTGTTTTTCACTACTTCAATTGGCATCAGAGCGCCTGGTTCTGAGCTAAAACACTTAACCGTGTCGTACAAGATCCAGCATCAAAAAAACACAATGGCAGGAAACAATTCTCACATCAGCAATGACAACAATGAGGACATAGATAGATTCAGCGGCAAACCTCCAGTCTTTGATGGAGAAAACTTTGATTATTGGAAAGACAGAATTGAAAGCTTCTTTCTGGCACATGATGCTGATCTGTGGGATATGGTAACAGATGGATACACGCACCCTGTGAATGCAAGCGGTCAGAAGATTGATAGGAAAACAATGTCTGACCAACAAAAGCGTGACTTCAAGAATCACCACAAGGCCAGAACCATCCTCCTCAGCGCCATCTCCTATACTGAATATGAAAAGATCTCCAACAGAGACACAACAAAGAATATTTTTGACTCACTCAGAATGACGCATGAGGGCAACGTTCAGGTCAAAGAAACTAAAGCTCTGGCGCTCATTCAGAAGTATGAGGCGTTCAAAATGGAAGAATCTGAATCCATTGAAACAATGTTCTCAAGATTCCAGATTCTGGTAGCTGGTCTCAAGGTTCTGGACAAAGGATACTCTACTGCTGACCATGTCAAGAAAATCATCAGAAGTTTACCCAAGCAGTGGAGACCTATGGTTACAACTCTGAAGCTAGCTAAAGATCTCAACAAAATCACTCTGGAGGAACTTATCAGCTCCCTCAGAAGTCATGAGATAGAGCTAGAAGCTGACGAGCCTCAGAAGCAAGGTAAGCCTTTAGCATTAAAATCTAACAAAAAATTTGAGTCTAAAGGTTTGCAGGCAGTTGAAGAAACATCTGATGGATCCTCATCAGAAGAAGACGAACTCTCCCTCCTCTCCAGAAGAGTAAATCAACTGTGGAAGCAAAGACAAAGGAAGTTCAGGAATCCCAGAAGATCTGATCAGAACGAGTCTTCTTCCAGATACAGAAGGACAAATTCTTCCTCTGGATACAGAAGATCTGAAGGCTCCTCCAGTAGCAAAAAGCCAAACACCAAGGACATCATCTGCTATGAGTGCAATGAGCAAGGGCACTATAAGAGTGACTGCCCAAAGCTTCAGAGGGAAAAGACCAAAAAGAAGTTTGGAAGAGAGAAGAAGAAAAGTCTCATGGCCACATGGGATGACTCTGACTCGTCTGAAGCTGACTCAGAATCAGATGATGAGAGGGCAAACATAGCTCTCATGGCTAACATCTCAGAAGACAGTGAAGCTTCTGAATCAGACTCAGAATCAGATACTGAAGAGGTATTTCCTAACTTTGCTGTTAACTTTACAAAGGCTGAACTTTCTGAAAGCCTTAATGAGATTCTGGAACGGTATCAGCAAATTAGAGTTAAATTCAGAGACCTGAAAAGGAATCTTGAATCTGACTCTAATAAGACTGAGAGTCTCAAATTGGAGAATTCTGAGCTGAGAAATAAGATTTCAAAATTAGAAAACACTTTACAAAACTCTCAGAAGGAACCAATTTCTGAAACTCCCACCAACGCTGATGAGATCATCAAGGAGTATGATCACAGTTTCCAGAAGTTCCTCGCTAAAAGCATAGATAGAAGCAAAATGGCTTCAATGATCTATGGAGTTAGCAGAAACGGCAAGAAAGGAATAGGATACCAAGGTAAGGTTCCTACACCAAAGAATGTCATGGACTTAACCATTAAACACACTCCTCTGAATTCACATTTTGTGTATGGTCACACACATGATATTAAATACACTAGCAGTAAGCACTATGTGAAACCAAAATTCAACCAGAGTTTTGGTAAAACTAACAAATCAGGACCCAAGAAAATCTGGGTACCTAAGGATAAAATAATACATGTTGCAGATATCTTTAGCAGCAAGTCAGAAACACCAGTCATGGTACCTGGACTCTGGCTGCTCGCGACACATGACGGGAAGAAGGCATATGTTCCAAAGCCTGTACTTAAGCCTGGAGGCCACGTTGGCTTTGGAGGCAATCAGAGGGGAAAGATAATTGGCTCTGGAACTGTAGGTAATGGAAATCTTCCCTCTATTAATAATGTTCTGCTAGTAGATGGATTGATGCATAATCTGTTATCCATAAGTCAATTAAGTGATAACGGTTATGATATAATCTTTAATCAAAAATCATGTAAAGCTGTTAGTCAGAAAGATGGGACTATCCTGTTTAATGGTAAGAGGAAAAACAACATTTACAAAATCAAACTTTCTAAACTAAAGAGTCAGAATGTAAAATGTCTTCTGTCTGTTAACAACGAGCAGTGGATCTGGCACAGAAGATTGGGGCATGTTAGTATGAGAAGAATATCTCAGATTAACAAACTCAATCTGGTCAGAGGACTTCCTAATTTGAAGTTCAATTCAGATTCTCTGTGTGAAGCATGTCAGAAAGGCAAGTTTGCAAAACCTTCTTTTAAATCCAAAAATGTTGTTTCTACCTCTAAGCCATTAGAACTTCTGCACATTGACTTATTTGGACCAGTTAAAACTGCTTCAGTCAGTGGTAAGAAGTATGGGTTAGTAATCGTAGATGACTATAGCAGATGGACATGGGTAAAGTTCTTAAGACACAAGGACGAGTCACACTCTGTGTTTGTTACCTTCTGTAACCAAGTTCAGAATGAAAAGGATCTTGGAATCGTTAAAGTCAGAAGTGATCATGGTGGAGAATTTGAAAACAAAGATTTTGAGTCATTCTTTAATGACAGAGGCATTCTGCATGATTTCTCTTGTCCTAGAACTCCCCAACAAAATGGAGTTGTAGAACGAAAGAACAGAACATTGCAAGAAATGGCCATAACCATGATCAATGAGACAAACGTTGCTAAGACCTTCTGGGCAGAGGCAATAAACATAGCGTGCTACATTCAGAATAGAATCTCAATAAGACCTATTATGGAAAAGACTCCATATGAATTGTGGAAGAACAGAAAGCCCAACATTTCATATTTTCATCCATTTGGATGTACTTGCTTTATATTAAATACAAAGAATTATTTGAACAAGTTTGACGCTAAGGCACAAAAGTGTATTATGTTAGGATACTCTGAACGCTCAAGAGGGTACAGAGTATACAATACAGAAACACAGATTGTGGAAGAATCAATCAGTGTTCGTTTTGATGATAAGCTTGACTCTGAAAAGTTAAAGCAGAATGAAGTCTTTGCAGGTATGGAAATTGAATTTACAGGTTCTGAAGACAAGTCATCAGAAGCTCTCAATACAGACACTCCTTCAACGTCTGAAAGAAGCCCTGCTAGCAATCCTACAACAACTGCTGATCAACCCCAGAAGAGATTACCCAGAAGCAGTTTGGATCACCCAGAAGAGACTATCTTAGGAAGAAAGGAAGACCCAATCAGAACAAGAGCAAGCTTCAGAAACTCTGAAGAAACTCTCATGGGACTTGTGTCTCTGATTGAACCTTCTTCTATTGATGAAGCACTTCTGGATAATGACTGGATTCTGGCAATGCAAGAAGAGCTGAATCAATTCACCAGAAACGACGTATGGGATCTCGTTCCCAGACCAAAAGGATTCAACGTCATTGGAACAAGATGGGTGTTCAGAAACAAGCTAAATGAACAAGGTGAAGTCATCAGAAACAAGGCACGACTGGTTGCACAAGGTTATAGTCAGCAAGAGGGGATAGACTATACATAAACCTTTGCCCCAGTCGCCAGGTTAGAATCTATCAGACTTTTAATTTCATTTGCTGTTAATAGAGGCATCACTCTGTATCAGATGGATGTCAAAAGTGCATTCTTAAATGGTTATATAGAAGAAGAAGTCTATGTACACGAACCCCCTGGTTTTGAAAATACAAAACATCCAGAACATGTTTTCAAACTAAAGAAGTCACTATATGGTCTGAAACAAGCTCCCAGAGCTTGGTATGAAAGGCTGAGTAACTTTCTATTAGAAAATGAATTCACCAGAGGGAAAGTGGACACTACTCTATTCTGTAAATCAGTTAAGAATGACATCTTAGTCTGTCAAATTTATGTTGATGATATTATTTTTGGTTCTACTAATCCTTCTCTTGGAAGAAAATTTGCTAAGTGTATGCAGGCAGAATTTGAGATGAGCCTTATGGGGGAACTGAAATTCTTTCTAGGAATTCAGATCAACCAAACTCCAGAGGGAACTTACATTCATTAGAGCAAATACATCAGAGATCTTCTGAAGAAATTTGACCTCTCAGAATGTAAGCCATCAAAGATTCCAATGCATCCCACGTGCATTCTGGAAAGAGAAGAGGTAAGCAAAAATGTAGAACAGAAAGTCTACAGAGGTATGATTGGTTCTCTCCTCTATCTGACTGCTTCAAGACCTGACATATTATTTAGTGTTTGTATCTGTGCTAGATTCCAATCAGATCCTAGAAAATCTCACTTAACAGCTGTTAAGCGAATTTTCAAGTATCTGAAAGGTACTACTAATCTGGGTTTGTTTTATAGAAAATCTAGTGATTACAGCTTAGTAGGCTACTGCGATGCTGATTTTGCTGGAGACAGAGTGGAACGTAAAAGTACTTCTGGAAGCTGCCAGTTTCTGGGAGAAAATCTGATCTCTTGGTCCAGCAAAAGGCAATCAACAATTGCACTATCAACAGCAGAAGTTGAGTACATAGCAGCAGCAGGATGTAGCACACAAATGCTCTGGATGGAAAGTCAGCTTGAAGACTTCCAGATTTTTGAGAGTAACATTCCTATACTCTGTGATAATACTTCTGCTATTTGCTTAAGTAAGAATCCATTTTACATTCTAGAGCTAAGCATATAGAAATAAAACATCACTTCATTAGGGACTATATTCAGAAAGGAATTTTGAACTTAAAATTTATAGATACAGACCATCAATGGGCTGATATCTTTACTAAACCCCTTTCAGAAGATAGGTTTAATTTCATTATGAAACATCTCAGCATGAAAGTCTGCCCAGAGTGAAAATGTTTTAATTCCATATATTTACCTTCAGAATGTAATTGTTTTACTGTGAACTTCTGATCAATCTTCTTTCAGAAAGATAGAACATGCAGATTGTATCAGATGCAAGTCTAAAGATCTGAGAGTCTAAGCTCAAAGACAGACGTGCTGATCACTACATCAAACAAGTGTCATCCAATCATCAGCAAATCTCTGAAGCAGAACGCGTGCACGCTTCTGAGAAGGCAAAGCGCTGATTGGGTGCATTGAGACACATGTCTGATAACCGTTTTAAGTATCTTTCTCAAATCCCCCAAAATCAGCAAGCATTTAATAAAAGTAATCACGCTGTTAAAATGCAATCATGATTTTTCTCTTTCTTAAAAACGTTTATTTTTTCAAAATATTTTGAAACTCTATTTAAACACATTAACCTCTCATTCCAATTCTTTACAGTTTCTCACTAATACTCAAGCATTCTCTGCATATTTCTGTGTTCATCGCTTGCAAAACCTCTTTTTCTCAGTTTCTTCTCAAAATCTTTTAGTGTGAACATGGCAACCTCCAGCAATGCTTCTGCAGGTCCTCAGAAGAAAGCATCATCTGAGCAGTATCAAGTGCCATTCAAAACACTCCTCACTCCTGTGAAGAATCTTGAAGTGTTATCTGAATTGATCATTGATTTTGGAAGCTTGAA
This sequence comes from Vicia faba, assembly GCA_948472305.1. Classification (NCBI taxonomy): domain Eukaryota; kingdom Viridiplantae; phylum Streptophyta; class Magnoliopsida; order Fabales; family Fabaceae; genus Vicia; species Vicia faba. The sequence continues at coordinate 1,639,559,004 of OX451736.1, read as the reverse complement.
GGAGAACAGTTTTGACCTAACTGAAGAAGTTAGGGCACAGAAGTGGGAAAGGTATTTTGACAGGTTGGTTTGACCAACATTCCCTATGTTAGTCAAGGAATTCTGGATTCATGCCAAGGCTTCAACACATCTAGTCACCTCCTTTGTTATGGGGAAGAAGATTGTGATCACTGAGGATCACATTGCAAGGTTAATCGGTTACAGTGGCGGTGGCGTCCGCTGTGTGGACATGGCTGAGAGATGTGCTGACGTGGGCGTGATAGCTGCAAGGATTTTCACCCATGGGGTGCCCAGCAGCAAGATCAAAGATCTGAAGGATCATTACAGAGTTTGGGCTAAGATAATTCTGGGGTGCTTCAACCATAGGAAGCCAACTAGTTCACCTGATTACATAAATGTGGATCAGCAGTTTCTGATCTACTTTATTGATCAGAAGGTAAAAATCAACTTGGCTCATTTTCTGTTCAACCACCTCAGAACAAATGTGAAGGAAACCAGGGAAGAAGAAAGAACAAAGAGGGATTGGATACCCTTTGGAAGGTTGATATCAGATATTCTGACAGAGAATAGGCTGATAGAGCATCTGATAGAAGCTCAAGAGCTAAGCACCATTGAACCAACAGTTGGGAAACCTCTGAACGCGAAGAACTTGAAGAAAATGAAGTTGATAGAGAATATCCAAAAGGAACCCAGAGCTACTCCTATTGCTGATATCACCAGCAGAAGAGTTCCTCTGAGTGACTTTCCTTTATTTTCTGAGATAGAATCTAAACCAGAGGTGGTTCTCAGATACTTAGATGCGTGCAAGGCAGATGGTACAAATCCAAATCTAATTATCAAAGCTCTGCATCAACCTCAACAAGAAGTGACTCTGAAGAAGACAAAGAAGAGGAAGGCACCTTCAGAAGGATCATCCCAGCAGACACCCAAGAAAAGAGGTAATTTATCTGCTGCTTCTGTTTTAAATTCTTCTACTATTCCAGCATTTATTCCTCCTCAAACCTCTCATAGAATCTCAATCCCCATCCCTACCATAGATGAAACTGAACCAGAAGATGACCCTTCTGAGGCATTAAAACTCAGAAGACCCAGAACCAAACATCCCAAACCAACAATCTCAACAACATCAGCAATTGACAAAGTGCTGTCTGACATTGATCAACACACTTCTGATCAACCAAACTCTGAACCACAAATTGTCCCTCCACCACAACCAGAACAACAACAATTTGCTGAAGAACCAGAGCAACAACAACCTCTCTCATCAATTCCAGAAGAACCCCTTATCCCTGAACAACCAGAAATTCCAACAACTTCTCCTCAACCAGCAATTCCGTCTCCCTCTCCTCAACCAGAAATTCATCCACCATCACCTCAACCAGAGTTTCATCACTCTGAAACTCCTTTTCCTCAACCATCTGAACCTCATTCACCACAACCATCACCTCTGGCAATCCAGCTGCCAGGTGGAACAACAATTACCTTGGCACAATTGCCATCCTCACCAGAATCTACACCACCAAATACTCCCAAAACACCAAGCAGTCCAATCATAATTTCTTATTCTCCCACTCCATCTCCAAAACAAACAGCTGCCAAGCAAACCACAGAAAACCCCAGCAGGACCTTCATAGACTTAACCAGTCTTGACCGTCTTGCTGATATGAAACATAAAATAGCCATCCCTAAACCAAAACAACCAGATGTTGGCTCTGGTATTATGAATTTTGAAACAGGTGTGCAGCAATGGATTGCTTCTTTGAAGCAAGTCTGTCCTAGAATGATTGACCAAGCTGCTTCTGATCAGCTCTGGTCACAATTCAGACTTTGGGTACGTGCTGAAGCCCTCAAGTTGCAGGATATCAACTATGAGCAGGCACAACAGAATTTCAGCAAGCTTCTGAATGAAGTTGGAAGTCAGCTTCTGAAAGAAGACGTGCTCCCTCTGGACAGTGAACCTTGGTCTGAGAAACAACTAGCTCTCAAGGTGCAACCAGAAGAAGACAAGACCATTCAAGCTGAAGAAAGTCAAGCAGAAGATGTTGCAGAAAGCTCTCAGAAGCTTCCTGCTTCTGATGCTTCTCAAGCTGCCTTGGACAGGCAGACTCTGGAAGAACTGAAGCTGAATGACATGCGTCTGCAGCAGAGGATGGATGAAAACGACCAGAAGATGAAAGAAAGAATGGATGTGCAGGATAGCAAGATTGACATTGTTGTCAGCATGGTGCACAAGAAGAATGAGACTGCTGATCAGATCAAAGCCATGCTGGAGAACCTGTTCACACGCTTACCTCCCCAACCTTAGTCTTTTTTCATTCATGTCTTTTTCATGTTTTCTTTGATTTTCTGATGTACTATTTGAATATGTTTTGTACTATTTTCATGTTTTGATTCTGAACCTTTTAATATGACAAGTTTTTCTGATCTTAATTGTTTTAGCACTCACCTACACTTTTTGATTGCTGACAAAAAGGGGGAGAACAAGACTGATATTTTAAACAATAACGGTTTACTAAGACAAAAATTCTCAAACATTCTAACTCTATTACTTGAAAATGTTTTTCTGTTTTTGCTTAAAGTCTACAGGCACAAGGAAGCTCCTGGACACTCTGAAGACTAAAAGCTATGAAGCTCTGATCCGCTCTGATACTCTGATCCAAAGCAAAGCTCTGACAAGAAAAGCTCTGATACGCTGATCTGAAGCTCTGCTATGATATTGTGATCCAAAGCTTCTGATAGTCAAAGACTCTGATACTCTGATGATTCAAAGAAAGGCAAAAAGATCTGATCCTGAAGAACACGTGTAATCAAAAAGGGAAGTAATAAACTCAGGGGGAGTATCTCTTAACTCTGATATCTTTTTACTCCTTATCTTTGATAAACTCTTACTCTGATGCATCTCTCTAATACCTTTTCACGCTATTTTCATTTAAAAATATCCAGTTTTTGTCATCATAAAAAAGGGGGAGATTGTTAGAACAAAGTTTGAATCTACTACCCTATATTTAAGTTTTGATGATAACAAAGTGAAAAGATATATTATTTATGTGATTCATGTATGAACTATTTGCTGCCTAAATTATTATGTTCTGATTTGCAGATACTCTGATTGATATAAGCAAGATCACACCTAATCAGCATCAGAATTTGGTTCCTGACATCAGCATCAGAAGTTGCCATATCAGAATGTCAGAATCAGTAGATTAAATCACGTATATGCTGAAGTCTGATGAACAGAACTGCGCTCAATACTCTGATAAAGAAACACAACAGTTCATCAGCAACTAAGCAGAGTCAGAATGAGCCAAGCCAGAACTTGCATTAAGTAAGCAACGGTATTGTGCATTGAAAGCAAATTAATACCAACGGCCTCATTCCAGACAAGATCTGCTCGATAAGGAAAGTTTGTTAATAGCATTGAATCAAGAATATTGCTCCAACATTCAACATCTCAATACTATATAAACAAGACTTTGAAGATTGAATTGGCTAATGTTCTCCAAATCTTTACACGCATAAAAGCTGATCAAAATCTTCCTTCTCTCAGTTTTGCTAAACACTACACATTCTGATATTCTATCATTGTTTAGCAATCTAGTTTCTAAGCTTTAAGTTGTGTATACATCACAGTTGTGATACAGTTTTGTAGAAAACATTCACATACTTAGATTTATTCTCTTTGTAAGAAATTGTTTCCTTGACAAACCGGGTTGTGGTTTGCATCAAGAAGGCTTTAGCAGTTGTTAAAGCAGTCTGTAATATTCAGTTGAATATAGTGGATTAAGACCTCGTTGGAGAGAGGCGAAATCACCTTGACGGGTGGACTGGAGTAGTTTGATATCAAACGAACCAGGATAAAAATATCTTGTTCATTGCATTAGATTTCAGTTTTACAATTCAACCCCCCCTTCTTGTGTTTTTCACTACTTCAAAGAATTTGTCTGATCAATTCTTGAGCCACCTTGAGCAAATGAGGACCTCATGAGAACGTCTTGAAGAAAAATGGGAGGGAAAATTTTGGGGTACAACAGTTACCCCTGTTCAATCTTCTTAAACATGAAGATTTAGATTGGAATGTCCTCCATTCGTGACTTGAAGGTAGAAGATGATTGAACACTTAAGTGCCCAGAAATTTGAACTCGCACGTGCACAAAGTAACACTGTTGGCCGACTATACTGGGAATGTGCTTAAAGATGCCATTTAGAGAGGTGACAGAGAGTTGTCGGAGATGGTCTTATAGATTCCATCCAGGATAACTGTTGATAAGAAAATTAGACTAAGTCTACACCCGAGTTTGTCTTAGAAGATGTCTTTGGAATGAGTCTACACCCGACCTTGTCCAAAAGAATAATCAGAATAAATCTACACTTAATTTCATCTGAACTAGAAGATATCTACACCCAAACTCAACTAGAAGAGGTATTGGAATGAGTCTACGCCCGACCTTTTTCCAAAATAATATTAGAATAAATCTCGCTCAATTTTATCTGAACTAGAAGATGTCTACCCCAGACTTCAACTAGAAGAGGTATTGGAATGAGTCTGCGCCCAACTTTTCCAAAGGAGTTTTCAGAAGGAATCTATGCATGATCTCATCTGAATGATGCACTAGAATATGTGTACGCCCGAATTCAAATAGAAAAGGTATTGAATGGAGTCTACTCCTGGCTTTTTTCCAAAAGGATATCAGAATAAATCTATGCTCAATTTTATCTGAACCAGAATATGTCTACGCTCGACTTCAACTAGAAGGGGTATTGGAATGAGTCTACGCCTGATTTTTTCCAAAAGAGTTTTAGAAGGAATCTATGCTTGATTTCATCTTAATGATGTACTAGAAGATGTCTATGCCCGACTTCAACTAGGAGAGGTGAGTTTTTAGAATGACCCCCCTGGGGAAAGTGCTTAAGTAGCTATTAATCAGATATGACTTCCAAGGAATCTGCTTGTAGATTTTCCTTGAAAAGATAAATAGTTAAATGTATGAAATGTCATGATGTATGAAAAGGATTGTCTAATGATATTCTCAAAATAAATGAGAGTGTGCTATATGTGTTTCGTATGCATATGCTATGATGTTTGTAAATGATGTATGAATGTGAAATGTCGTCGAAGTGTACTTAGTAACTCCGTGAAGCATCTTTGACTGGGAAAATAAATCCTTGACTGTTGTTAGGGTTGAAGAATATATGTATCTTTGATTTTGATTGGGATTCCTGCTTTTTGAGGAAACTCGGCTAGGGAATGTTGATTTCTATTTTGGGGAGAAGAGCTCAAAAACATTGGTCGTTCATTGCCATACTTGGAATTTAATTCTTATATGCCCTGACTGGGGATAAAAGAGATGGATAACCTTTCGAGATGTTGTATGGCCGAGTTTCTGATATGGATGATGACTCGTCTGGAGAGAACAAAGTTGAAAGATACCTGGTCCGGTTTCTGATTTTGTAGCAACTCTCTGGGGATAGTGGTTTAGAATTCCCTTTACTGGGGAGAGAAATTTTTCCTATGGTCTATTGTAGTCATAGAAATAGACTCAAGCTGGGGAGACTGAACTCTGTTGAGGAAATAAACCCAAAACTTGACAGAGAAATACTCCGTTGTGGGAATACCCTTGTTGAGGAAATGAGCTCTGTTAGAGAATATGAGCATTGCTGGAGGAAGGGAATTCTGCAGGGGATTTTACAGTGTTAGAGAAATAAACCCCGTCGGGGAAGAGAATTCCTACGAACTTTGTCGCTGATGTAATCATTGATGAGGATTAGGATTCCATCGGTTGGCGATATTATCTGGGGAAAGATCATACTCCTTTATCTGCTAGGGGGATCCGATGGTGAAATTGATTTGTGTATTCCAACTTGTGGGGAATATATATTTGTTGAAGAGGAGCTTGTTAAGACTAGTCTGTGAGGATAATCCCATGGAAGTTGTTCCACGGGGATAATCCTGTGAGGATTTTTCTATGGGGATACATGGACGACTTGAACATTATCCCAACTCCTAGAGTCTTGAGAAAATGCTTAATCCTGTTTTTATACATATATTTGTTAACAATAATCATATTCATATGCATATGTTCATTCAATTTAGTCATTGGACATTTTTGCAAACAAAACAAAAAAGGTAAAACAAAAGTTTGAATTTTGAAATTTGTATTTCTATTGATAGTTTGCCCATAAACAGGCGGTTTTGTACAAAGAGACATAAATCCTAGTAAGAGGAAATCGTCGTTAAATGAAAAGAGTACAAAGTGAAAACAAAACATATAGCTGTGTGGAAATAATATCGTCGGGTTCTAACACTGCTATTGCCCCTATGTCTTTAAACATCTCATCCGCTGCTGTCGGAAGAAGTTGACTGAACTGATCTGCATCTTTGAACTTGACGTTGGTAAAAGCTTGTTGTAAGTGATCCAACAGGACATAATCGTACACTTTAATCCCTAAATTTTTCCTGGACCACCCTTTCGGGTTTTTAGTCCACCAGGATACCCTTTTTTGCCCAAGCCACCTTTTCAGGTTTTTGACTTAACGAGTGTACAATTTTTTACATTTATCCCTAAATTTTGCCCGAACCCTTTTGGTTCGTCGGGATGGCCTTATTTTTGCCTAGGCCAGTCAACCTACCGAGTCGTTTTTCATGCGTAGTATCTTTTCACCATGTCCGCTTTCATAGGGTGTGGAAAATCTTCATCGTACATGGTGGATAGTATCATAGTACCGCTCGAAAATATCTTCTTGATTACAAATGGCCCTTCGTAGGTGGGAGTCCATTTTCCCCTGGGATTACCTTGTGGTAGGATGATTCACTTTATTACCAAGTCACCAGCCTGATATACCCGATGATTGATTTACTTGTTGAATGCCTTGATCATACGCTTCTGATATATCTGACCGTGACAGACAAATGCAAGCCTTTTCTCGTCAATCAAATTCAACTGATCTAGTCTAGTATGAATCCACTCGTCCTCGTCCAAATCTTCATCTTTCATAATTCTCAGAGAAGGAATCTGAACTTCAATAGGTAGGACAACTTCCATACCATAGACCAAAGATAATGGGGTTTCCCCAGTTGATGTTCATGCTAAAGTTTGATATCCATAGAGAGCAAACGGTAACATCTCATGCCAGTCTTTGTAGGTCACAACCTTATTTTTCATAATCCTCTTTATGTTCTTATTGGCAGCTTCCACTGTGCCATTCATCTTTGGTCGATATAGAGAAGAGTTGCGGTGCTTGATCTTGAACTACGTGCAGAGTTTAGTGATCATATTGTTGTTGAGATTAATACCATTTTCTGTGATAATCCCCTCGGGGATGCCATACCGAGAAATAAGGTTATGTTTAATGAGTCGGGCCACGACATTCTTGGTAACAGAGGCGAATGGGGCTGCTTCAACCCACTTGGTGAAGTAATCAATGGCGACAAGGATGAAGCGATGTCTGTTAGAGGCAATAGGCTTAATTTCTCCAATCATATCAATGCCCCACATCGCAAATGGCCAAGGAGCAGTCAAGACATTCAGAGGTACTGAAGGCACGTGTACTTTATCATCATAGATCTGGCATTTGTGACAAGTTCTTGAATGGTGGTGACAGTCGGTTTCCATAGTCGACCAATAGTAACCTGCTCTCAAAATATTCTTAGCCATAGTATGCCTACTATAGTGAGTACCAAAGATGCCTTCGTGCATATCTTCCATAAATTTCTTTGCTTCCTTCTTGTCCATACAACGAAGTAGAGTCGAATCATTATTGCATTTATACAGAATGTTGTTGCTCAGGAAGAACTTAGTTAAGAATATCCGTATGTATTTCTTGTCGTTGATAGATGCCCCTTCAAGATACTCTTGAGCCTCAAGGTACCTTTTCACTTCATAAAACCAAGGTTTTTGTTCTACTCCGTCAGTGTTGACTCCGTAGCAGTGTACTGGTTCGTCCATTCTTTCAATGGTAATTCTGGGAGCCCCATTGTCCCATCTGACCTTGAAAATAGATGACATTGTAGCCAATGCATCTGCTAACTAATTCTCTTCTAGTGGGATGTGCTCAAAAGTGATTTGCTTGAAGTACGAGATTAAGGTTAACACATGCTATTTTTTAGGGATAAGATTCAGATGCTTCATATCCCATTCTCCCTCAACTTAATTGATTACAAGGGTTGAATCCCCATATATTCTTAAGAACTTGATTCTCAGGTCAATAGCAGCTTTAATACCCATGAGGCACGCTTCATATTCAGCCATGTTGTTGGTACAATCAAAGCATAATCTGGCGGTGAACGACGTATGACACCCCTGAGGAGAAATAAGTACGACACCAATTCCATTTCCAAGCACGTTTGAAGCTCCATTGAAAACCATAATCGATCAAGATCCTGGCTCAGGTCCTTCATACGGTCTAGGTTCTTCATAATCTGTAACTAGCATGATGTTTTCGTATGGGAATTCGAAATTCATAGACTGGTAGTCGTCTACAGCTTGATGTTCCAAATAATATACCACTACACTTCCTTTGATTGCCTTTTGAGTGGTGTAATGAATGTCGTATTCTTTCAAGACCATTTTCCATTGGGTTATTCTTCCAGAGAGATCAGGCTTCTCGAATATGTACTTGATGGGATCCATTTTAAAAATCAATAGAGTAGTATGAGTCAACATATATTGTCTTAGTCGGCGAGTAGCCCATGCCAAAGGGCAACAAGTTTTCTCGAGAAGTGAGTATCTTGTTTCACTGTCGGTAAAATCTTTGTTAAGGTAGTATATTGCATGCTCTTTTCGACTAGACTCATCATGCTGGCCCAGTACACACCCCCATTGAATTCTCTAGAACTATGAGGTACATGATTAGAGGTCTTCCTTCAACTGGTGGCATCGGATTTGGAGGTTCTTGTAGGTATTCCTTAATTTTTTCAAAAGCTGTCTAGCAATCGTCATTCCACTTTACTACCTGATCTTTCTTCAGCAACTTGAAAATCGGCTCACAAGTAGCGGTTAAATGAGAAATGAATCTGGAAATGTTATTCATTCGTCCTATGAAACCTCTGACATCCTTCCTGGTATGGGGAGCCAACATTTCTTGAATAAATTTAACTTTTACAGGATCTACTTCAATACCTTTACCACTAACGATTAAACTCGAGATTTTACCGGATCTCACCCCAAAGGTGAACTTGTTTGGATTTAACCTTAGCTTGTACTACCTTAGTCTTTCAAACAGTTTATGTAGATGATCAAGATGCTCTTCTTTAGTCTGTGATCTGGCTATCATATCATCGACATAAACCTCTATCTCGTGATGAATCATGTCATGGAACAAGGATACCATGGCACTCTGATAAGTTGCGCCAACATTCTTCAACCCAAAATGCATAACCTTGTAGCAGAAAGTTCCCCACTGATTGACGAACGTAGTTTTCTCCATATCTTTGGGTGCCATCTTGATCTGATTATACCCTGAGAAACCATCCATGAAAGAGAATACCTTGTGTTGAGAAGTTTTGTCGACCAAAACATCAATATGTGGAAGTTGGAAGTCATCTTTGGGGATCGCCCTATTCAGGTCCCTGTAGTCTATACACATACGCACCTTGCCGTCTTTCTTTGGTACCAGAACAACATTAGCAACACATTTAGGATATGAGGTCACTGCTAAGAAGCCCGCATTGAATTGCTTCATAACCCCAGCCTTGATCTTCTCTGACATCTCAGGACGCATACGACGAACCTTCTGTTTAATCAGAGAATAACCCTATTTCATTGACGAATGATGGACCACAATAACAGTATCGAGCCCTGGCATGTCTTCGTACGGTCAAGCAAAGATCTCAACATATTTATGCAACATCTGAATTATCCTGTTCTTGACACTACTCTCTAAGTTGGTGCAATTCTTGACTTCTTCCCTGTCTGTCTCGGTACCCATGTTTACAACTTCGACTGGCTCTTCATGTGGTTGGATAACCTTTTCTTCTTGTATTAAGAGTCTGGCAAGTTCTCTAGGTAATTCACAATCTTCCTCACCTTCATCCTCGACTTGGTAGAACGGATATTCAAAGTTAGGAGTGGCAGTAGTAGAATCATTATCAACGAGATCCAGAGTGGATGTGGATCTGTAATGTAGTGTATGGGTGTATGTAAGAACACATAGCTATTTGAAAGTGCAATAAAGTAAAAGAAAGACAGTGAGCACAAAATTTGAATGCAAAACGTCCAATTTTTTAATTAAATGAACAATGTTTATAAATTGTCAACCCTTAACAAATGAACCATTGTGCCCCGGGTAAGACACAAGGTTTAAAGTCATTGCTTGAACATTACATAACCAACATATTTTAAAGCAATAAGAAAGAAATGTAGCTATTACTCATGACTAAAGGAGATAAATATAATGTGTTCCACTTTCCAATTGTCGAGTTTGTTGCCAATGGTAGGAAATATCCAGCTTTCGAAGTCACAATCACTGTCAGCATCTTTTATGGTGTTGACTCCATTGTTGCTGACACAAAATTAAAGTCTCCCAGCACGAGCACAACGTACAACTCTTTGACCACCTGCAGTGAAGCCCAAACCAAACTTGTCAGATTTATAGGGAATATCAGGAAACTGACCCCAAATAGTATAACCACCTTCTTCTATAGTAGCTTTATCATCTTTCAAGGAAGCCATCTTAAGCGGAACCCTGGTGACCTTAGGAATGGAAAAAACATCTTCAGTAGCAGAAGGAGAGATGACTTCAAAAGTATGACAGGGAGTCTCGATGAATTCACCGTCCATCTCTACATACCAGAATGAATTCAGGTGGCTAACCATATACTTCTCTTCTCCATAGACCATAACAATCTTTCCATTCACACGATACTTTAACTTCTGGTGTAGGGTAGAGGTGACAGCTCCTGCCCTATGGATCCAAGGGTGTCCTAGTAGGAAAGAATAAGCTGGCCGAATGTACTTTACATAGAAGGTGGACTCAAAGATTTGTGAACCCACTTTGATTGGAAAGTCCACTTCTCCATGTACCATTATTTTTGACCCGTCAAAGGCTCGATCTATAATATCACTGGGTTTCAGCACAACCCCTTCATAATCCAGTCTGTCAAGAGTGCCTCAAAATAGATTTCTATTGACCGGCCTCAAAATAGGTGCGACTTCTACATAAGTCCACTTACGATTTCTTAACATAGCGCTAAATTTTGTCCCCATTTGAGAAAATGATCATTCGTGACCCAAACCTATGTTTGCAAGCCCAAGTATGTTAATTTGAACCCTTTGATCCAATAACCTTGAGATTCATTGTTATGAGGCTTTGGTTCTACCAATCCTCCAATGGATTTTCATCAATTTTAGTCAACTCAGATCACTTAAACATTATTGATCATTAAATGTTGCCTTGAGGATTCTAAAATGGATGATATAATTGAAAAAAAGTAAATGCAACTTGTTGTTGAAAGGCTTTGGTTCTACCAATCCTCTAATGAGTTCCAAATGCAAGTTTCAAGATGGTCATCCAACTTACCATTAACTTCTAACAATTGACTTTATTTTAAGATTTTATTTTATGCCCTTTACTTTATGAACCATTTTCTTTAGCATTTGTATTTCATGCTATTTTCATCTTTGCTCACTTGAGCATTTACTTTTATGCCATTTTTATTTTTCTCACTTGAGATTTCCTTTTCTTTTTGAAGACACTTAATAATCAACATAAACCATAAAAAACTTTAATGATACTTGGACTATTTGGTTACTATCCTTGGAATTATGGAGTATTGGACTTCTTGGACTTAGGATTAGAGACCTTGACCTATGTTGGAGACCTTGTGACCTTAATTGAAATTTTGTCTGGATTTCTCGGGGTTCATCCCAAGACATTGGGTTGTTTGTTTCTTTTGTGTGCAGGTTATTGTGATTACATACTTTGTCTATAATCTGGAATTCATTTGTATACAGCCGTTACTCTGTCCAATTTTTGTGAAAACTTAATGCAAGACCTTCATTAATTTTCAAAATCTTCTCATCTTTTTCAAAAAATCTTCTTTGTTTATAAACTCGAACCTCTTTCATAATAAACCTCGACTTTGTCGAGTGCCTTTTCTTTTTAAACTTCTTTTCTTTAAACAAACTTCAATTCATTTAATCATACTTTGACATATTTCAAAATTAACAAAAACAATTCAACTGATTCAAACCTTTTGTACGCTCGAGCGCCTTTTACCATTCAAACCTTTTTTCAAGATGATACATGATTCATTGATAGTCGAGCAACATTATCCTATCCCCGTGGATATAAAGGTGTTGACTTTTCCACTCGAGTGCTAGAGGCGTTCTCAAACCCTCACTCTTGCTAACGCAGGGTCCATCTTTCCTACACCTTGTGGGCGTTAGTCGAGATTTCTCTCCTAAGAATGACGACTTATATCCTTGTTTAAAATCAATCAACAAACAAGTCTTTTCTAGCCGAACTACGGTGCTCTGACATTCCCATTGCACGAGGGAGTACGTAGGCACTAAGTCTTACGACCTAAGGCAAGCAACAAAAATAATAAAAAACATTTCATTTTCTTTTGTGTGCAAATACTCATTCATTATTTTTCTTTAGCAAGTAAACCTTTACATGACACTCCTTTTAAATGAAACCAAACAAAGTGGATCCTGCGGAGTACCATAGATGCTTAGGGTGCTAACACCTTCCCTTTGCATAACCGATTCCCGTACCTCGATCTCTGATATATTATTTTATTGTGGGTTTTGTTTGCTTTTTTCCCATTTCCCTTTAGAAACAATAAAGTGCAGTGGTGACTTCATTGTGTTAAGATAAGTCAGTTGATGGCTTTAGTTCCAAATAATTACCGCTACATTTCTTTTATTATCACCACTGTCGCAAATTGACCTATTGCTGGTCCATTCCTAAGTGGGTCAATCCTAGCTTTGTTTGTTTATTTTCTATGAGTGTTTATATATTGTTTTATTTTCTGTTTATTACTTCCCATTATTCTGTATATATGTTTGTTTGGATTTTCCTGGTTTTCAGGGGCTTGGTGATTTCTTATAAGTCTTCTACCCAGACTTTGGGAAAACTTAAGATAGGACGGGCGATATAGTCATGTTAACTTTGATGGAGTAATCCCAAAAAAGGAGACATGAGATCTCCCAGTAAGTGGAGGCCCCTTTGACTGTAGTGTCGTTTACCGAGTAATTGGTAAGACGTATTGCTTTTGACCTTGGAGCCTGCTGAAGCTGAGGACCGTAGATACCTAACCCATCTTGGTCTTTTAGGTGTAGCGAGGAAGCTATGACAGATTAATCCAGAAATAGTTGTCACGCGATACTATGCTCGATCGAATTTTTCCTGAGAATATTACTAATTATCGAGTTAATCGGAACGTTGGTAATATTTGAAGGAAGGATGTACACTTTGGGAACCTTTTAGAACCTTGTTCGGCGGGTGATAACCATTAGTACATACCTTATGGGTTGTACCTTTGACTCTAGACTCGTGACTCTAAACCATGTGATCCTGTTACTGTGCAGTGCATTGCATAACATTGCATATCATTTGCACCCTCTGCATCATTCTGCATACATCCAAGTTGTTCAGGATCTTATTCTCAGTTGCTTCTTTCTTCCATTTAGTCGTCTACTGCCAAGAGGATTCCTAAACACAACTACAGGACTAGAGATGCTGTCGGATTGAGAATGGAAAACCAAGAACAACACAACATGGAAGTCAGAATGGAAATCGACAAGTTGAAGTCAGGCATGACCAAACTTATTGAGATGATGCAAGTCCTGATTTCAAGAGGAGAGTCACCTCAAAGGACTGTGATATCTGAAATCCCAACAGCTGTTGTTGACACTCAACCTATCCAGCATACAGTTACTACATGGCCAGAGTTTGGGTTACCTTATAACTACTCTCCGCCTGTTGAAATTACTTTAATGGTTAGCCAGTCTTCCCGACCAGTTTTTCACTCTCCATTTTTCACTGAATCTCAGCCAATCGTTCATGCCGCCTTTGGTTAACCTGCTGCACAAGCTTCTTTTGGGAACCCTCTCTTTGAGTATCATGCTGCCAGTCCTCGAAGTGTGAGTCAGGGAGACTTTGGTGTGTTTGAAGAGTTCAAAGAACAATATTATACTTTAGATAAGAAACCTAGAGCTATGGAAGGAAATGAGTTCTTCAGTGTTGATGCTAATAACATGTGCCAAGTTTCTGATCTGGTTATGCCTGCAAAGTTCAACACTCCTGAGTTTGTGAAATACCGGGGGCATACTTGTCCAAGAAGTCATTTGGTGATGTACTTTTGAAAGATGTCTTCTTACACAAAGAATGACAAGCTGCTTATCCATTGTTTCCAAGATAGTCTGAATGGAGCTTCATTGAAATGGTATACGGGACTTGAGAAAGGCCGTATCCAATGCTTCCAAGATATTGTTGATGCTTTCATAAAGCAATACAAATACAACCTTGACATGGCACTTGATCATCGCCAACTGCAAAATATGTCTCAGAATGAGAAAGAATCTTTCAAGGAATATGCTCAACGATGGAGAGAATTGGCATCTCATGTTGAACCGCCTCTGACAAAAAAGAGATAACTGGATTGTTCATGGATACTTTATCCCCTTTCTTCTGGGAGAAGATGATTGGTAGTGTGTCATCCAGCTTCACAAACTTGGTGACTATTGGCCAGAGATTAGAAGAAGGAATCAAGAATGGTAATGTGTCTAAAGCTGCTGAATCTTCTAATGGTGCAAAGAAATACCTTAGAAACTTTTTGAAGAAGAAAGAGGTAGAAGCCAATGTTGTCTTGACTGAGAGAAGAGGAGCTCTCCGTAGGCCTCAATACATTGATCAATCACAAGTAGCTGATATTACTCCTGTTGTTAATGCTCAAGCAGTTCAGGTTTCTCAACAACAGAATATTGCACAAAATCATGATCATTATGTAGGGAATAGGGCTCAATTTGATTCCATCCTTATGACACACACTGAATTGTATCCTGCAATGGTGCAAAAGGGCTTGATTACAACTAGACCTCTGATTTCTCAAAATCCTCCTCCAACCGGGTTCAGATCTGACCTTCATTGTGAATTTTATCAAGGAGCTTCCTGTCATGATTTGGAAAGCTGTTATGCATTGAAAAACAGAGTGCAAGAATTGGTGAAAGCAAATATTCTCACTTTCATGGATTCAGGTCCTAATGTTATTGATAATCCTTTTCCAAAACAAAGTGGATTAAGACTGAGTCGGGGTACCCTCAAGTCACTTACTAAGGCCAGTGTTTCAGACAAGACAACTCATCCTTGTTACTGATTAGTCAATAGGCCATCTTTCTTTCTGTTTTCATTTTCCCTTTGTTTATGTTAAAATTGTTGCTTTTAAATTCTGTTTATACTTTCATGTTAAGTTTAATGAAATGAGCATTGCAATGTTTTGATTCAAATCATTTTAATTTACTGCTTTCAAATATATTTCTATTATTTACTTTCTTTATCAAATCTTTGTTTATGCAAAGATTTGAGGGAGGGTGATGAAAACAAAATACCCATAATTGTTGATGGTATGCTTTCGAATAAAACATTGTTGAGGATGTACATGCATTGTTACAACTCCCAAACACCAGAGAAATAAGGAATTTAATCCCTTGTTCACCCCTTTGAGCCTAGAAGTTGGAGTTTCTTTCTATACGAAAAAACCCACAATCTTAACCTGGGGATGGGTAGTTATTAGTTAATTTTGTTGTGCATTTAATTACAAGAGAAATCATGCAAGACACCTTTCAATAAAGGTCACGATAAAGCTTTCCTTTGCACACAACAAGAAGTGTCAAAGATGCTCCCAAACCAAAAATGACAAAGATGGTTCCCCGTAATCATTGAGCAAGGTAGTCATTATCTTTCCAAAAAAGGAGAAAAAAAATATTGAAAAATAGTCCAAAAAAACTGCTAATTCAAAACCTATGAAGGAGACTTAGGAAAAAAAACCGGGGCATCCCGCTGACTGTAATTAAAAATGAAACAATTCAGGAAAAAGATGGGAATAATAAATTCAATAAGAAGAGGTCTTCAAATCCTGAAAATTCTCCACCAGAGTTGACAAAAGTCCTCAAAATAACAAAATGTTGTTAGAAGAAGTGACCGCCGTCTCAAAACTTCCTTAGCTTCTGAATCATTGTCATTGCTACCATCAGTGTAATTCCAAAATATCTTGGAACCTGAATGCATATTCTAAATTAACTGAATGTAGGACTTAAGAACATCACGATGATTGGGTTGGGTATAAATAAACTTTGAGCCTTTATCCTTTATTACTTAAACCGTGAACAAGACCATGTTACAACCCTCAAAAGACCTAATTGAAGCCAGGTTTCTTTTGAAAGCATACTACAACAAGGTTGCATAAACTAAATCCTAAGATCTTTTGCAAATCATTTGTCTTGGTATGTTCATACCTTTGCTTTCTCTTTCACTTTAAAAGTATAAACCACAATGTTTTAACCAGTGATGCATTTTCTATAACCAATAACATCATTTCAAAAATGATTTTGGATTAAAATTTTTTGCATGAACTTTACATTAAAATTACCATGTTTGAATAAACAATTTTGCTTACAAACAGCTTTCCCCGTCAAGGAATTTCAAACAGCCGAGAAACTTGGTCAGTGACCCTATCAGGGGCAAATATCTTCCAGATCCAGTTGTGAACTAGTTCAATATTTATTGCTCAGTGCGAGTTTTCTCAGAATTGATTAGCTAGAAGATCAATTTCAAGACTCATACTGGGGAATACCTTTCAATCAATTATTTCAGACCTGAAGCCATGATCAGTTTATTTCCAACAATCATCTCAGAGGTGAAGCCATGATCAGTTTATTTCCAACAATCATCTCAGAGTTGAAGCCATGATCAGTTTATCTCCAACAGTCATTTCAGAGCTGAAGCCATGATCAACTTATCCCCAACAACTTTCGACTGAAGCCATGATCAGTTTATCCTCAGCAGTCACCAAATCTGGGACAAATCCCCAATAAGCTCTCCATGTCCTTCCTCAAAAGATAACCAGTTCAATATAGTTTACAAGTGTGACAAATTTGGGTTTAGGATATTTTCTTCCCAAGAAAATTTGGCAGAGTTCTCCGTGTTGAGGAATCAAACTTCCAATCTTACCTCCACAAAAGAGTCAACTCCATTGTCGTAAATGTTGTCATTACATGCATAGATCGTTCACATATCATGCATAACAAAATTCATACATAATGCATAACAAGAGTGCTTCATTCTCATTTGCATTTCCCGAGGACTTGTTGCAGTTGGCATGTCACCTTGAGATCAAAGTCCAATTTACTTGGCACCTACCAAAGAAGAGTCAGTTCAACTGTTTTCTCTCTTTCTTCCAATGCTAATCTTAGGTATCATGTTCCCCCATGCTGTCCAAATCTCTCAATTCTCTCTATCTACCAAATTCACTCAAAGCTCCATTTTCAAAAAAAAAGTTAGTAAGCTTTGCATAGAAGCTTACTAATCTTTGAGCTAAACCTTCATCCAAACACTTTTTCTTTGTCAATTATCTACATCCAAGCCTGGGAAATTGATTCTTGGGGATGAATTGAAGCAAATTCTTGAAGTTGTTTTTACAATTCTCTAGATCTACCATTGGTAACTTGGATTTTTCATCTTTCACAATGTGATTTCTGGTTGATCTTTGGGTTTGATTCATTGAGCATTACTTCGTGATTCCATTGGTGATATTTTCTTATAATTTGATGGAATTTTCGTGCTCAACTGAATCCATGATCATAAAGTGTTGGATGGAAAGTTTGAACAAGAATTTGGCTATTTTAAATGCTGCTTTTCGGTTTTTAACAGGGTGCAATCGATTGTTGTTATAGTCAATCGATTGTCACAGCAAAATTTTACGTTTTTTTGAAAAAAATGAACTGATGCAATCAATTGTTGCCAGAGTGCAATCGATTGCAACAGAACAAAAGTGTATTTTCTGCCTTGTTTTGGGGCTATTTTGATCCATCTACATTTTTCTACTCACTCCATTTGATTGTTGTTTTGGATTGAAATTTTAAATGTCCAATTTCTTTTTATATTCAATGGACTTTGGGTGTAGATGAAGTTGGATAAATGTTCATTAATTCAAATCTACCAAAGAGTGAATGATTTAATTCATTTTTGGTGCTTTGGATTAATAATATGTTTAGTGCTTTAATCCATCTAGATGAGTCATTGAATTTAACGATGAATGAAATTTAAGGTAGTTATCCAAGTTAGCTTATCATTCCCCTCCCTCTTCATCTTATCCCTTTCTTTTTTTAATACTGCTACATGTTAAGGGAGGATGATCTCTATATCATTTATCCAAACATGAAGCACATAGATTGCTATTGACCGACCTTAAAAAAGGTGCGGCTTCTACATAAGTCCACTTACGATTGCTTAACATAACGCTAAATTTTGTCCCGATTTGAGAAAATGATCATTCGTGGCCCAAACATATGTTTCCAAGCCCAAGTATGTTAATTTTAACCCTTTGATCCAATAACCTTGAGATTCATTATTAGGAGGCTTTTGTTCTACCAATCCTCCAATGGATCTTCATCAATTTTGGTCAACGCGGATCACTTAAACATCATTAATCATTAAATGTTACCCTGAGGATTCTTAAATGGATGATATACTTGACAAAAAGAAAATGCAACTTATTGTTGAGAGGCTTTGGTTCTACCAATTGTCTAATGAGTTCCAAATGCAAGTCTCAAGATGGTCATCCAACTAACCATTAACTTCTAACAATTGACATTATTTTATTCTTTTATTTTATGCCCTTTACTTTATGCACCATTTACTTTAGCATTTACATTTCATGCTATTTTCATCTTTGCTCACATGAGAATTTAATTTTATGCCATTATTATTTTGCTCACATGAACTTTTATTTTCTTTTTGAAGACACTTAATAATCAACATGAACCATAAAAAACTGTAATGATACTTGGACTATTTGGTTACTATCCTTGGCATTATAGAGTATTCGACTTCTTGGACTTAGGATTAGAGACCTTGACCTATGTTGGAGACCTTGTGACCTTAATTGAAATTTTGTCTGGAGTTCTTGGGGTTCACCCCAAGACATTGGATTGTTTTTTTGTTTTGTGTTCAGGTTATTGTAATTACATACTTTGTCTGTAATCTGGAATTCATCTGTATACAGTCGTTACTCTGCCCAATTTTTGTGAAGACTTAATTTAATTAAAGCTTGGTTTTCTCAAGAGGTCTAGTATCTTTGCTTGCTTGGTTTCAATCCAAAGAATGGGAATTCTATCTTGACTCATAATGTCAAGTGTTGGCTTCATGTTTGTTAGACGGTTCTCTTCCTTAGCTTTTACCTTATGCTTTAGGATAGTCCCTTCATCTCCTCCCATCTTCTTTAATTTTCAAAATCTTCTCATCTTTTTCAAAAAATCTTCTTTGTTTATAAACTCGACTTTGTCGAGTGTCTTTTCTTTTTAAACTTCTTTTCTTTAAACAAATTTCAGTTCATTTAATCATACTTCGACATCTTTTAAAATTAACAAAAACAATTCAACTCATTCAAACCTTTTGTGCGCTCGAGCGCCTTTTACCATTCAAACCTTTTTTCAAGATGAGACATGATTTATTGATAGTCGGGAAACATTCTCCTTCCACGTGGTTATAAAGGTATCGACTTTTCAACTTGAGTTCTAGAGGCATTCTCAAACCCTCACTCTTGCTGACGCATGGTCAATCTTTCCCACACCTTGTGGGCGTTAGTCAAGATTTCTTTCCTAACAATAACGACTTGTCTCCTTGTTTAAACTCAATCAAGAGACAAGTCTTTTCTATCCGAACTACGATGCTCTGACTTTCCCATTGCACGAGGGAGTACGTAGTCACTAAGTCTTACGACCCAAGGCGAGAAACAAAAATAATAAAAAACATTTCATTTTCTTTTGTGTGCAAATACTCATTCATTCTTTTCCTTTAGCAAGTAAACCTTTACATGACACTCCTTTTAAAAGAAACAAAACAAAGTGGATCATGCGAAGTACCATAGATGCTTAGGGTTCTAACACCTTCCCTTTGCATAACCGACCCCCGTACCTTAATCTCTAATCTTTTATTTCATTGTGGGTTTTGTTCGCTTTTTTCCCATTTCCCTTTGGAAACAATAAATTGCGATAGCGACTTCATTGTGTTGAGATAAGTCAATTGATGGCTTTAGTCTCAAATATTTACCGCTATATTTCTTTTATTATCATCACTGTTGCAATCTCGTTCATCTATGCTCGTCTTCGACGATGGTGATTCCGCGCGACAGTATTAAGATTTTTTAACACAACCCGAAAATAAACCAGCCTGTAAGAGATTCTTCTTAATTATTGAGAGAGGAGTAACTAAATCACTTACAGTGGTAACATACAGAACATCGTCAATAGCACTTATGCCTTTGTCATGCTTCGGCATAGGTGAAGTAATCACATTCGGAGTCTCCGGAGGATCGAACTCAATTTCCTTGTTGTCAATCATGTCCTGAATTTTGTTTTTCAGAGGCCAGTAGTTATTGGTGTCGTGCCCAAGGCTGTTAGAATGATAGGCGCACTTCACATTTGGATTGTACTTAGGAGATGAGGTGTTGGGATTCTGAGGAGGATGCCACAGTGTTATAAGTTCTGCTTTTAGTAAATGTTGTAATGCATGAGATAATGGCATACTAATCTTGGTGAACTGTCTCCTCGAAGCGTCTGACCTACACTGATTTCCCTGCTGTTATTGTTGAACAGGTGCGAGTTTAGAAATCAACAGACCTCCCACAGACTGATGGAGGTCATTCTTACCACGACCCTTCTTGCCATAAATATCATTGGTTTCATTTTTATTATTGAATGTCTTATTTACAGCACTAAAAGACGCAACCATTGGAATCTTTCGGCTCTTGATACCACTTTCAACTTGTTCCCCAATCAGGATTATCTCAGTAAAACCAGATGAAGAACTCCCAATTAGCAGATTAAAGAATGGGCCTGTCAGAGTGCCCATGAACATATCAACTAGCTCCCAATCAGACAAAGGAGGTTTCACCCTTCTAGCTAAGTCTCTCCACTTTTGGGGATACTCTTTGAAACCCTCATTCGAACCCATAGAAATGTTTTGTAATTGCACTCGAGTCGGTGCAAGGTCAGCATTATATTGACACTGCTTGTAAAAAGCAGCAGTCAAGTCTTCCCAAGTGTGAATGTTGTTTCCTTCCAGCTGATAGAACCACTCGAGTTATGTATCGAACAAGCTTTCCTGAAAAAAGGGAACTCATAACTTCCTGTCAGCAGTACGGGGTTGGATCTTCTGCACATAAGATCTCAAATGATGTTTCGGACAAGAGATGCCATCATGTTTAGCAAAGATGGGGACCTTGAACTTGCGAGGGATGACCATCCACAAGATCAGACCTAGTTCTCAAAAATCCAGTCCAGGCACTTTCTGGATTTCCATAGCTTTGAGACGATCTTCCAACTTCTTGTACTTATCATCCGCAGAAGGGTACTGTTTGTCAGCATAGTCTTCATCTTCAGGAATTTTCTTAGAACCCTGGTTATTTCCACCTTTAGCCATGACACTTCTACCGTCCTCCTCTTGACTGTCGTATTCATCAGAGGAGATACCAGTAGCTTCAACCGGTTGAGCATGCCCTTTGAATCTTCTCCCCATATTGAAAAGAGGAACTCGCTTCCGAGTCTTGTTTTTCTTAGCGATGAGTGTCATCATGTCTTTCTGTCCACGTGCTAAGTTCAGGAGAGTCTCCTGGAATTGAGTGTTCTGAGCTTGTTGTTCCTTAACAGTTTATTCGAGGGCCATCTTATACTAAAATAAATAGTAAGCAGATGAGAAAACCTGTATTGGAAAACATGTTATGAAATGATGCATGATATGCAGATGCAATATTTTCAAGGACCTTGTGGGATTTAAATTCGCTAAGAGGAAACAGAAACAAAGACTTTTATTAGCAAGATCAAATTATAATTGCCTTTTAGGCTTACAATTAAAACAGCAGGGTTTCAAGGAAACAAAATATGAAATCCAAGGACCTAAGACTCAAGTCTCCCACAGACACTTCCTCTTTGTTTGACATATGCATTAAGGCTATGGTCTTCGTGAAGTCATTTTGTTAGCTCCAACACCTTCTTCTTGCTAGAATATAACTGAGTCTCAAAGGTGTCCCATTCTTACTTGAGTTAAATCCAGGACTTCTGCAATTCTTCAAGGTCAGTAGGCATGTCTGGATGAAGGATGGTGTGAGAAACATCTCCTTCGACAACATCCTCCATGATTACTAGTAGGACAACAGGATATGGCATAATAAGGTTTTAAACACGAGTTCGTACCCATTTGAGATAGGGCTCCATAGGGATGGAATTCTTCTGTCCTAAAGTCTTGCTATCAATCTTATTCACCATGCCCCAAGCATGTATACACCTTTGACGATAACATTGAGGATCATTCTCGTAATCGAATACAATACCCTGGATAAACGTGTCATGAGGACCGTCTCTTCAAGCATAACTAAATTGACGTAAAGCTAGAGAATGGTTGTAAGTAATACCTCCCCTAATGCCAAGGAGTGGAACATTAGGAATTCCCCACAATGGTCAATAATAGTGATATCCTCATGAGATCGAGAACACCAATAAATATCTTAATGAGAGAGTGACATCAACCTTTGAGACCACCTCAAACCTTGTTCATTCTTCGTCACTAATCGGGGAAGGTGTTAAATAAACCACCTAGATAGAAAAGGTATGAAACACATTAGAGTCCCTCGCTTCCTTATACTACGAGTGTGAAGAGAATGCAAAATATCTCCAAGCAAAGTAGGCACATGATTATGAGCAAGGAATATTTTGATGGCGTTCACATCTATGAGTTGGTATGGATTAGGGAATAGTACTAATCTGTAGATCAACATAGCCAAAATCTCCTCGAATGCCTGAAAACTCATAGCATCAAGAAACAACTTAGCCTTATTTATCATAAATTTAGCAAGAAAGCCCTTGACTCCACTTCTTGTTTCTCAATTAGATACAATGTCGGACCGCTTTAGATGTAAAGCTGTTGCAATATCCTCAGACTTTGGAACTTTCTCTAGACCGATGAAGGGTGTCTGATCAAGAATATGTACTCCTAGTAGCTTAGAGAAGTCTTCTATCATGGGTACCAACTGATAATCTGTAAAGGTGAAACTGTGATGTGCAGACTCAAAGAACTGGAATAGAACACTCATTGTGTCTTCTTCAAAACCTGAGGTAACCTAACTGAGTAGTCGACCATGCCCTTTGATGAATTGAGAACTTTTGGGAACCCTTGAGACTAACTCCTTAAGTTGAGAAGGTATCCTTATAAAGTTGATCTGGATAGTGTTTCTACGAGTGGATGCCATAACTTACAACAAAGAAAAAGATAAATCCATCGGTCCTTAAAATGGTTAGTGAAAATGATATGGTATGATATCATGATATTATAATGTCATGTTCAAACAGTTAATCAAACACAATTAAAGCACACAAGGCCTTATGTTCAAGCTTCCATGGAGTTTGTAGGTAAGTACCCTCTTGAGTTTTAGTTGGCTCAACCTATCCTAAAAGAAGTAACTGGGTTCTAGGAGTCTCAATATCACCATTCTTTCTCTCAAGCATTTTTTAGCACATCATCTGATTTGCGACCAAAATATCACGAGAGTCTGATCTCAATGAGTGTAGCGTCGAGTATCAACCAACTTCAGTCTGCACCAAAGCCGACCATCTCAATACTTTCTAATGGCTAAGTTGTGTCAACTAAGGTTCTACGATCAGTTAGTGTTATGACACCATGCGGCAACCCAACATTCTCCTTGACTAACTCAAAGGACACCGACACCCACTAATGTGTCGCACTAATGTAGCCATCACTTCAACCATATTAGTCTACACCGAACAATTTCCACGATCTATTGCTACTTACCTAAAATGCCCCCAGATCCGGGTATAAGATCTTTACAAAGATAGACCCGAGCAAAAGCCCAAAATGTAAAGCATACAAATCAAGAAAGTAAAGCATTTTAAATGTGATCTAACACTAAGGTAACCCCTCTTTTAGTTCCCCAACAGAGTCGTCAGTTCTGAAATACAGTAGGGGAACTGACTTATTTTTGCATTTTTATCGCAAATGTTGCGAATAGCAAGAGTCGCCACCGACTTTTATTTTATCCAATAAAGAAAGAGTGAAAAGAATAAGAAAGACCTTCGAGAATTTTCTGAGTTCAGGGGGTAGGTTATGAAAAGGGAAGGTGTTAGCACCCTTTTCATCCGTAGTTATCTACGAGCTCTTAATCGCTATCTCACTTTTTGAAAATGCTTTGTGTTTGTGTGTTTTGAAAATATTTTGAAAAATGCCTAAGAGCGAAAATTTTGTAAGGATTCTCGTATCGTTGAGAATGCGTACAAAATGTTTGTTTTGAAAATATTTCAGAGAAAAGTGTGATTGTGAAAAGACGTTTGTTTTGAAGTTTTATTGTGAGCAAGCGATTAATAGCTTTCTACCTAGTCAAAAGTATTTTTTGTTTTCCTCCTCCTTTTAATAATTATATCCTACCATTAGTTAGTAGGAAGCCCTATCATTGGATGTGTGACGGCCATGCGCGGGTCAACATACAGTCATAAAGGAAAATCGTAGGGCGCTTTAGCAGATTTGTCGCAAGGGACTAAGATCTTTTACTGAGGCAGCATCGAAGGGTCACCGAGGGACTACAATCTTTTTTAATCGAGGGTCTTTGATAAAGCGTCCCAAGTTCGAGGGACATGACTGTGTTTTTTCTGAGGCAATAAGTGGAGTCACCCTAGATGTGTATGTGTGAATAATGTTTCAGTTCAGTTCATTTATCTTGCATATTCGGGTTATCTAACATTTTGTTTTAGATCTTACCATATACGCCTAGTTACTATACAGTAATAAGGAAAACATTAAAGGTAGAAAATAAATATTCTACGCTATTACAATGCTTCGGGAAGGGGTACAAAACCACAAAATTAGAGGGAAATAGAAAACAAATGAAAAAAAACCTAATTAACTATTACAACCTTTAGCAGATACATTACTGTGAAAAGTCTAATGCAAAAGTAAAAGAACGCGCGACGATTGTAAAAGTAAAGAGAAATAGAGAAGTGTTTTTTTTGTGATCATTTTTTATGAAAATTGATGATTATCCTAACCTAATTGATTTTAGTTTAGAAAAAGAAATTGACTATTGAAAAAAATATTTAATACTAAAAACCCTAAAGAAGCTAAGTTATTTATTTCAATTAATTTAATTAAAAAAGGATAATTTAATTAATTTAATTAAACAAAGTTAATTAATTTGACTTTATTTAATTAGAAAAAAAGGTTAATTATTTTAAAAAGAAATTAAAAAAAAAATAATAAAAAAAGGAAAAGATGGGCCTGAAGAAGTAAATTTGGGGGAGGTATGAGTAGCAATTTGTTTGGGGCCCAAAACATGCCAGCCGAAATATTATGAATGATCTAGTATGGCTGGCTCCAAGGGATTCATGGTATGCGTGCAAATCTGGGACGCTAGGTCTGACCTGGTGAATATCTGAGGATGATGACATGAAGCGCACGATGCACGCGCAAGACTGGCTTGTATTGGATCTGCAAACGTGAAAATATGAAAAATGAAATGTCAAAATACCAGGGGCAGGGATTGAACCCGTGCCCTGGTATACTAACACCTTAACAATGCTCGCTTCTACTGCTGGGGAGGTCTTACATCCACTAACATAGTTTAAATAATAATTACATATTACATAAAAGAATATAGTGACCGGAGAAGCGTCGGATCTCTGGCTTTGTTCATCTTCTCTGGCGGCCTGTATGATTCAAAACCTGCAAAATTAGAGAGTTAGTAATCCAAAACAACCTAGTCCCCCTAATTTGACCCCTCTGGATCCAAATATGGACTTAGTTTTGGCTATAAGTTCCTGCATCATGAGTTTTGAACCAAGTGAAAACCGACCGAAGAAACTATGGTATCTCATGGCTCTGATTGCATGGGGTCACAACGATGACTCAAACCTGCATAAGGAAATCTCAGAAACATGATAAAGGCATTAGCATGGTTTAAATTAAAACAAAAATCAAGATATGGATTGTATGATCATTATGCAATCGGAGATGCTATGCGATGAGATTCCACACGTTTTGAACCATAAAAATTGATCCAATCTTACCCTGTATGCTTGGTAAGAGTGAATAGAAAAGTTGTTTGCAGTGAGAGGGTTTGGAAATCGAGTTTGAAAGACTTTAGGTTTCTTGAAAGATATTGAAAAAATTTACAAGTCTTTTAGAGGAAAGCATTCGCGTCCTTGTTGGTCTGAACTCTTGTGCTTATATAGAGAAAGAAATGGATCAACAAAATTGGCATAATATCATGCAA
Source organism: Vicia faba (assembly GCA_948472305.1). Classification (NCBI taxonomy): domain Eukaryota; kingdom Viridiplantae; phylum Streptophyta; class Magnoliopsida; order Fabales; family Fabaceae; genus Vicia; species Vicia faba. The sequence goes on along the minus strand of OX451736.1, from coordinate 1,639,532,513 downwards.
TCATGGCCAAGCTTTAAAAAAAATAAAACATGTTTTCAAGCTTCCATTTTTAGAGATTCTTTCCATATTTGAGCTGACACGGTTTAGGCATGGTCATCATGAGTTATATTGGGCCTCGAACTGTTCCAAAAACGATTCATGCGCCTTGGCCCAATGGTCTTGCATTTTATTTATTTATTTTTGTGTTTAATTGAATAAAAATAAAATAAATGTAAATAAAAAATAAGGTAAGGAAATAATTAGTTTAGGAGTCTTCTATAAGGTCATGGACATGTTTGAAACCTAAAAAGTTAAGCCCACTAGTTCAAAATTTCAAGTTTGCTCACTTTGTAGTTCATGCATTTTCTCAAAATTTCCCAACTTGCACTGGTCATAACTCTCTCAATATTCATATTTTGAAGGTGATTTTTGACTTTTTTTTAAAGCTCAAGATGCCCTCTACAATTTCTATTGTGATCATTTTTGCATTTGGAGGATCTATCTTGATGTAAATTGCCTTGACAAAAAGTGTCTTTTTGTTAACTTTTGAAATGACCTGTAATGTATTGACTCATATCTCTCAAATGAAGCACTCTTTGGACTTGAGAATAAAGATTCAAAGTTTTAGAGAATTGAATTTACTTCAAAATGGTATTTGGTTGGGGAAACATTGATGAAGCATGTGAAAGTTATGCCTGGTCAAAGATGAGTTGACTTCTCCTAAGGAAACCCTAATATGACAACTTTTGACTTTTGATGATTTGAGGGATTTTCTTGAGGAATCATGATCAACCCTTGATTAAATGATTTATATAACTTCAAAATGTTGATGTTGACCAAAAATATTGAAGTTTGACTGTATGTTGACCATAATTGACATTTTACCTAACGTAGTTGATTTTTAGTCATCTAAGTTATTGGTTGAGAAAACTTGTGATGCAAGGCTTGAAACTTTACATGAGTATTGTTGAAGACCTATAGAGAACCCTGAAAACCACTTGAGACCTTTGAAACCCAATCTTCCTTGAAAAACACAAAACCCTAATTGGGGACCCATTTCTTAAGAGGAGAATTTGTTTGATCAATTCTTGAGCCACCTTGAGCAAATGAGGACCTCATGAGAATGTATTGAAGAAAAATGGGAGGGAAAATTTTGGGGTACAACAACTTCCAATGGGCATCATTTCATCCTGTTCGCTATTGATTACTTCACGAAGTGGGTTGAAGCAACCTCGTTTGCTTCTGTTACCAACAATATTGTGGCTCGGTTCACTAAATACAACCTTATTTGTCGGTATGGCATCCCTGAAAGGATCATCACGGAAAATGGTACCAATCTTAATAATACTATGATCACGAAACTCTGCATGCATTTCAGGATTAAGCATCACAATTCTTCTCCATATCAATCAAAGATGAATGCCGCAGTGGAAGCTGCGAACAAGAATATCAAGAAGATCTTGCAGAAGATGACATTGAGATACAAAGATTGGCATGAGATGTTACCATTTTCTCTTCATGGTTATCGCACTTCAGTACGTACATCAACTAGAGCAACCTTGTTCTCTCTAGTCTACGATATAGAGGTTGTCTTACCTGTTGAAGTCCAGATTCATTCCCTAAGGATTATGAAAGATACACGTTTAGATGAAGACGAATGGACTCAGACTCGAGTGGACCAAATAAATTTGATCGATGAAAAAAGGCTAGCGGTTGTTTGTCATGTTCGGATGTATCAGAAACGCATGATCAAAGCCTTTAACAAGAACGTTAAACATTGGGTATACTAGGCTGGTGATTTGGTAATAAAGCGCATCATCCTACCATAAAGTGATCCCAGGGGTAAATAGACTCCCACATATGAAGGGCCATTTGTGATCAAAAAGATATTTTCTGGTGGTGCTATGATACTTACCACCATGGACGGTGAAGATTTTCCACACCATGTGAACGCGGACATAGTCAAAAAATATTACGCATTAAAGAGACCCGCTAGGTTGACCCTCGGAAAAAATAAGGGCTTCCTGGCGAACCAAAAGGGTTTGGGAAAAAATTAGGGATATATATTTATGTAAAAAATTATACACCCGACAAGTCAAAAACCTAAAAAGGCGGCTTGAGCAAAAAAGGGTATCCCGGTGGACTGAAAACCCGAATAGGAAGTCCAGGAAAAGGTTAGGGATTAAAGCATACGACTATGTCTCGTTGGATCATATACTCACACCAATATTTATTATCAATATCAAGTTCAAATGGTACAGATCAATTCAATCAAGTTCTTCCAACAACGAGAGATGAGATGCTTGAAGACATAGGGGCAATAACAAAGTTGAAACTTGATGGGATCATTTCCACATAGCTTTTTTCCTTGTTTTTCTTTGTACCCTTTTTTCATTTTACGATTATTTCCTCTTAATAGGATTTCTTTCTCTTTGTATAGAATTGCCTGTTTATATGCAAACTTTCAATACAAATATACTTTAAAATTCAAAATTGTTTTACTTTCTCCGTTTTGCTTGCAAAAATGTCCAATGATTTCATTGAATGAACATATGAATTTGAACATGATGACTGTCAACATAATATATGCATAAAAACAAGATTTGCATTTACTAAAGACTCTAGGAGTTGAGATAATGTTCAAGTCATCCACAAATCTCCACAGAGCAATCTCCATAGAGTTATCTCTATCGAGCTATCTTCACAAGCTCATCCCCATCAAATATTATCTCCTTAACACAGTTTACATGAATTCTCTTCTCCAACTGGGTTTCTTTCCCCAATGGAGTTTATTTCTTCGATATTGCAATTCCCCGATGGGATTCTCTTCCCCGACCAGATGTCATTCAACTTTTCCCTCCCCTGAAGAGTTGACATCCATATCTAAAACTTGGTCTGACACCATATTAGAGGACTATACATCTCTTTTGTCCCCAGCCAAGGTACATAAGAATCAAATTCTTCAAAAGAAATATGAACAACCAATTTTCCTGGAACTCTTCCATCCCCAAGTAGAAGTTGAATTGTCCCCAGTAGAGTGTCCTCAAACAGAAAGCGGGAATCCCCAACAAAAAATTTCCTAGAAAGATTGAAGATTCATATTCTTCATTCCCTAACAACAGTCAAGGATTTATTTTCCCCAGCCAAAGATGATATAAAACAACATATTGCTCCCATACATCATTTACATAATATCATAGCATATGCATACGAAACACATACATTATTCGCATTTATTTTGAGAGCATCATTACGCAATGTACTACATACATCATGACATTGCATAGAAATAACTTTGTTTCTTTTCAGGTTAGTTCATAAACAGAGAAATATCTTCAACAGTTTATCATCCTCAGATACAATCAGTCAACGATTCATTCTGATACTTCCTTGGATGCAGTCGGGAGTAGACTCATTCCAATATATCTTCTAGATACAAATCAGATAAGATCGAGACTTACATCCATTCTAATACTCATTCCAATTCATCTTCTAGATACAATTCAGACACTATTGAGACATAGATCCATTCTGATACTCATTCTAGTACATCTTCCAAATACTTTTCAGATACGAACAAGACATAGGTCCATTCAAATACTCATTCTAGTACATATTCTAGATATAGTTAAGATACGATCAAGACGTAGATCCATTCTGATTTTCATTCAGGTATATCTTTAGATACATCCAGGCGTAGGCTCATTCTAATACGAATCTCGAATACATTCGCGCAAAGACACATTCTAATTCTCTTATAGATACAACCAATATATAGACTCATTCTAGAACATCATTCAGATACAATCGAGACATAAGATACATTCTGATACTTCTTAGTGCACTTGCTAGATATATTCAGACACAGACTCATTCTAGTATACTTCTCAGATATAGTCAAATGTAGACTCATTCTAATATTCATATCAACATGTACTTGGGATGGAATCTATAAGCCCATCTCTGATGATACTCTATCAGCTTTCTGAATGGCATCTTTAAGCTCATTCAAGCAATATAATCAACCAGCATTGTTACTTCATGCACATGTGAGTGCAAATTTCTAGGCACTTAGGTGTTCAATCCTCTTCCACCTTCAGTTCACGAATGGTGAGCATGCCAAACTAACTCTTCAGGTTTAAGAAGATTGAATAGGGACAGCTGTAGTATCCTAAAATTTTCTGTCGCATTATTAATTCGAGACACCTCCTCATGCTCCAAGAGTTCTCAACTACTCAAGGATTGATCACACAAACCCTCATCCTAAGCAATTGACCTACAACTAGGGTTTTGCTTTTCTAAAAGGAAATTGGACTTCTAATGTCTCAAGTGGGTTTCATGGTTTCTAATATGTCTCAAAGAATGTTCATGCCAAGTTTCAAGCCTTGCATCACAAGTTTGCTCAATCAATTGCTCAGATGATTGAAAATCAACTATATTGGGCAAAAAGTCAACTTTGACCAATTTACAGTTAAACTTCAATATTTTTAGTCAAAATCAAGATTTTGAAGTCACATTCATCATTTGATCAAGGTTTTATCATTATTCATCAAGAAAACTCAAGATTCATCAAAAGTCAAAAGTTGCTAAATTAGGGTTTTCTTAAGGAGAAGTCAATTGAACTTTAACCAGGCATAACTTTCACATACTTCATATTATTTTTCTCAAAAAAATCTCATCTTGAAGGAAATTTAATTCTCTACAACTTGGCCTCTCTGGGCTCAAATCCAAAAAATGCTCCATTTGAGAGATATGGGACAAAACATTATAGGTCATTTTAAAAGTCAACAAAAATACACTTTTTGTCAAAGCAATTTACATCAAGATAAATTCTTAAAATGAAATAATTATCAACATAGAGGTTGTAGGGGACATCTTGAGGATTCCAAAAAGTCCAAGATCACCTACATATGACAAAAATTGAGAGAGTTATGATTTGTGCAAGTTGGACAATTTTGAGAAAATGCTTGAAACCCAAATTGAGCAAACATGAATTTTTGGGCTAATGGGCTTATCTTTCAAGGTTCAAACGTGCTATTCACCTCATAATGGATCTCTATATCCATTCATGCACCATGTTACTTTTTATTTCATTTATTTTGATTTTTATTCATTTAAATTCAAATTAAATCAAATAAATATCAAATGGGAGTGCAAGGCTTAAAAGGCTTAAGATTTGATTTATTTTGGGGCCCCAAGATCATACAAAAACCGTGTGGGGATTATTCTTGTAACAAATCTTGTTGTTTTATATCATTCTAATTCTATTTTTCAAACAAAATCAAGATATAATTACAAGAGTTCGAAGCCAATTTTTCTTGACCTAATATTTTCCTATATATTCTTCACATTCAGACAACAAAGGTACAGAAAAAATCTTGAAAGAAAACACACTCTCCAAATCTCAAATTTTTGTCAAACTAGGGCAAATTGAAACCACTATCTACAGCCATCCTTAAGGCCAAACAACCATCAAAATCAACTCTAGAGATGATCAAAGAAGCCTGAAAATCGCATCCATGCATCACTGATTTCATGTTTCATTCAAAATTCGCATTTTATTTTCTATGCCGTTTTGATTGAAACTAACCATGCTGATGTGTTCCTGAGATGTAATTAAGCAGATCTGAACCATCGCATGAGTCCTACGATGCCAGAATCATGCATCACCATAGTTGCACCAATTTGCTTTGTTTTCTTTATATCTCTGTACATGACAATTCAGAAAAAACCAAGGCCACCATTAAACTCAAAAGGGTCAAATTAGGGGGTAGGGTCCATTTGGATCATTAAACGCATTTATTTTGCAGGTTAAAAAAGCAACTTATCGGAGAAGATGACCGGAGCTAGGGCTTCGGCGCCTCTCTGGTTTATTCATTTGTTTTTATTTTATATTTATTTGATTGCATCATACTACCGGATGTAACAACCACCCCAGTGGCAAGGCGCGCGCATGTTAAGGCATTGATCTATAAGGGCGTGGGTTTGATCCCTGCCTTTTGCAACTTTTTTCTATATTTTCCAATTTTCGTAGGTTTAATATATTTTGTGCAGCACTCATCTTCCTAACACAAACCAGCTCCTGGTGCAGTGGCAAGCTATGCAATTGTGAGGCTTGAGGGCGTGGATTCAACACCCACCCCATGCATTTTTCTTTCTTTCTTTGGTTTTTTGACTTATTCTCATTGATTTTCCTTCCCCTAACCCTAATTCTCTTTTTTAATTAACCTAAAAACAAACCTTTTTTTAACCCCAATTAATTATGTTTATATTTTTTAATTAACCTTTAATCTTCTTGTTTTTTAATTAACTAATTAATTAACTATTTTTTTAACACTAAAATTAATTAGAATTTTAAGTTTTGATTAATTACCAACTCAAGCCATTTTTCTCAAAAAACCTAAAAAACATTCAAACTTCCTTTTTTCTATTTTCTTCTTATTTCTTTTATTTACATTCCTAGATCAATTGTATAGGCTGCAACTATTGATGTAATAGCGTAGATTTCTTTCCGCATGTTTTATATTTTATGTAACTGCTACGAGTATGTAATAGTTTTAGGGTTTACTTTCCCGCATCTTTCATTCTTATGTAACTTCCCCGAAGCCATGTAATAGTTTAGGTTTACGTTCTGCACTTTACCTTCTGCTCTTATATTTTTGCAATTTCTAGTAACTAGGGTTTGTATGGCAAGACTAAAATCAGTCGTAGGAAAACCCTAAATTCAGGACTAAATAATTTAACTGAACACACTTTCACAATCAGACCTCCAGGGTAACCTTTCTTTGTTGCCTTTTGAAATAACGGTCATGTCCCTCGAAAGTAGGGATACTTTAGCAAAAGACCCTCGAATAAAGATCATAGTCCCTCGATGACACTTAGATGTTGCCTACTAAAAATGATCTAGTCCCTCTGATACAATTGCTAAAGTATCTCTACATGTTTCCTTCAATGACCATACGATAACCCTTTGCATGTCCCTTCACATCCAACAGATAGGGCTACCTACCAATTAATGGTATGGATAACACTAACGCTAAAGGAGAAGGAAAATAATAAGAACGACCTTGAGTGAGTAAGAAACTTTTACTCGCTTGCTCACAACTCTTTTCTAAAAAATTGAAACATTTCTCACATCACATTTTCTAACAAAATATTTTCAAACACTTTGTATACATTCTTGAGGAATGATACAAGAATCATTACAAAGTTAGCCGTACTTTGGCTTTTCAAAAATATTTTCAAATCACATACACACAAAGTAAGTTTTCAAAAGTTAGCTAAGCGATTAAGAGCCCGTAGATAACTGCAGATGAAAAGGGTTCTAACACCTACCCTTTTCATAACTTACCCCCCAAACTCAAAATCTATCAAGGTCTTTCCTGTTCTTTTCACCCTTTCCTTATTGGATAAAAGAAAAGTCGATGGCGACTCTAGCTATCCGCACATTTGAGATAAAAATCTAAACAAGTCAGTGTTAGAACATAGTTTGATTCTACAACCCTTGTAAGAGTCTTGATGATAACAAACACTCAAAGAAAAATTATGCTCCTTAAATTTGTATTTTGTTTTGCAGAGAAGTTCTGATGGAAGAATCTCAGAAGACAAGTTAAATAGTTGTTTCAACTCTGATTCTATACATCTCTTAAAGAAGTTCTAACGCTGCAAACAAGACTCCATGTTTTTGATCCACAAAGCTCTGGAAAGAAGCAACGAAAACCTTCATCTTCTGAAGCAAGCATATTCTGAAGCGTTACGATTCAATTATTGCCATTTCAAAAGTAACGGTTGAAAGGGAACAAGGATCTATATTTTTAGAAATCTCTTTAATTATCATTGATCAACATTCCAAATGCTCTTACATGCTTCACCTATTTAAACAATTTTTGAAGGAGAAATCTTTCACGATTTATACGCACAGCAAAGTAGTAATCTTCATCATCTTCAAACGTCCCAAATCAAAAATTGTGTAACACATCGCTTGTGATACTATTTTATTAGAAAACATTTTTGTACAATCTCTTAAACATTGTTAAGTGTATTTCCTTGAGAATATCGGATTTTGGTTTAAAATCAAGAAGACTTTGACGGTTGTCATAGTAGCTGTGTAATCAAGTTCTATTAGTGGATTAAGACCTCATTGAGGGAGGTGAAATCACATTGGCGGGTGGACTGGAGTAGTTTGAGTTCAAACGAACATGGATAACCAACATGTTCTTTTATTTAAGTTTTTAAAACCCCAATTCAAACCCCCTCTTCTTGTGTTTTTCCATTCTTCAATTGGCATCAGAGCGTCTGGTTTTGAGTACAAGCACTTAACTGTGTCAGAAAAATATCCAAGCAAGAAAAACACTCTGGTGGGACCAAGTCATAACATCAACAATGACTACCATGATGAGAAAGACATAATCAACGAAAAACCTCTTATTTTTTATGGTGAGAACTTAGATTAATGGAAAGACAGAATCAAAAGTTTCTTTCTGACTCATGACACTGATCTCTGAGACACGGTGACTGATGGGTACTTACACCATGTTGATGAATACCGTCAAAATATTGACAGAAAAAGAATGTCATTTCATCAAAAGAGAGATATCAGAAATCATCACAAGGCTAAAGATATTCTCTTGAGTGCTATCTCATACACAGAGTATGAGAAGATCACAAACAAAGAATCATCAAAACACATGTTTGATTCCTTGAGAATGAAGTATGAAGGAAACGCGCAAGTCAAAGAAACCAAAGCTCTTGCTCTCCTTCATAAGTATGAATCCTTCAAAATGGAAGAAGATGAAACCATTGAAACAATGTTCTCAAGGTTTTAAATTCTGGTGGTTGGGTTAAAAGTTCTGGATAAAGGGCACTTAACTTATGACCATGTAAAGAAGATCATCAGAAGTTTACCCAAGAAATGGAGACCCATGGTCACAGATCTTAAACTGGCGAAAGATATGAACAAAATCTCTCTTGAAGAACTTTACAGCTCCTTGAGAAGTCATGAGATAGAGTTAGAAGAAGATGGGCCCTAGAAGAAAGGTAAGTCTTTAGATATTAAATCTAACAAAAAATATGAATCGAAAGTTTTGCAAGCAAAAGAAGAAAACTCTGGTGGATCCTCATCAGAAGAAGACGAACTGTCTCTTCTCTCTATAAGAGTGAATCAGCTATGGAAGCACATGCAAAGGAAGTTTAGAAATTCCAGAAGAACAGGAAATCATTCTTAACCATCTTTTGGATACATAAAGTCAAGCAACAAAGACATTATCTGCTACGAATGCAATGAACAAGGGCATTACAAAAGTGACTGTCCAAATCTTCAAAAAGAGAAACCTAAAAAGAAGTTCTTTAAGGAAAAGAAGAATAGCCTCATGGAAACATGGGACGACTCAGACTCTTCTAAAGCTGAAACATAATCATAAGTTGAAAGAGCTAACATAGCCCTAATGGCCAACATATTAGAAGATACTGGATAATCTGGATCAGATTCAGACTCAGAGGGAGAAGAGGTATTCTCTAACTTATTTAGATCTCAATTAGAAGAGAGTCTGTCAGAAATTCTTGAAAGATATCAGAAACTTCGAGTCATAAACAAGAACCTGAAAAAGGATCTAGTTTCTGACTCTGAAGAAACTAAGAAACTGAAATTTGAAAACTTTGAGCTGAAAGAAACAATTGCTAAACTAAAAAATAATCTACAAAATGCTCAGAACGAAACTATCTCAGAAGTTCCTAGTAACTCTGAAAAGATCATAAAGGAATATGATCATAGCTTTAAAAAATTTCTTTCTAAAAACATAGATAGAAGCAAGATGGCTTCAATGATCTATGGAGTTAGCAGAAATGGAAGAAAAGGAATAGGATACAAGGGAAAAGTATCTCAACTTAAGAAAGTTAAGGATATGGTCATTAAATGCACACCTCTGTATTCTCACTTCACCTATGGGCACACACATGACATAAAATATACTAGTAATGCTTTTTCTGCTAAACCAAAATTCAAACAGAATTTTGGTAACTCTAACAAACAAGGACCCAAAAAGATATGGGTACCTAAGGAAAAAATTATCTATGTTGCATATATCTTTAACATCAAGACTGAAACACCAATCTTGGTACCTGGACTCTGGATGCTCTCGACACATGAAGGGAAGAAAGCATATATTCCAAAGTCTGAAGCTTAAATCTGGAGGCTACGTAGGTTTCTGAGGCAATCAGAAAGGGAATATTATTGGCTCTGGAACTATTGGTAACAGTACGCTTCTGTAGCAATAAAAATGTAGCGGGGTAAATCGGAGATCGAACTATTAATTAATTCGTCTCGCAAAAGCAAGAGTCGCCACCGCGCTTTATTATTTCCAAGGGAAAAGGGAAAGAACGAAATAAAACCCTAAAATATACAATGTAAAATAATACTTTCTAAAAGTAATAAAAATACAGGGCGCTTTGGAAAGAGGTCTAGAGTTCGGGGGTTGGTTATACAATGGGAAGGTATTAGCACCCAATGTATCTATAGTATTCTATAGGAACCTTTTGAAATATCTGTTTATTAAAATGTTCGTTTGATTAAAAATAAATTGTTTTGGCCGAAAAGGGGTACGGACGGGTTTTTGAAGATACGACGACCTAATGTCGAAGTTTTGACTTAAAAGGTATAAGTTTTGAAAACTGAATATTTGGGAAAAAATTATCTTAAGTTTTAATGAAATGAAGATATTCGTGTGATTGGATCTGAGGACATGAAGTCAACAAATTTAATCATTTTTTCTCTTGGATTTAGACGTAAACAGAATAACCAAGTAAAGATGAAATAATCGAACAGAAAATTAGATAGATAATGATTAAGTAACTAAGCGACATATAACCACAACAATGATTAAATAACAGACTAAATGGTGTGAACATGCATTTTTATATTTTTGTTTAATATTAATTAAAGAAAAGAAAATGTTTTAATTTTTCTATTTTTTATGTATTTTCTGGTATTAATATAAAGTATTATTTTAAGAGTTATTAAATAATTCTAAACTAAATTAAAACTTAAAAGTTATTAACTTAAATCTAATTAAAAATAATACTAAAATTACTAAATTAATCCTAAACTTAAACTAATAAGATTGGTCAAATATTAAAATTTTGTCTAATTAAATTACACCTCTATTTGATTAAATTTGCTAATTAACTAAATTAATAAAATTCTAAAAAAACTAAAAGAAAATGAATAGAAAGAGGGGTATAAAAAAAAAACAAAGGGGTGGATAATAGGCAATTCGTATGGGCCAAAGATTTTTAAGGGGGCCTAATCAAGGATAAACAGAAATGGGATGGGGGTGAGACTAGCATAAATGAAATGGGTTAGGCAAGGGAAACGGGTTAGACCCAACATTGAAACAAAGTTTTAGGGTTTCTGATATTTGTTTTCATTAGGGAATTGTTAGGGTTTGTTGAGACATAGGCGCCGCTTGTTCATCGTTTCATTTCGTCTTCTTCGCCTTTGCCTTTGCCTGAGCTTCTCTTCCGTCTAGGGCCACCGGTGCAGCCTCCACCTCTTCTCCCTCCAACGATTGCTCCAGCGGTGTTTGTTCAAGGTAACAAAACCTTAATCGCTCGCGTTAGGGTTTCAGTTTATATCTCATATGTTTTACTTTTTTTTGCTTACTGATTCGAATTAAATGCTGTTGTTTTTGTGAAAAGAGAAAGGGGATGGGTTTATACCTCTTGTCTTGAAGGTGGAGACGAGGTGGACCGGAGGTGCGTGGAGGGCCGGACGGCGAAGGAAACGTGAATGAAGCTAGCTTTGCAAGGAGATCTGGTATTCTGTATTTGTGTCTCTTTGGACCTTAGGTTTGATGATGACTTGAAAACCTTTTGTGCAATTTCTTTTCCTCTTCTTCTTGATAGCCCTTGTATGCTTCTTTTTCTTCTTCTTTCTGTGGGCCTGCTGAATATGTTTGATGCCTTATTGCCCTGTGACGAATCACAATTCCGAGGGCTTATTTGCGTTGCCTTTGAATGTTGTAGCTTGTGTTGAAATCTTACCTTGATATGCTGGACCCTCTGTATGCTTGTTCTGAGCTTGACAATGTTGATATTGCTTGTTGGTATTGAGTTGCTTTGCTTATTGTTTGCCCAATGATGAATAAATTCTGAGGGCCTTTTGTGTTACCCTTGAATGCTTTAGCTGGATGGTTTGGAAATTTTCAATGTTTGGTTGATGTGTTTGGACATATTTGGCTTAGGTTTAGAGCTGGACAGGTTTTGGGCATATGCTGGTTATGCAGGTTAGGGCCTTGGTTTCATGGTTTATGTTGTTGGTCATGGCTTTCATGGTTTATGCTGTTGGTTATGGCTTTTAGCAGGTTTGACAGGGTATACTGGTTTTTTAGGCCATGGTTTTGTGGTATTTGCTTCAGGCAGGTGGAAGGCTTAGTGTTTACTGGTTTTTCAGGCCATGGTTAATGGTTTTGGCTTGAGACAACAGGTTGTACTGGTTTTTGAATGCAGGTTCTTCAAGCTTCTTTCTTACTTTGAGAATAGGCTTGTGGTATTTTTGAACTCAGTTTTTGTTTTAGGCTTCCAACAGGTTATGAACTCTGAACTTTTCTTGAAGAGTCTTGTGTTGTTTTATATCAGTTGATTCGTTTTTTGGATGGTTCAGGTTTTGTATATTTTAACCATTTTTTGTTTTGATACCTCTGCACTCTACTGCTCCACTCAGTTTGCTTTGTATCTTTTCTATGCTTCCCTCCTTTTACTGTGTTACTGCAGTTTTGTTTTATATCCCTTTTCTGCCTAAGGCCAAAACCTGTAAACCCACACTCTTTTCTCTCTTCTCTCTCCTTAGTACAGTTTGAAACATTAAAATGATGTATGTACTTTGTGTTCTGAAAAAGCAAAGCTGGAAAATGATGAAAATTAGAAATATTTGCTTGCATATAGTTTTGATTTGCACACTTCTCTCTTTGCCATCTGCATTGTTACAGTAGAGGAGCCTTTGTATTTTTGACCTCTTCCCATACATTGGGTAGTTTACGTTGGACTTTGGTTTTGAAAATGAGTAACTTTGACTTGCATATGCTATTGGCTTTGAAATATGCAGTTTATTTTGAAATATGTAGTTGGTTTTGAAATATTGAATTTGTGCATAATTTTAACTTGTGCATTCATATTTATCAATATATATTCATCCCTTTTTGTGAACCGGGAGAAATCCCGTGATTTGCAAAGAGGGTAAAAAAAACGGATTCCAGTCGTTTGCTTTTAATGATGAACTCTAAATTAATTGCCTGCTTTTAATTATATCTATTTCTGACTTTTTCTTTTAATTCTTTTGCAGGTAAAAATCAAATGAGCATCAAAGAAGTATTGGATAGAAGATGAAGATTTAGAACTTAGAAAAAATTAGGATGATTTTTATTTCACTTTAAACATTTGTAAAATTATCATTGTAAATACTTTGTAATAAATACGGTATTTAAACAACAATTGTAACAATTAGAATAAAATGAATAAAACTCCAATATTTTACCAGTTAATTCTTTCTTTCTTTCCAATTATTTACTTCATCATTTATAATTCTTTAAATTATAACAACTGAAAATGAATTCCAACTATTAAATTCAGAATAATAAACAATTAAATAAACATCATTGATCAATAAACTTCTCTTCAATTATTTACTTCATTATTTATAATTCTCTAAATTATAATAACTGAAAATAAAATTTCAACTATTTAAACTTAGAATAATAAATAATTAAATAAACATTGTTGATCAATTAATAAACTTCTTTTCAAATATTTACTTTATTATTTATAATTCTTTAAATTATATAATAACTGAAAATAAATTCCAATTATTTAAATTCAGAATAATAAATAATTAAATAAACATCATTGATCAATTAATAAATTTAGCGTTTCAAAAATAAACAGCTCTTGACTTGAAAAAGTTATGAATTTAAAATCTGCTTTGAAAATTGATAAAAATAGGTCAAAACACTTGCAATGTAATGATGTAGATGGGAGATGGTATCTTAGGTCAAAATTTGGGGTACAACAGCTTCCCTCTATAATTAATATTTTGTTAGTTGATGGATTAATGCATAACTTGTTATCCATAAGTCAATTAAGTGATAACAATTATGATATAATATTCAATCAAAAGTCCTGCAAAGCAGTTAGTCAGCAAGATAGATTTGTCCTCTTTAATGGAAAGAGAAAGAACAACGTTTACTAAATAAAACTTTATGAACTAAAAAGTCAGAATGTAAAATGCCTATTGTTTGTTAACGATGAGCAATGGGTCTGGCATAGAAGATTGGGGCATGTTAGTATGAGAAGAATATCTCAGATTAACAAACTCAATCTGGTCAGAGGACATCCTAACCTGATGTTCAGCTTAGATGCTCTGTGTGAAGCATGTCAAAAAGGAAAGTTCGCAAAACCTTCTTTCAAAGCCAAGAATGTTGTTTCTACCTCTAGACCATTAGAACTTCTACATATAGATCTATTTAGACCAGTGAAAACTGCATCCATTAGTGGAAAGAAGTATGGATTAGTAATCGTAGATGACTATAGCATATGGATATGGGTAAATTTCTTAAGACACAAGGACGAGTCACATTCTGTGTTCTTTTCCTTATGTAACCAAGTCCAGAACGAAAAAGATCTTAGAATTGTTAAAGTCATAAGTGATCATGGTGCAGAATTTGAAAACAAAAAAATTAACTATTTTTTAATGAGAATGGCATCTCTCATGATTTCTCTTGTCATAGAAGTCCTCAAAAAAATGGATTTGTAGAACGAAAGAACAGAACTTTACAAGAAATAGCCAGAACCATGATCAACAAGACTAACATTGCTAAGAACTTCTGGGCAGAAGCAATTAACACAATGTGCTATAGTCAAAATAGAATCTCCATAAGACCTGTTCTGGATAAGACTCCATATGAATTGTGGAAGAATAGAAAGCCCAACATTTCTTATTTTCATCCATTTGGATGTATCTGTTTGATTCTGAACACTAAAGAACATATGAACAAGTTTGACTCTAAAGCACAAAACTTTCTCATGTTAGGATACTATGAATGCTCAAGAGGCTATAGAGTATATAACGCAGAAACACGAACTGTAAAAGAGTCCATCAGTGTCAAATTTGATGATAACCTTGGCTATCAAAAGTCAAAGCAAGATAAATCTTTTGCAGATATAGAAGTACAATTTATAGGTACTGAAGACATTGCATCATAAGTTTCTCATAAAGAATTACAGTCATCTCCAGAAGAAGATGTCACAAACATTACAACAACATATGAAGAGCCTCTCTAGAAAACACAAACCAAAAGCAGCTTAGCTCATCTGGAAAACAAAATTCTGGGAAAGAAAGAAGACCCAATCAGAACAAGATCTACATTCAGAAACTGTGAAGAATCTCTTATGGGATTAGTGCCTCTGATTGAGCCAACTTCCATTGACGAATTCCTTCTGGAAAATGATTGGATACTTGCAATGCAGGAAGAATTAAACCAATTCACTAGAAACGATGTGTGGGATCTGGTTCCTAAACCAAAAGGGTTCAACATCATTAGAACCAAATGGGTATTCAGAAACACACTGAATGAACAAGGAGAAGTCGACAGAAATAAAGCACGGTTGGTAGCACAAGGTTATAGTCAGAAAGAGGGGATAGACTATACATAAACCTTTGCTCCAGTCGCCAGGATAGAATCTATCAGACTCTTAATTTCTTTTGTTGTAAATAACAACATCACTCTTTATCATATGGATGTCAAAAGTGCGTTTTAAATGGTTACATTGTTGAAGAAGTTTATGTGCATCAACCCCCTAGTTTTGAAAATTCAAAACATCTAGAATATGTCTACAAACTAAAGAAATCATTATATGGTCTGAAACCAGCTCCCAGAGGATGGTATGAAAGACTAAGTAGTTTTCTCTTAGAAAATGACTTTACTAGAGGGAAGGTGGACACTACTTTATTTTGTCAACTATTTAAAAATGACATTCTAGTTTGTCAGATTTACGTAGATGATATTATTTTTGGATCTACTAAAACTTCTCTGGGAAGATAATTTTCTAAGTCTATGCAGGTAGAGTTTGAAATGAGCTTGATGGGAGAACTCAAGTTCTTTCTGGCCATCCAGATCAATCAAACTCCAGAAGGAACACACATACATCGAAGAAAGTATGTTAAAGAACTTCTGAAGAAATTTGACCTATCAGAATGTAAGCCAACCAAAACTCCTATGCATCCCACATGCATTATGGAAAAGGAAGAGTTAAGTAAGAAGGTAGAACAAAAGATCTATAGAGGTATGATTGGTTCTCTCCTATATCTAACAACTTCAAGACCTGATATTCTATATAGTGTATGTCTATGTGCTAGATTCCAATCAAATCCTAGAGAATCTCACTTAACAGCTGTTAAGAAAATTTTCAAGTATTTGAAAGGCACTACTAATCTTGGTCTTTGTTATAGAAAAGCCAAAGAATACAAATTAGTACGGTACGGTGATGTTGACTTCGCTGGAGACAGAATAGAAAGGAAAAGTACTTCTGGAAGCTGCCGATTTTTGGGAGAAAATATTATCTCGTGGTCCAGTAAGAGGCAACCCACAATTGCTTTGTTAACTACTGAAGCTAAATATATAGCAGCAGCTGGATGAAGCATACATATGCTCTGGATGCAAAGTCAACTTAAAGACTTCAATATATTCGAGAGTAACATTCTTATACTCTGTGACAACACTTCTGTTATTTGTTTATCCAAAAATCCTATTTTACATTCTAGGGACAAGCATATAGAAATAAAAACATCATTTCATTAGGGATTATATTCAGAAAGGAATTCTTTCATTAAAATTTATTGATACAGACCACCAATGGGCTGATGTTTTCACAAAACCCCTTTCTGAAGATAGGTTTAACTTCATTCTGAAACATCTCAGCATGAAATTATGTCCAGAATGATAGTTTTATTTATGTATGTTAATGCTCAGAACTTTATATTTTTTGTGTGAACATCTGATCAATAATTCTTCAGAAGTTAGAAGGAAAGTTGTATCAAGATCTATCTAAGAAGATGTGATCAGTTTCCAAACGGTTCATTTCAAAGATAGAAGCATGCAATTCACAACATTAACATTGGTCATCTTCTCACAAAAGTTTCTTCTAAGGCTGAACTGGTGTTCAAATTCTGAAGAGACTAAAGCGTTGATTGGATGCATTGAGACTCGTGTCGTATCGGTAACCATTTCATATCTCTATGCCATCTCCCTAATTTCAGGAACCAATAATGCTTTGTAATCATTTCTTTTAACCCTTTTTATTGTTAATTAAGTTTCCTATTCTTCTATAAATTCATTGCTCTCTTTCACTTTCACTTTTTCACTCTCACTTCTTCTCTCTATCACTTGTGTTCTATTTTTCTCTATTTTTCTCAAAACCCTCATAAGTATGTGTGAATAATGGCTTCTTCCCAAACTGCTCAAAGCTCTCAAAATGTTCCTGGCTCTTCTTCTTCAATAGCAGAAAGGTATAAAGAACCCTCAAGAACACTCCTGACTCCCATTGACTCGCTGGAAGTTCTGTGTGAACTCATTGTGGACTTCGTTAGTATGAAGGAAAACGGTTACAATTTAACACATGACGTTGAAATTCAAGATTAGAAAAAGTATTTTGATCGTCTACTGGGTCCAGTTTTACCAAGACGGGTTAAAGAATTATGGATTCACACTACTGCCTCAAATCATCAGGTCACTTCTTTTGTGATGGGAAAGAAAATAGTAATCTCTAAAGATCTCATTGGGCGTTTGATAGGTCATGACGGTGAAGGTATTCGTTGTAGTGAAACGGCAGAAAAATGCTCTAACCTAACGAAGATTTCAAAAGAGATTTTTTCTTCTGGCCAACCTTCAAACAAAATCAAAGATCTGAAAGACTACTTCAGAATTTGGTCAAAAATTATTTTGGGATGCATCAACCACAAAAAACCCACAAGTTCTTCAAACTATATCAACATTGATCAGCAGTATCTTTTATACTTTATAACAACCAAGGCAAAGATCAATCTTCCTCATCTTCTGTTTAATCATCCGAAGACCAACGTCAAAGAGACAAGAGAAGAAGAAAGAACAAAGAGATATTAGATACCTCTCGGCAGGCTCATATCAGATATTCTGACAGAAAACAAACTAGTAGAATATTTGACTGAGGCTCAACAGGTCAGCACTCTGGAAGCATGTGCTGGTAAACCTGTGAACGCTAAGAATCTGAAGAAGATAAAGATCGTTGATACCATCAAGAAGGATCCAACAATAACAACCAAGGAAGTCATAATAACTAGAAGAGTACTTCTGAAGGATTTTCCTCTCTTCTCTCAAACAGATGCTTCTCCAGAAATTATTGTCAGATATCTTGAGGATTGCAAAATGGATGGGACAAATCCCGAAGTGAACATTCGTGATCTAAGGAAACAGCCTCCGCAAATTGCCCTAAAAAAATAAAGGAAAAGGAAAGCTGCTGGAGAAGGATCTTCTCAAAAGATTCCCAAGGCTGCTAAGAAGAAAGGTAATTTATCCTTTATTTATGTTATTAAACCAGTTATGTTATCAACACCTGAAAACCCTTCCTCTCCAAAACCCACAAAAGATCCATCACAATAAACCTTTGATGACTTTGACATTGAATTTGATCTTTCACTTACTCTAGAAAAAATTATGGACGGACACCTTCTACCCATCTTGACCAAAATCAGCCAGAACTTTCTCAAGTTCTTTATGATATTGATTAATCGGTTGTTTCAAGCTCCCCACTCAGAAAATCCAAACTTTCAAGCTCCACCCTCAGAAAATCCAACTTTTGACTCTTATATCACAACATCTATTCCTGGAATCACCTTCCCTCTCATGGTCTCATAACCAATCACAATCCACGACATCCCAGATATTCCATCTCCCAATCATTCCACTCCACCAAAATCACCACAATCACCAATTGTTATTTCTGATTCTCCCTCTCACATCAACCATCCAGAATATCCCCTTCGCACAGTTATAGCCTTAGAAGCTTTGGATAATCTTGTCTCATGCTCTCAAAAAATAGTCGTACCAAAACCAAAACCAAAAAACACCAAAGCAGATGTTGGTAAAAATTTGCTAATTTTTGAAACATAAATACTTGAATGGGTTGACTCTCTGAAACTAGCTTGCTTAGAGAATCTAAATCTCGATACTTCTGATTCACACTGGAACCAGTTCAGAAAATGGTTCAATTTTGAGTCACAGAAACTTAAGGAGTTGAGTTATGAAATTTCTCAACAGAACTTTTGTGATCATCTGAAAGTCTTCAAGGATGAAGTTCTATGTCACTGGGAAAATAAACCTCTCCTTCTGCTGGACAATGCCCCTTGGAAAGATCACCAGCCTTCAAAATATGATGAACCAACCTCTGATCCTCTGCCTCTGGTCAGGGTTCTAGACAAAGGCAAGGAAGTTGAAGAAGCTAGTGAGTCGGATTCAGCAGTAGCTTACTCTGAAAAGGTGGTACCTTCTATTGATATACCCTATTCATCTCTGGTTCTGCAAACTCTAGAGGAGTTGAAGAAAGAGAATGCAGTGTTCAAAGAGAGACCAGACAAGCAGGATCATACATGCAAGGAAATCAAAAGGATGCTAGGAAAATAAGAAGAGTCAAACAATCAGATTAAGAATTTTTTGGAAGCCCTGTTCAGACGACTTCCTCCACCTCAATCTTAGTTTTGCAAATTTGTTTTCTGTACTGTGTTCATTTTTCTTGTTTCCTTATGAATGTGTTTCTTGAAACCTTTTGAATAAAAATCCTCTTTTATTACTTATAGTGTTTTTTTATTTCTTTTTGATTCTTGACAAAAAGGGGGAGGTCGTAAGATATTTCTAATATAACAATATCGAGACGCAGTCTCAAACATTTTGAATATCATAACTTCTTCTGTTTTTTTCCTGAAGCAAAACATGAACAAACTCTATTGAGGACAGAAGTGGACGCATAAAATACTCTGATCAGAACAAACATCAGGGAAGTATTTCTTCTCTATCTGTGTACTCAACTCAGGGGGAGACCTTAAATGCTTTATGTTCTTCATGTGTCTATTGAAATATCCATGTTTTTGTAATCATCAAAAAGGAGGAGATTGTTAGAAAATAGTTTGATTCTACAACCCTTGTAAGAGATTTGATGATAAGAAACAGTCAAAGAATAATTATGCTCCTTAAATTTGTATTTTGTTTTGCAGAGAAGTTCTTATGGAAGAATTTTAGAAGATGAGTTAAATATCTATTTCAACTCTGATTCTATACATCTCTTAAAGAAGTTCTAACACTACAAATAGGACTTCGTGTTTCTGAACCATAAAGCTTTGGAAAGAAGCAACGATAACCTTCATCTTCTGAAGCAAGCATGTTCTTAAGCATTATAATTCAATTATTGCCATTTCAAAAGTAACGGCTGAAAGGGAACAAGGATCTCTATTTTTGGAAATCTCTTTAATTATCATTGATCAAAATTCCAAAAGCTCTTACATGCTTCACCTATTTAAAAAAAGTTTAAAAGAGAAATTGTTCACTATTTTCACGCAAAGCAAAGTAGTAATCTTCATCATCTTCAAACGTCCCAAATCAAAAATTGTGTAAAACATCACTTGTGATACTGTTTTATTAGAAAACAAATCTGTACACTCTCTTAAACATTGTTTAGTGTATTTCCTTGAGAAAACTAGATTGTGGTTTAAACTCAAGAAGACTTTGACAGTTGTCATAGTAGCTGTGTAATCAAGTTTGATTAGTGGATTAAGACCTCGTTGAGAGAGACGAAATCACCTTGGCGGGTGGAATGGAGTAGTTTGATTTCAAACGAACCTGGATAACCAACGTGTTCTTTTGTTTATGTTTTGAAAACCCCAATTCAAACCCCCCCTTCTGGTGTTTTTCCTTTCTTCAGTCAGTTCTCCCACCGTATTAATGAACTGGCGACTCTGTTGGGGACTACATATAAAAGAGGGGTTAGTTTAGAGTTTAGATCACTTTTGCATGCTTTAATTCTCTGTATTGTTTGCTTTACTTTAAGATTTTGCTTGGGTTTAATTTTTTTCAAGATCATACACCTGAATCTAGGGATGCCTTAGGTAAGTAGCAATAGATCACGGAAATTGTACATCATAAACTGATATGGTTGAAATGATGGCTACTGTAATACGGTGGGAGAACTGACTTGGGTGTTTTGTGTTTTATCGCAATTGTTGGGATAGCAAGAGTAGCCATCGACTTTTATTTTATCCAACAAAGGAAAGGGTGAAAAGAACAGGAAAGACCTTTTGAGAATTTTCTTGAGTTCGGGGGATAGGTTATGAAAAGGGAAGGTGTTAGCACCCTCTTCATCTGTAGTTATCTACGGGATCTTAGTTGCTAGCTCACTTTGAAAATGCTTTGTAAATGTTTGTTTGCTTGGTGTATGTTTGAAAATATTTTGAAAATGCCTTTGTTTCCGCAAACTTTGTAATGATTCTCGTTTCAGCGAGAATGTATACAAAGTGTTGGTTTTGAAAATAGTTCAAAGAGATGTTTGGTTTTGGAAATATGTTTTGAAAGTGTGAGTGTGGAAATGGTTTTAGGTTGTGACCAAGCAACTACGAGCGTTCTACCTACTCAAAAAGTCTTAGTAATTTTCCTCATCCTTTAGATAGCGTTATCTTACCATTAGTTAGTAAGAAACCATATAATTGGATGTGAAGGGATGGGCGTGGGTTATCATACATTCATAGAAGCCAACATTATAGGATACCTTAGAAATTTGTCGTAAGGGTTTAAGATCGTTTATCGAAGGCAACAACGAAGGGTCATCAAGGGACTACGATCATGTAATCGAGGGTCTTTTGCTAAAGTATCCCACGTTCGAGGGACATGACTGTTTTATCTGAGGCAACAAGTGTGGGTTACCCTAGAGGTGCAAGTCTGCAAAGTGTTTTTGTTTTCATGCATTTTTGTCTTGAATTAGGGTTGTCTACTTGTTTAATTTTTAGTCTTACCATACACATGCTAATTACTAGAAATAATATGGAAAGCGATGAATTGTGGAATTTAAATGTCCTACGTTATTACAATACTTTGAGGGATAGGGGATACAAATTTAAAAATGGGGATGATAGGTAAAAATAAAACCTAATTACTATTACAAGGCTTTGACAATTACATAATCTAATGCGAAATAATGTATAAAGGAATGTAGAAGAGAAAAGAAATTAATTTTTAGGGTTTTTATCTAGAAAACATTTTTGGATAGTGTTAGGCCATCTCCAAGTAATGCGATATGTCAAAGGTAATTTAAAAATCTGAAAATTAGGAATTTCACAACATGAGCTTACACGGGCCGTGTCAGTAGACACGGGCATCTGTGTTAGGACCTATTCAAGGTTCTTTGTGCATACTTTTCTGTCTAGCTAAAATGACACGGGTCATGTCATGTGACACGGGAACCTGTGTCAACCCCTTCCCTTTCTGCTCTGTATGTTTCTGACTGACACGGGCCGTGTCGTGTGACACGGGCACCCATGTCAACCTCTTCCCTGTATTTATGTTAAGTTTTCAACCCAACTGAGCTGACACAGGCCGTGTCGTGTGACATGGGCACCCGTGTCAGCCCCTGGCCTTCCTTTTGCTAAGTGATTTCTTTTATTTGTCCTGTTGTATCCTTTTGAAAAGGAAAGCAAATGATGTATGGATAAAGATATTATAGTTTGAGAAAATATACCTCTTAAAGTGAAAACTTTAGAAAATGTACGGATTTTTCCGGGCATGAAGCAGTGATTGTTAGAGCTTCTTTGGACCTTCTTGAAGTTGTTCCGGTCCTTACTTTGTGTTTAAAGTTGCTGAAAAACTCCAACCAAGTTAAGTTGCAAAATACCGTTTTTGAGTTTGGAAGATGGTGATAATGATGTTATAGAAGTTGTTCTTTTGTTTGAACAACTTCTATGATATGTATGTGAAGTATTTGTATGGTTTGTTTGGGTAAAACTTTCAAAGTGTGAGAGGTTCAAAGATATGGACTTTAAAGCTCAAAAATGGAGGTTTTATGAACAGTTCAGGTTTTTTTAGAGTATAGGAGTTTCGAGGGCTTGTTCATCTCTTTCTGTCTTGCAAATGATCTCTCTATTTATAGGTAAGAGGTTTTAAGACAAGGGTCGATCAGATTTTGCAAGGTCACATGTTATGGCTAGGTTGGGTTTGTAAGTGAGAGTTCATGATTTTTCATAGTTCCAATGTGGGCATGGCCTATTTTTAGGAGTGCTTTGCAGGTTGTAGATGGTTTTTTCTTGCTTTGACATTGTGTATATGCAGAAGAAACCTTTGAGAGGCTCAAGGAGTTGACATTGTGATTAAAGCATGATTTTCAAGAACAGCAATGTTAACTTTGTGTCAAAAATGGAAAGATCACTTGGACAATGCTTAAATTAAATGGACCATAGCTCAAAAGTTTGTGTAAGAATTAAATTATGATGATATTTGCAAGTTAGAAGGCCTACAACACAATATTATGCAGTATAACATGTAGATTGGGTTATGTGTTCTTCACCAAAATGACTTGTAACTCAAGAATGGATGCCCAACTTCATGCCTTTGAATCTCCTAGATCAAGTATGATAAATTCATTCTCTTGGATATTTTGGAAATCTTGAAACATTGTCTACATCTTTCATGTTGATTACTTTGGCTAAATCAAACTGGAACTTGATGAAAATAGGCCAAGATGTTGAGATAAAAACTGACCAAAACTTGTTGGAAATTTCTCTAAGTGTTAGATGAAAATTTCATGACTTCACAGACCTATATCTTCAAATATAAGCATTTTTTGGATATCAATCCTCTAAAACAAAGTTGTAGAATTCATCAAGATCTACAACTTTCATGTTGAAAGTTTTCTTTTAATCATCTTGTATCTTGGTGAAAAATTGTCATGAAGTAATGAAATTATCAAGGTTAAAAACACTTAGAATTTTCTTAAGTCTTGGAAATCTTGACTTTTTATTGATTTTCTTGATTCTTGTTAACCAAGTTTGATATTCTTGAATGTCTTGAAGAATTTTTTACTTTTGAAATTCAATGTTGACCAAAAAAGTCAAAGTTTGACTTTTTTGTGTATCGGTTGACTTTTGTTAGTTGATCCAAATTTCAACTATCAATTCATTGATCTTGAGAAATGATTTGAGCCATGAAGTTAAGTCAATATGTTGTGTTTGATTCCTTGAGATTATGCTTCAAGCCATTAGGTCATGTATTAGGTCAAAAGTCAATGATCAGCCATTGTCGGTCAAAACCCTAATTTTTGGCCTCAGTGCTTGGGAGGTGAACTTGCCTGATCAAACTCTTGAGAACCCATGAGCATAGGAGATATTTGGTGAGAAATATCTTGATAAAAGAGAGGGAAAATTTTGGGGTACAACAGCTTCCCCTATTCAATCTTCTTAAACCTGGAGAGTTAGATTGGTATGCTCGCCATTCGTAACTTGAAGGTGGAAGATGATTAAACACTAAAGTGCCTAGAAATTTGAACTCGTTGGTGCACGAAGTAACGCTGTTAGTTGATTGTATCAGGAATGGGCTTAAAGATGCAACTTGGAGAGGTGATAAAGTGTTATCGGAGATGGGCTTATAAATGCCATCCAAAGTAACTGTTGATAGAGATTAGAAGAAGTATCAACATAAATCTTTGGTCGATTTATACTGAAATAGCAGATGTCTGTATTCATCTTTGACTGGATAAGAATTAGAATAAATCTTAGGATCGATTTAACTGAACCTAGAGAAAGTGTCTACAGGAAACAAATCAGGATAAATCATTGGTCGATTTAAACTGAACCAGTAGAGGTCTAAAATGGTCTTTAACTAGATATCGAATCAGCATAAATCTTAGGATCAATTTTACTGAACCAGAGAAAGTGTCTACCGGAAACAAATTAGGATAAATCATTGTTCGATTTAAACTGAACCAGTAGAGGTCTTGAATGTTCTTTAACTAGATGCCGAATCAGCATAAATCTTAGGATCGATTTAACTGAACCAAAGAAAGTGTCTACTGGAAACAAGTCAGGATAAATCATTGGTCGATTTAAACTAAACAAACAGATATCTTCTAAAGGAAATGTTCGTTTTGTAGATAGTCGCCCCGTCCTGTTTCGGGAATTGATCTGGATCTGTTGAAAATTGTTGATGATATTTGTCTATTTTTTAATCTTTCCTGAAACGGTAAGGAGTTAGCTATATGCAATGTCATGATGTATGAAATGCATTGCGTAATGATATTCTCAAAATAAATGAGATTGTGCTATATGCGTTTCATATGCATATGTTATGATGTATGAATGTTTGTTGAAGCGTATATTGATTTTTTTTTGAAGCTAAATCTCAGACTACTACTGGGGAATTTTGGGAAGATAAATCTCGGACTACTGCTGGGGAAGAAGAGTATGTGTATCTTCAACTGTGTGGAATACTTCCACTTGGATATTCCTTTTTTCTATTTGAGGAAACTCTGCAGGGGATGTTAATTTCTGCTTGGGGAGTAGAGCTCAGGAACCTTAGTCGTTCTTGCTCTACTAGGGAATTTAATTCTTATATACACTGCCTGGGGATAAAAGAGATGATTAAACTTCTGATTTGTCTGGGGAGAGTAAAGTTAACTGGTATTCTGGTCGGATTCCAGGTTTTACAGCAACTCTCTGGGGATTGTATCAACTCAACTAGAGAAGAGGAGTTCTTGTCAGTGACGTGTAGTAGTCTGAGGAATAGACTCAAGCTGGGGAAATTATATTCTATTGGGGAAATAAACCCCGTTGAGGAAGATATTCTGGAGATTTAACTGGGGAAATACATTCTTCTAGGGGAAGAGCTTTGCAAGGTTTCTCTTTTAGTTTTGGAAGACCGAACTCGGCTGGAGAAGAGAGGTTCCGAGAGATATGCTGATTAGAACTACGAAAGGAAATTATGGAGAATTTACTTTGTGAGGAATAATCTCATAGAGGTGGCTCCGACGACTTTACTGTGGATATCCTTATGAAAGGGATTCTTGGGGATTTATGAACAACTTGAGTATCATCTCAATTCCTAGAGTTCTGAGCAAATCTTTATTCTTGTTCTTATGTAATCATGTTCATATGCATATGTTCAATCAATTTTAGTCATTGGACATTTTTTGCAATCAAAATAGAAAGAAAAAATTTTGCACTTCAAAGTATCTTTGTATTGATAATTCACCTATAAACAGGTGTTTTTGTACAAAGAGACAGAGACCCTAGTAAGAGGAAGTCATCGTGAAATGAAAAGAATACAAAGTGAAAATAAATATAGCCATGTGGAAGTGATCTCATTTGGTTCCAATTTTGCTATTGCCCTTATGTCTTCGAACATCTCATCCTTTACTGTCAGAAGAAGTTGATTGAACTGATTTTGTATCATTTAAAATTTTGATCTTGGTAATAAATCTGGCTGTAGTGATCCAAAAGGGACATAGTCATACGCTTTTAATCCTAACTTTTTCCTGGACCTCCCTTTCGGGTTTTCAGTCCACCAAGATATCCTTTTTTGCCCAAGCTGCCCTTGCAGGTTTTCGACTTGCCGGGTATAAAATCTTTTGTATATATCCCTAATTTTTGCCCGAACCCTTTTGGTTCGCCGGAATACCCTTATTTTTGCCTAGGTATGTCAACCTAGCGGGTCGTTCTCATGCGTAGTATTTTTTGACTATGTTCGTGTTCACAAGGTGCGGGAAATCTTCACCATCCATAGTGGTTAACGTCATGGCACCGCCCAAAAATACTTTCTTGACAATAAATTGCCCTTCGTAGGTGGGAGTCTGTTTGCCCCTAGGATCGCCTTGTGGTAGAATGATGTGTTTTATTACCAATTCTCCAGCTTGGTATACTCGATGTTTGATATTCTTGTTAAATGCCTTGATCATACGCTTTTGATTCATTTGACCATGACAGACAGTGTTGTACCCTAAATTTCGCCCCTAACTTTTTCAGTCGCACTTCCATATCATATTTTGTCATTTGGTCACAATCATTAATAAATAGCTTCATTCATCACATTTGCACCCTATATTTAAGTTTGCTCTTGTGTTTTTGACTAACTTCTAATAAAAATACAAAAAAAAATATTTGCCTTTGTGTTTGTATATTTGTGTTTGTATATTTGTGTTTTGTAGGTACCGAGTCAAAGCATCTAACAAATAAGGTTTTTCGGTATTATTTTCCTAAAATCTCTATTTGCAAAGAAAAATAATAAAATAATTTTCATTTTTTTTACTGTACAATCGATTGCTCTTAGAGTGCAATCGATTGCATAAAGTGTATTTTGTGTATTTTTTTTAAAAATACACCGATGCAATCGATTGAACCCAGAGTGCAATCGATTGCACAGAGTGAAATTTTGAAAAAAAATCAGCAATTTCATGCTTGTCAATTTTGGCTGCAATTTTTACTCATTTTTTGAAAGGTATATCATTAATTCAAATATTGGCTCCAATTTTTCTTCATTTTTTGAAAGATATATCATTAGTTCAAATTTTGGCTCCAATTTTTTTTTGAAAGATATATCATTAATTCAAATTTTGGCTCTAATTTTTCATTTTTTGAAAGATATATCATTAATTCAAATTTTGGCTCCAAGAATCAATTACCAAACCACCACTAGTCCTAAGCCTAAACTCAATAAATAGAACCTCATTTCATTCAAATTTAAAGCTTTTGATAACCAATCTTATTTTGCTAAAAAATATTCTCTCCATCTACCAAATTCACTAAAAGCTCCATTTTCAAAAAAAGTTAGTAAACTTTGCATTGAAGCTTACTAATCTTTGAGCTAAACCTCCATCCAAACACGTTTTCTTTATCAATTTTCTACATCCAAGCTTGGGAAATTGATTCTTGGGGTTGAATTGAAGCAAATTCTTGAAGTTGTTTTGATGATTCTCTAGATCTACCTTTGGTAAGTTGGATTTTCCATCTTTCACAATGTGATCTCTTGTTGATCTTTGGATTTGATTCATTGAGCATTGTTTTCCATTGGTGCTATTATCTCATAATTTGATGGAATTTTCGTGCTCAATTGAATCCATGATCATAAGGTATTTGATGAAAAGTTTGAACAAGAATTTGGTCTTTTAAAATGTTGTTTTTCTGATTTTAACAGGGTGAACTCGATTGTTGTAATAGTTCAATCGATTGTCACAGAAAATTTCACGTTTTTTGAAAAACAGCTATGATGCAATCGATTGATGTTAGACCGCAATCGATTGTAACAGGGTCAAAATTCTTTTTATGCCTTGTTTTGGGGCTATTTTGATCCATCTATCTTTTTCTGCTCACTCCTTTTCATTGTTGATTTAGATTGCAATTTTAAATGTCCAATTTCTCTTTAAATTCAATGTACTTTGGATGTAGATGAAGTTGGATAATTGTTCATCAATTCAAATCTACCAAAGTGTGAATTATTTAATTCATTTTTGGTGTTTTGGATTAATTATATAATTAGTACTTTAATCCATCTAGATGAGCGATTGAATTTAAAGATGAAAGAAATTTGAGGTAGTGATCCAAATTAGCTTATCATTCCTCTCCCTCTTCATCTTATCCCCCTTTATTATTGTACTACATGTTAAGGGATGATGATCTCTATATCATTTATCCAAACATGAAGTACATAGATTGCTATTGACCAGCCTTAAAATAGGTGCGACTTCTACATAAGTCCACTTACGATTGCTTAACGTAGCGCTAAAGTTTGTTCCGATTTTAGAAAATGATCATTCGTGGCCCAAACCTATGTTTGCAAGCCCAAGTATGTTAATTTGAACCCTTTGATGCAATAACCTTTAGATTCATTGTTAGGAGGCTTTGGTTCTACCAATCCTCCAATGGATCTTCATTAATTTTGGTCAAACGCGGATCACTTAAACATCATTGATCATTAAATATGGCCTTGAGGATTCTTAAATGGATGATATACTTGACAAAAATCATATGCACCTTGTTGTTGAGAGGCTTTGGTTCTAACAATCCTCTAATGAGTTCCAAATGCAAGTTTCAATATGGTCATCTAACTAACCATTAACTTTTAACAATTGACTTTACTTCATGCTTTTATTTTATGCTTTTACTTTATGCCCCATTTACTTTAGCATTTACGTTTCATGCTATTTTAATCTTTGCTCACTTGAGCATTTACTTTTATGCCATTTTTATTTTTCTCACTTGAGATTTTTTCTTTTCCCTATGAAGATACTTAATAAACAACATGAAAAATAAAAAAAATTAACGATACTTGGACTATTTGGTTACTATCCTTGGAATTATGGAGTATTGGACTTCTTAGACTTAGGAATAGAAACGTTGGCTCATGTTGGAGACCTTGTGACCTTAATTGATATTTTTTCTGGAGTTCTTGGGGTTTACCTCAAGACATTGGGTTTCTTGTTTGTTTTATGTGCGGGTTATTGTGATTACATACTTTGTTTGTAATCTTGAATTCATCTATATACAACCGTTACTCTGTCCAAATTTTGTGAAGACTTAAAACATTTGAAACTTGGTTTTCTCAAGAGGTTTAGTATCCTTGCTTGGTTTCAATCCAAAGAATGGGAATTCTATCTTGACTCATAATGTAAAGTGTTGGCTTCTTGTTGGTTAGACGGTTATCTTCCTTATCTTTTACCTTATGCTTTAGGATAGTCCCTTCATCTCCTCCCATCTTCTTTAATTTCAAAAATCTTCTCCCTCCTTTTGAAAACTATTTTTGTTTATAAACTCGAACCGCTTTCATATTAAACCTCGACTTTGTCGAGTGCCTTTTCTTTTAAAACTTATTTTCTTTTAACAAACATCAATTCACTTAATCATACTTCGACATCTTTCAAAATTAACAAAAACAATTCAACTCATTCAAACTCTTTTGTGCGCTCGAGCACCTCTTACCTTCAAAACCTTTTTCAAGATGAGACATGATTCATTGATAGTCGAGAAACATTCTCCTATCCCCATGGTTATAAAGGTGTTAACTTTTTGACTTGAGTACTAGAGGCGTTCTCAAACCCTCACTCTTGCTAACGCATGGTCCATCTTTCCCACACCTTGTGGGCGTTAGTTGAGATTTCTCTCCTAACAATGATGACTTGTCTCTTTGTTTAAAATCAATCAACAAAAAACTCTTTTCTAGCCGAACTATGGTGCTCTGACTTTCCCATTGCATGAGGGAGTACGTAAGCACTAAGTCTTACGACCCAAGGCGGGCAACAAAAATGAAAAACAAAACATTTTCTTTTGTTTGCAAATACTCATTCATTCTTTTCCTTTAGAAAGTAAACCTTTACATAACACTTCTTTTAAAAGAAACCAAACAAAGTAGATCATGCGGAGTACCGTAGATGGTTAGGGTGCTAACACCTTTCCTTTGCATAACTGACCCCTGTACCTCGATCTCTGATCTTTTACTTCATTATGGGTTTTGTTCACTTTTTTCCCATTTCCATTTGGAAATAATAAAGTGCGATGGTGACTTCATTGTGTTGAGATAATTAAATTTATGGCTTAAATCTCAAATAATTATGGATACATTTCCTTTCCTATCATCACTGTCGCAATTTAGTTCATCGTTGCTCGTCTCTTTGCCGACGGTGATTGCGCACAACAGGAAAGTGGCGACTTCACTAGGGACAGATTGACCTATTGATGGTCCATTCCTAAGTGGGTCAATCCTAGCTTTGTTTGTTTCTTTTCTTTGAGTGTTTATATATTGTTTTACTTGTTGTTTATTACTTCCCATTGTAATGTATATATGGTTGTCTGGATTTTCCTGGTTTTCAGGGGCTTGGTGATTTCTTATAAGTCTTCTACCTAGACTTTGGGAAAACTTAAGATAGGATGGGAGATATAGTCATGTTGACTTTGAGGGAGTAATCCCAAAAAATGAGACATGATATCCCCCACTCAGTGGAGGCCACCTTGACTGTAGTGTCGTTTACCGAGTAATCGGGAAGATGTACTGCTTTCAACTTGGGAGCCTGCTGAAACTGAGTACCGTAGATTACGAAACATGTCTTGTCCTTTTAGGTGTAGTGCGGAAACTATGATGAAGTAATATGGAAATAGTTGTCACACGATACTACACTCAGACGAGTTTTTCCTGAAAATATTGTTAATTACTGAGTTAATTGGGACGTTGGTAATAACCATTTGTTCATACCTTATGGGTTGTACCATTGAATATAGGCTCATGACTCTAAACCATGTGATCTCATTACTATGCAGTGCATTGTATAACATTGCATATCATTTTCATCCCTTGCATCATTCTGCATACATCCAAGTTGTTCAGGATCTTATTCCCAGTTGCTTCTTTCTTTTAGTTAGTCGTCTTCCGTCAATCTGATTCCTCAACACAACTACGGGACTAGAGCTACTGTCAAATTGAGAATGGAAAACCAAGAACAACATAACATGGAAGTCAGAATAGAAATCGACAAGTTAAAGTCAGGCACGGCCAAACTAACTGAGATGATGCAAGTCCTGATTACCAGAGGAGAGGACCTCAAAGCACTGTGATATCTGAAATACCAACTGTTGTTGTTGACACTCAACCTATCCAGCATATATCTACTACATGGCCAGAGTTTAGGTTACCTCAGAACTACTCTCCGCCTGTTGCAATTACTTTAATGGTTGGCCAGTCTACCCGACCAGTCTTTCAAGCTCTGGTTTTCACTGAACCTCAGCCAATCATTCATACTACGTCTCGTCAACCTGCTGCACAAGCTACTTTTGGGATCCCTCTCTTTGAGTACCATGCTGCCAGTCCTCGAAGTATGAGTCAGGGAGACTTTAGTGAGTTTGAAGAATTCAAATAACAGTATCAGACTTTAGAGAAGAGACTTAGAGCTATGGAAGGAAATGAGTTCTTCAGTGTTGATGCTAACAACATGTGGCTAGTTTCTGATTTGTTTATGCTTGCAAAGTTCAAGACTCCATATTTTTAGAAACACAGGGGGCATAGTTGTCCAAGAAGTCATTTGGTGATGTACTTTCGAAATATTTCTGCTTACACAAAGAATGACAAGCTCCTTATCCATTGTTTCCAAGATAATCTGAGTGGAGCTTCATAGAAATGGTATATGGGACTTGAGAAAGGTAGTATCCAATGCTTCCAAGATCTTGTTTATGATTTCATAAAGCAATAAAAATATAACCTTGACATGGCACGTGATCATATCCAACTGCAAAATATGTCTCAGAATGAGAAAGAATCTTTCAAGGAATATGCTCAACGATGGAGAGAATTGGCATCTCAAGTTGAACCACCTCTAGCAGAGAAAGAGCTAACTAGTTTGTTTATGGATACTTTTTCCCCTTTCTTTTGGGAGAAGATAATTAGTAGTTTGTCCTACAGCTTCACAGACCTGGTGACTATTGGCCAGAGATTAGAAGAAGGAATCAAGAACGTTAAAGTGTCTAAAGGTGCTGAATCTTCTAATGGTTCAAAGAAATACCTTGGGAACTTTTAGAAGAAGAAAGAGGTAGAAGCCAATGTTGTCTCTAATGAAAGAAGAGGACCTCACTGTAAGCCTCAATACATTGATCAACCATAAGTAGCAGCCATTACTCCTGCAGTCAATGCTCAACCAGTTCAGGTTCCTCAGCAACAAAATATTGCGCAAAATCAGAATCGTTATGTAGGCAATAGGGATCAATTTGATCCCATCCCTATGACATACGTTGAATTGTATCCTACATTGTTGCAGAAGGCATTGATTATAACTAGGCCTCTGATTCCTCGAAATCATCCTCCAGTCAGGTTCAGATCTGACATTCACTGTGAATTTCATCAAGGAGTTATCGGTCATGACTTAGAGAGTAGTTATGCATTGAAAAACAGAGTGCAGGAATTGGTGAAAAGAAATATTCTCACTTTCAAAGAGGTAGGTCCTAATGTTATCAACAATCCTTTGCCAAAACAAAGTGGCTAAAGACTGAGTCGGGGTACCCTCAAGTCACTTCCTAAAGCCAGTGTTTCAGACAGGATAACTCATCCTTGTTACTGATAAGTCACTAGGCCATCTTTCTTGTTGTTTGCATTTTTCCCTTGAAATTGTTGCTTTCAAATACTGTTTGTACTTTCATGTTAAGTTTAATGAAATGAGCATTACAATGTTTTGATTCAAATCATTTTCATTTACTGCTTTCAAATATATTTCTCTTGTTTACTTTCTTTATCAAACTTTCATTTATGCAAAGATCCGAGGGAGGATGATAAAAACTAAATACCCATAATTTTTGTTGGTATGCTTTCAAATAAAACTTTGCTGAGGATGTACATGCATTGTTTCAACTCCCAAACGTCGGAGCAATAAGGAAGTTAATCCCTTGTTCACCCCTTTGAGCCTAGAAGTCGGAGTTTATTTTTACACGAAAAAACCCGCAATCTTAACCTGGGTATGGGTAGTTCTCAGTTAATTTGGTTGTGCATTCAATTAAAAGAGAAATCGTGCAAAACATCTTTCAATAAGGGTCGCAATCAAGCTTTCCTTCGCGTACAACAAGAAGTGTTAAAGATGCTCTAAAAAAATGACAAAGATGGTTCCCCGTAATCATTGAGCAAGGAAGTCATTATCTTTCCAAAAAGTAAAATGAAATGAAAAGAAAAATCAAAAGAAAAATCCCGCTAAGTCAAAACCTATAAAGGAGACTTAGGCAAAAACTGAGGCATCCCACTGACTGTAATTCCAAGTGAAACAGTTCAGGCAACAGTTGGGAATAATAAATTCAATTAGAAGAGGTCTTAAAACCTTAAAATTCTCCACCAGAGTCGACAAAAGTCCTCAAAACAGCAAAATGTTTAACGAAGAAATGACTGTCATTCTCAAGAATCCCTTAACTTCTGAGCCATCGTCATTGCTATCATCAGTGCAATTCCAAAATCGCTTGGAACCTGAATGCATATTCTGAATTAACTAAACGTAGGACTGAAGGACATCACGAAGATTGGTTTGGGTACAAATAAACTTTGAGCCTTTATCCTTTATTTCTTAAACCATGAACCAGACCATGTTACAACCCTCAAAAGACCTAATTGAAGCCAACTTTCTTTTGAAAGTATACTATAGCAAGGTTGCATAAACCGACTCCTAATATCTTTTGCGAATCATTTGTTTTGGTATCATACATTTGATTTCTCTTTCACTTTAAAAGTATAAACCATTGTGTTTTAACCAGTGATGCATTTTCCCTACACCGATAATATCATTTCAAAAATGATTTTGAGTTCAAAACTTTTGCCTGAATTTTGCATTAAAATTACCATGTTTGAATAAACAATTTTTTCTTGCAAACAAGCTTTCATCGTCAAGGAATTTCAAACAGCTGAGAAACTTGGTCAGTGACCCTATCAGGGGCAATTATCTTCCAGATCCATTTGTGAATCAGTTCAAGATTTGTTGCTCAGTGCATGTTTTCTCAGATTTGGTTAGCCAGAAGATCATTTTCAAGACTCGTGTTGGGGCATTCTTTTCCAACAGTCATTTCAAGAACTAAAGCCATGATAATTTTATCCCCAACAATCATTTTAAAAGCTGAAGCCATGATCAATTTATCTCCAATAATCATTTCAAGAACTGAAGCCATGATCAGCTCATTTCCTACAACTTTTGACTAAAGCCACAATCAATTTATCCTCAACAATCAGCTAATCTTGGACAAATCCCCAAGCAGTTCTCCATGTCCTTCCTCAGAAAATCATTAGTTCAATGCAGTTTTCAAGTGTGACAAATTTTGGGTTCAATACATTTTCTTTCCAAGTAAATTTAGTAGAGTTCTCCGTGTTGAGGAATCAAACTTCCAGTCTTACCTCCACAAAAGATTCAAACTCCATTTTCATAAACGTCTACATTACATGCATAGATAATTCACATATCATGCATATCAAAATTCATACATAATGCATAAAAAGAGTGTTTCATCCTTATTTGCATTTCCCGAGGTCTTGTTACAGTTGACATGTCGCCTTGAGATTAAAGTCCAACTTACTTGGCACCTACCAAAACAGATGTCATTTGAATTGTCTCTCTTTCGTCCAATGCTAATCTTGGATGAGTTGTTTCTCTCTTTCGTCCAATGCTAATCTTGGGTGTCATGTTTTCCCATGTTGTCCAAAGCCAATATTGGATGCCGTAATCTCTTCTTTCATCCAAAGCCAATATTGGATACCATGATATTTTCTTCCATCCAAAGCCAATATTGGATTTCGTAATCTTTTATGCTATCCAAAGCTAATAATGGATGTCTTGATCTTTTGTTTCCATCCAAAGCCAATATTGGATGTTGTTACCTTTGTTGCTGTCCAAAACCAATATTGGATGTCGTAATCTCTTCTTTCATCCAAAGCCAATATTGGATGTTGTTATCCTTTCTTCCATCCAAAGCCAATATTGGATGTTACTATCTTTTGTTTCCGTCCAAATCCAATATTGGATGTTTTATCTTTGTTATTGTCCAAAGTCATTATTGGATGCCATGATTTGTCTCACCTTATTCAAAGCCAATATTTGATGTTGTGATCTTTTCTCTCGTCTAAAGCCATTATTAGACATTGAGATTTCCATTCATCCAAAGCCAATATTGGATGTTATGATCTTTTCTCTCATCTAAATCCATTATTAGACGTTGAGCTTTCCCTTCATTTCAAAGCTAATATTGGATGTCGTGATCTGCCTTGCGGTCCAAAGCCAATATTGGGTGCCACGATCTTTTGTTTCTATCCAAAGCCAATATTGGATGTTTCTATCTTTTGTTTACATCCAAAGCCAATATTGGATGTTGTTATCTTTTCTTCCATCCAAAGCCAATATTAGATGTCGCTATCTTTTGTTTCCATCCAAAGCCAATATTGGATGTTGTGATCTTTTCTCTCATCTAAAGCTATTATTAGATGTTAAGTTTTCCCTTCATTCAAAGCCAATATTGGATGTTGTGCTTCTTTTTTTTCTACAGTCTTTACTGGACGACTCTGATGTAGCTTCAAATTTGGTCTCATACCACATCTAATGTTCTTCTAGATGCTTCTGATTGTCTTTTCCAGAGAGTTGCTCGCTTCATTCAATGCCATTCTTGGATGTTGCTGCTTTCCTTCTCGGGTTTTATCTCTTTTCTCCAAGTATTGATGGTTACTCTTTGTCACCCTGAAAAATATCCAGAAGTATCTTGTTGTTTCCTTAGCGTGTCTTTCCACGTCATTTCATCTGAACTACCATAAGTTTCCAGTTTCAAGACTTTCCATATTCCCATAGTCTGTCTCATCTCATACATCATTCAAAAAATATATGTAAAAAAAGTACATGCATTCATTCATAACATATGTTATCATCTCATCACATCAGGGACGAAATTCAAGTCTGTTTGTATTTAATAACTTTCCGCCTATCTGGAAAAAAGATAATTAAATAGAGGCAGTTGTTGTACCCTAATATTTGCCCCTAACTTTTTCAGTCGCACTTTCATATCATATTTTGTCATTTGGTCACAATCATTAATAAATAGCTTCGTTCATCATATTTTCATCCTATCTTTAAGTTTTCTCTTGTGTTGTTGACTAACTTCTCATTAAAATACAAAAAAATATTTGTCTTTGTCTTTGTATATTTGTGTATTGAAGGTACTGAGTCAAAGCATCTGACAAATAAGGTTTTCCGGTATTATTTTCCTAAAATCTCTATTTTCAAAGAAAAATAATTTAAATTTTTTCATTTTTTTCACTGTACAATCGATTGCTCTTAGAGTGCAATCGATTGCACGAAGTGTATTTTGCGTATTTTTTGAAATAAATAGAGTAATGCAATCGATTAAGCCCAGAGTGCAATCAATTGCACAGAGTGAAATTTTAAAAAAAAAATCAGCAATTTCAAGCTTGTCAATTTTGACCCCAATTTTTCTTCATTTTTTGAAAGATATATCATTAATTTAAATTTTCCTCCAATTTTTCTTCATTTTTTGAAAGATATATCATTAATTCAAATTTTAGCTCCAATTTTTCTTTTTTTGAAAAATATATCATTAATTCAAATTTTAGCTCCAATTTTTAATTTTTTTAAATATATATCATTAATTCAAATTTTGGCTCCAAGAATCAATTACCAAACCACCACTAATCCCAAGCATAAACTCTATAAATAGAGCCCTCATATCATTCAAATTTCAAGCTTTTGATAGCCAAACTCATTTTGCTAAAAAATCTCTCAATTCTCTCCATCTACCAAATTCACTCAAAGCTCCATTTTCAAAAAAAGTTAGTAAGTTTTGCATTGAAGCTTACTAATATTTGAGCTAAACCTCCATCCAAATACTTTTTATTTATCAATTCTCTAGATCCAAGCTTGGGCAATTGATTCTTGGGTTGAATTGAAGCAAATTTTTGAAATTGTTTTGATAATTCTCTATATCTACTTTTGGTAAGTTGGATTTTTCATCTTTCACAATGTGATCTCTTGTTGATCTTTGGGTTTGATTCATTGAGTATTGTTTTGGGATTCCATTGGTTCTACTTTCTCATCATTTGATGGAATGTTCGTGCTCAATTGAATCCATATCATATGGTGTTTGATGAAAAGTTTGAACAAGAATTTGCCCTTTTAAAATGTTGTTTTTCTGATTTTAGCAGGGTGCAATCGATTGTTGTAATACTGCAATTGATTGTAACGGAAAAATTCCATGTTTTTTGAAAAATAGCACTGATGCAATCGATTGCTGTCAGGGCGTAATCGATTGTAACAGTGTCAAAATATTTTTTATGCCTTGTTTTAGGGTTGTTTTGATCCATCTATCTTTTTCTACTCACTCCTTTTGATTGTTAATTTGGATTGCAATTTTAAATGTCCAATTTATCTTTAAATTCAATGGACTTTGGGTGTAGATAAAGTTGGATAAATATTCATTAATTCAAATCTACCAAAGAGTGAATTATTTAATTCATTTTTCGTGTTTTGGATTAATGATATGTTTAGTACTTTAATCCATCTAAAGGAGTGATTGAATTTAAAGATGAAAGAAATTTTAGATAGTGATCCAAATTAGCTTATCATTGCCCTCCCTCTTCATCTTATCCCCCTTTCTTTTTGTACTACATGTTAAGGGATTATGATCTCTATATCATTTATCCAAACATGAAGTACATAGATTGCTATTGATCGGCCTCAAAATAGGTGCGACTTCTACATAAGTCCACTTACGATTGCTTAACATAGCGCTAAATTTTGTCCCGATTTTAGAAAATGATCATTCGTGGACCAAACCTATGTTTGTAAGCCCAAGTATGTTAATTTGAACCCTTTGATCCAATAACCTTGAGATTCATTGTTAGGAGGATTTGGTTCTACCAATCCTCTAATGGATCTTCATCAATTTTAGTCAAACGCGGATCACTTAAACATCATTGATCATTAAATGTGGCCTTGAGGATTATTAAATGGTTGACATACTTGACAAAAAGAAAATGCAACTTGTTGTTGAGAGGCTTTGGTTCTACCAATCCTCTAATGAATTCCAAATGCAAGTTTCAATATGGTCATTCAACTAACCATTAACTTATAACAATTAACTTTACTTCATGCTTTTATTTTATGCTTTTACTTTATGCTCCATTTACTTTAGCATTTACATTTCATGATATTTTCATCTTTGCTCATTTGATCATTTACTTTTATGCCATTTTTATTTTTCTCACTTGAGCTTTTTTTCTTTTCCCTTTGAAGATACATAATAATCATCATGAACCATAAAAAACATTAATGATACTTGGACTATTTGGTTACTATCCTTGGAATTATGGAGTATTGGACTTCTTAGACTTAGGAATAAAAACCGTCGCTCATGTTGGAGACCTTGTGACCTTAATTGATATCTTGGGGTTTACCTCAAGACATTTGGTTGCTTGTTTTTTTTGTGTGCATGTTATTGTGATTACATACTTTGTCTGTAATCTGGAATTCATTTGTATACAGTCGTTACTCTGCCCAATTTTTGTGAAGACTTAATACATTTAAAGCTTGGTTTTCTCAAGAGGTTTAGTATCCTTGCTTGGTTCCAATCCAAATAATGGGAATTCTATCTTGACTCATAATGTCAAGTTTTGTCTTATTGTTGATTAGACGATTCTCTTCCTTAGCTTTAACCTTATGCTCTAGGATAGTCCCTTCATCTCCTCCTATCTTCTTTAATTTCAAAAATCTTCTCCCTCTTTTTGAAAACTCTTTTTGTTTATAAACTCGAACTGCTTTCATAATAAACCTCAACTTTGTCGAGTGCCTTTTCTTTTAAAACTTCTTTTATTTAAACAAACTTCAATTCACTTAATCATACTGCGGCATCTTTCAAAATTAACAAAAACAATTCAATTCAATCAAACTCTTTTGTGCACTCGAGCACCTCTTACCTTCAAAACTTTTTTTAATATGAGACATGATTCATTAATAGTCGAGCAACATTCTCCTATCCCCATGGTTATAAAGGTGTCGACTTTTCCACTTGAGTACTAGAGGCGTGGTCAAACCCTCACTCTAGCTGACGCAGGGTCCATTTTTCCCACACCTTGTGGGCGTTAGTCGAGATTTCAATCCTAACAATGACGACTTGTCTCTTCGTTTAAAATCAATCAATAGACAAGTATTTTCTAGCCGAACTACAATTCTCTGACTTTCCCATTGCACGAGGGAGTTCATAGGCACTAAGTCTTACGACCCAAGGCGAGCAACAAAAATAAAAAACAAAACATTTTCTTTTGTTTGCAAATACTCATTCCTTCTTTTCCTTTAGCAAGTAAACCTTTACATAACACTCCTTTTAAAAGAAACCAAACAAAGTGGATCATGCGGAGTACCATAGATGCTTAGGGTGCTAACACCTTCTCTTTGCATAACTGATCCCCATACCTCAATCTCTGATCTTTTACTTCATTGTGGGTTTTGTTCGCTTTTTTCTAATTTCCCTTTGGAAACAATAAAGTGTGGTGGCGACTTCATTATGCTGAGATAAGTCAAATGATGCCTTAAATCTCAAATCTTTATTGTAACACCCCAGTTTTAATTATTTGATTTATTTTAATGGGAAAATTATTTTATTGGAGTTAATAAAATAAAAGAATTATTGATATTTTGATAATTGAAGGAAAACTAGAGAAAATAAGAAAATATTGGGTTTTTAAGATTTTGGGCTTGGATGTCGTTAGTAAAGAGTGGGGGTGCAAAAGAAATAAGGATATATTTTGGAACTCAAGTTATTTTCTCACTTTTCACGATAACACAGAATTTGGGAAGCTGAGCTCTGAAGGTGCGAAGAACGAAGAACATCGCTCAAAGAACTCAAGCTGCAATTTGATAAGGTAAGGGGGGCTACTACTCGATTTACTTTTGCTTATGGGTTTAGGTACGATTGATTTTGGATAATCGTAGGGAGAAACCCCAATTTTTAGATGTTCTTAAGGATCAATAACCTTAGGGTTGAACCTTGTTAGAAAAGGTTTAGGTTCCCAAATTTTATGAATCAATTAGGAATTTTAGGTTCCTATGGTGGATTTGGAGTGTAATTGTATGATCGAGAGTTTCCCTTAGGTAATTCTAGGGATAACCTCAATGTTGTTAGGATTTCCCTAAAGGACGGGTAATATGTAACTTAAGGTCAATTTTATAAAACTTGTTGTTGATGAAAGAATTGTGGATAAAATAGGATGTTTTGAGACGAAAATTCTGAGTTGTGTATGATTTGAAAAATAAGACCTTAAGTGAAGTAATGTTGTCCTTAAGATTGGAACTTGACTAACGTAGAAGGGAATTGTGTTTCTAATTGATGTGTTGCTTTGAGTTATGCAAAATTGATGTCGTTATGTACCGAAATGCACGTTTTGGCTGGTATTTTTCGTGTTTGGTTACTGTTCTGAGCATGCTGCAGGTACAGGAATATTCTGCACGCGCTCATCAACACGGGCCGTGTTGCTCAACACGGGCACCCGTGTTGAGCTCCTGTGTTGATCTTCTGTATTGGTAAAAATAATGTGTTTCTGGACACATTTCCACACGGGCCGTGTTGCTCAACACGGGCACCCGTGTTGAGCTCCTGTGTTGGCTTCTGAATTCTGTTTTCTGTGCATGCTGTTATGTACGGAATTGATTCTGTTTTGATGTGCAGTGTTTTATATATTTTGAATATGCTGCTTATTGATTTCCTAGTGTTGTTGATGCTTGTATCGAATAACGTTTGTATGTTATGATACCAACACTACGTAGATTTTATTGTCATGCTTTGAGATGATGTTATCAAGCATGAATTATGATATAACTTGATATGATTGGTTGATGTTTAATAGTATGCTGAGTGATTACATGCTATCCATATCCTGTTATGATTGATGTTGCTGATTTTTGCATGATATGTTTTATTGATGTTAATAGTATGCTGAGTGTTACATACTTCACATATCATGTTGCATTTGTTAATTCCCATTGTGTGGAATTAACATGGTGGCCAATATACGTGTCCGCGATTTAATGGAACGTTGAGGTGGTAGCCGTGTCCGCGATATAATGGAACAGTGAGTTGTCCGTGACCCGAGATATAATGGGGCGGTAAAATGGTACCACATGCATGGGTGTGTTGCATTATATTGAATATAACATGAATGGATGATTTCCCAATGTTGTATTTAATTGATTTTATGCATGTATTGTTGCTGAATTGTTAATGATGTTTGATGTTAATTATAAGTATGAAAAGTAATATATTATGAATATATGAATTGTAAAGGTTTTCGTAAACTATGAAACATGCTAACTGTTTGGGTGATGCTTATGGTTTTTCTGAATTGATTGTTATGAACGTATAATCAAAGGTATAACTGAGATGCTCACCCTTACTGTTGAATATTTCAGATTGAGGAGCTTCGCTTAGATGATTGGCGAAGACTTGCTGTTTCTAGTTTATTTCGGTTTAAGTATTGTCCGGGTCATGCTCTAATAGTTGTAATTCCGGGAACGTTTGTTTGTCGAGCTGCTTTAGTCAGACTCGTTTATTTCCTTAGTATTTGGTTATAATATGATGTTGATATATTCCAGGTGTTAATCCCTGATGATTGAAAATATTATAACTTTGGTTTTATTAAATATAATATTCCGCTGTGTAAACATGTATGAGTTGCTTCTATGTTATGCATGACAGAAACTTGTTTTTATTAAAAGAGAATTGTGACATCCTCGTTAATACATGTACTCTGAAAATATGATTTTAATTATTTGCGAATCTTTTAGTGGGGTTTTAGAGGGTGTTACAATAGTGGTATCAGAGCATAGTCGGTCGTTGCGACCAGAGTCTTGAGTCAGTCATTCCTTTTGTATGCGATTAGTGTAAGGCAACACTTTCGATACTGTATTCTGATGAGGAGTATGTTTTAATTCTCAGGAATATGGCTGGAAGAGGTAACGGACGAAATGATGCTGCACTCGCTGAGGCTTTGGGGATGTTAGCTGGTGTACTTGCTGGAAATCCAAATGGAGGCGTGATTGGTGCTGATAGGCAATTGGGGAACTTCCAAAGGAACAATCCTCCGTTGTTCAAAGGTACACATGACCCTGAAGGTGCTCAGAAGTGGCTGAAGGAAATCGAAAGGATTTTCCGTGTGATTGATTGTACTGAAGATCTGAAAGTCAGATATGGTACGCATATGTTGGCAGAAGAGGCCGACGACTGGTGGGTTGCAACAAGGACTGAAATGGTTCAGGATGGAGAGGCACTGACTTGGGCTAACTTCAGAAGGGCTTTTCTGAGGAGGTACTTTCCTGAAGATGTTCGGGGAAGGAAGGAAATTGAATTTTTGGAGCTTAAGCAGGGCAACATGACTGTTAGTGAGTATGTTACTAAGTTCACGGAGTTGGCAAAGTATTATGCGCACTACAACAATGATGAGGCTGGAGAATTCTCTAAGTGTATCAAATTTGAGAATGGTCTCCGAGATGAGATTAAGCAGGGAATCAGGTACCAGCATATTCGTAGATTTTCTGATCTGGTGGATTGTAGCAGGATCTTGGAAGAAGATATTACCAAGACTAGGTCGTCTCACTCTCGTGGGGCTGTTGATAAAAGAGGAAAGCAACATATGGACCGTGGCAAGCCATATGGTAGAGGTAACCAGAAAGCAGGTGGACGGAAAAGGCCTAGTGGGGGAGATTCTAAGGCTCCTATCAGATGCTACAGGTGTGGTGAGTTTGGTCATCATATTCGAGATTGCAAGAGTGATGAGAAGAAGTGCTATAAATGTGGAAAGACTGGTCATTTGTCTATTGATTGCAAAGGGAAGTCTGTTACTTGTTACAATTGTGGCGAAGAAGGTCACATTCGTCCGCAGTGTCCTAAGCCTAAGAAGGATCAGTCAGGTGGAAAAGTGTTCGCTTTGTCTGGATCTGAGACTACTCTAGAGGATCGATTGATTAAAGGTACGTGTTTTATTCATGGCACACCTTTAGTTGCAATTATTGATACTGGTGCAACTCATTCTTTCATTTCTTTGGATTGTGCTGAGAGGTTGAAACTGGACATATCTGATATGCGAGGTAGCATGGTTATTGATACTCCTGCATCGGGTTCAGTGACAACTTCACTTGTATGTAGGAATTGTCCTATTGAGATTTTTGGTAGAGGTTTCGGTATGGATTTAGTGTGCCTACCACTTGAACAAATTGATATTATCCTTGGGATGAACTGGTTGGAATTCAACCGGGTTCATCTGGACTGTTTTGCTAAGACGATGATTTTTCCAGAGGTAGTTGGTGTCGAGAATTTGACTATGACTGCTAGGCAGGTACAAGAAGCAATAGAAGACGGTGCTAATGTGTTTATGTTACTTGCTTCGTTAGATGCAACAGGAAAGGTCAAGAGTAGTGAATTGCCAGTGGTGTGTGAATTCCCAGAAGTCTTTCCAAATGATGTTGGTGAGTTACCTCCTGAGCGAGAGGTGGAATTTTCTATAGATTTGATTCCTGGTACGAGACCGGTGTCGATGGCACCATATCGTATGTCTGCATCTGAGTTGGCAGAATTGAAGAGTCAGTTGGAAGATTTACTGGAGAAGAAGTTTATTCGTCCAAGTGTTTCGCCTTGGGGTGCTCCGGTATTGTTGGTCAAGAAGAAAGAAGGTTCTATGAGACTGTGTGTTGATTACAGACAATTGAACAAGGTAACCATTAAGAATCGGTATCCATTACCGAGGATTGATGATTTAATGGATCAGCTAATTGGAGCCAGTGTATTCAGTAAGATTGACTTGAGATCTGGATATCATCAGATTCGTGTGAAAGTGGAAGATATTCAAAAGACTGCTTTTCGAACGAGGTATGGGCATTATGAATATTCTGTTATGCCGTTCGGAGTTACTAATGCACCTGGTGTTTTCATGGAGTACATGAACAGGATTTTTCATCCGTATCTGGATAAGTTTGTTGTGGTTTTTATTGATGACATTCTGATTTATTGCAAGAATGACGAAGAACATGCGGAACATCTCAGAATTGTGTTAGAGTTGTTGAAAGATAAGAAGTTGTATGCAAAGTTGTCCAAATGTGAGTTCTGGCTGAATGAAGTTAGTTTTCTTGGACATGTGATTTCTAAGGATGGTATTGCAGTGGATCCTACAAAAGTAGAAGCGTTATCCCAGTGGGAAGCGCCGAAGACTGTTTCTGAAATCAGAAGTTTTCTTGGTCTTGCAGGTTATTACAGAA
Source organism: Vicia faba (assembly GCA_948472305.1). Lineage (NCBI taxonomy): Eukaryota > Viridiplantae > Streptophyta > Magnoliopsida > Fabales > Fabaceae > Vicia > Vicia faba. The sequence continues at coordinate 1,639,487,696 of OX451736.1, read as the reverse complement.
AGTTTATCGAAGGATTCTCAAAGTTAGCATTGCCGTTGACGAAGTTGACTCGTAAAGGACAAGCGTTTATTTGGGATTCTGATTGTGATACAGGTTTCCAAGAATTGAAGCGGAGATTGACTAGTGCTCCTATTCTGATTTTGCCGAATCCGGTGGAATCTTTTGTGGTTTATTGTGACGCATCTCTGATGGGATTAAGTGGTGTTTTAATGCAGAATCAACAGGTAGTTGCGTATGCTTCGAGACAGTTGAAGGTTCATGAAAGGAACTATCCTACTCATGACTTAGAGTTAGCAGCAGTTGTGTTTGTCTTGAAATTGTGGAGACATTATCTGTATGGTTCGAGATTTGAAGTGTATAGTGATCATAAGAGTTTGAAGTATCTTTTCGATCAGAAAGAGCTCAATATGAGGCAAAGAAGGTGGTTGGAATTTCTCAAAGATTATGATTTTGGTTTGAATTACCATCCTGGTAAGGCAAATGTGGTTGCAGATGCTTTGAGCAGGAAATCCTTGCATATGTCTATGATGATGGTTCGTGAATTGGATTTAATTGAACAATTCCGAGATTTGAGTTTAATTTGTGAAAGTACTCCGAAGTGTGTTCGTTTGGGTATGTTGAAACTTACTAGTGGTATTCTAGAAGAGATCAGGATCGGGCAGAAATCTGATGTTAATTTAGTTGATAAATTGACATTGATCAACCAAGGTCAAGGTGGTGAGTTTAGAATTGATGAAAATGATGTTATAAGATTTGGCGATAGAGTTTGTGTTCCTGATGTTGCAGAAATCAAGAAGAGTATATTAGAGGAAGGACATCGTAGTGGGATGAGTATTCATCCGGGTGCCACGAAAATGTATCATGATTTGAAGAAATTGTTTTGGTGGCCGGGAATTAAAAAGGAAATAGCTGAATTTGTGTATGCATGTTTAATCTGTCAGAAATCGAAGATCGAGCATCAGAAGCCGTCTGGATTTATACAACCGATGTTTATTCCAGAATGGAAGTGGGATAGTATTTCTATGGATTTTGTATCCGGGTTGCCGAGGACTCCTAAGCATTGTGAAGCGATATGGGTTGTTGTGGATAGACTGACTAAGTCTGCTCATTTTATACCGGTGCGAATGGATTACTCAATGGAGAGATTGGCCCAGTTGTATATTAAGAAAATAGTGAGTTTGCATGGAGTTCCTTCTAGTATTGTGTCAGATAGAGATCCGAGATTCACTTCGAAATTTTGGGAAGGATTGCAGAAGGCTTTGGGTACTAAATTGAGGTTGAGTTCAGCTTACCATCCTCAGACTGATGGACAGACGGAGAGGACGATTCAATCGTTAGAAGATTTATTGCGTGCTTGTGTTTTAGAGAAGGGTGGAGCTTGGGATAGCTATTTTCCATTGATTGAATTTACTTATAACAATAGTTACCATTCGAGTATTAGTATGGCTCCGTTTGAGGCATTGTATGGTAGACGGTGTAGAACGCCTTTGTGTTGGTATGAATCTGGAGAGAGTTCAGTAATTGGGCCAGAGATTGTTTAGAAGACTACTGAAAAGATCAAATTGATTCAAGAGAAGATGAGAGCTTCTCAGAGTCGTCAGAAAAGTTATCATGATAAGAGGAGGAAGAATTTAGAATTCAGTGCTGGAGATCATGTGTTTATGAGAGTTACTCCGATGACGGGTATTGGTCGAGCGTTGAAATCTAAGAAGTTGACTCCGCGTTTTATTGGTCCGTTTCAGATTATGGAAATAGTTGGAGAAGTTGCTTATCGTATTGCTTTACCTCCGAGACTTGCGAATTTGCACGATGTTTTTCATGTTTCTCAGTTGAGGAGATACATTCCAGACCCATCTCATGTAATCCAAGTAGATGATGTACAGGTGAGAGATAACCTGACAGTAGAAACATTGCCTATGAGGATAGAAGATCGATAAGTGAAACAGTTAAGAGGTAAAGAGATAGCATTAGTGAAGGTTGCTTGGGGAGGTCCAACAGATGGAAATGTTACTTGGGAACTGGAGAGCCAGATGAAAGAGGCTTATCCGGAACTGTTCGTCTAAGGTATGTTTTCGAGGACGAAAACTCTTTTAGTGGGGGAGAGTTGTAACACCCCAGTTTTAATTATTTGATTTATTTTAATGGGAAAATTATTTTATTGGAGTTAATAAAATAAAAGAATTATTGATATTTGGATAATTGAAGGAAAACTAGAGAAAATAAGAAAATATTGGGTTTTTAAGCTTTTGGGCTTGGATGTCGTTAGTAAAGAGTGGGGGTGCAAAAGAAATAAGGATATATTTTGGAACTCAAGTTATTTTCTCACTTTTCACGATAACACAGAATTTGGGAAGCTGAGCTCTGAAGGTGCGAAGAACGAAGAACATCGCTCAAAGAACTCAAGCTTCAATTTGATAAGGTAAGGGGGGCTACTACTCGATTTACTTTTGCTTATGGGTTTAGGTACGATTGATTTTGGATAATCGTAGGGAGAAACCCCAATTTTTAGATGTTCTTAAGGATCAATAACCTTAGGGTTGAACCTTGTTAGAAAAGGTTTAGGTTCCCAAATTTTATGAATCAATTAGGAATTTTAGGTTCCTATGGTGGATTTGGAGTGTAATTGTATGATCGAGAGTTTCCCTTAGGTAATTCTAGGGATAACCTCAATGTTGTTAGGATTTCCCTAAAGGACGGGTAATATGTAACTTAAGGTCAATTTTATAAAACTTGTTGTTGATGAAAGAATTGTGGATAAAATAGGATGTTTTGAGACGAAAATTCTGAGTTGTGTATGATTTGAAAAATAAGACCTTAAGTGAAGTAATGTTGTCCTTAAGATTGGAACTTGACTAACGTAGAAGGGAATTGTGTTTCTAATTGATGTGTTGCTTTGAGTTATGCAAAATTGATGTCGTTATGTACCGAAATGTACGTTTTGGCTGGTATTTTTCGTGTTTGGTTGCTGTTCTGAGCATGCTGCAGGTACAGGAATATTCTGCACGCGCTCATCAACACGGGCCGTGTTGCTCAACACGGGCACCCGTGTTGAGCTCCTGTGTTGATCTTCTGTATTGGTAAAAATAATGTGTTTCTGGACACATTTCCACACGGGCCGTGTTGCTCAACACGGGCACCCGTGTTGAGCTCCTGTGTTGGCTTCTGAATTATGTTTTCTGTGCATGCTGTCATGTACGGAATTGATTCTGTTTTGATGTGCAGTGTTTTATATATTTTGAATATGTTGCTTATTGATTTCCTAGTGGTGTTGATGCTTGTATCGAATAACGTTTGTATGTTATGATACCAACACTACGTAGATTTTATTGTCATGCTTTGAGATGATGTTATCAAGCATGAATTATGATATAACTTGATATGATTGGTTGATGTTTAATAGTATGCTGAGTGATTACATGCTATCCATATCCTGTTATGATTGATGTTGCTAATGTTGCATGATATGTTTTATTGATGTTAATAGTATGCTGAGTGTTACATACTTCACATATCATGTTGCATTTGTTAATTCCCATTGTGTGGAATTAACATGGTGGCCAATATACGTGTCCGCGATTTAATGGAACGTTGAGGTGGTAGCCGTGTCCGCGATATAATGGAACGGTGAGTTGTCCGTGACCCGAGATATAATGAGGCGGTAAAATGGTACCACATGCATGGGTGCGTTGCATTATATTGAATATAACATGAATGGATGATTTCCCAATGTTGTATTTAATTGATTGTATGCATGTATTGTTGCTGAATTGTTAATGATGTTTGATGTTAATTATAAGTATGAAAAGTAATATATTATGAATATATGAATTGTAAAGGTTTTCGTAAACTATGAAACATGCTAACTGTTTGGGTGATGCTTATGGTTTTTCTGAATTGATTGTTATGAACGTATAATCAAAGGTATAACTGAGATGCTCACCCTTACTGTTGAATATTTCAGATTGAGGAGCTTCGCTCAGATGATTGGCGAAGACTTGCTGTTTCTAGTTTATTTCGGTTTAAGTATTGTCCGGGTCATGCTCTGATAGTTGTAACTCCGGGAACGTTTGTTTGTCGAGCTGCTTTAGTCAGACTCGTTTATTTCCTTAGTATTTGGTTATAATATGATGTTGATATATTCCAGGTGTTAATCCCTGATGATTGAAAATATTATAACTTTGGTTTTATTAAATATAATATTCTGCTGTGTAAACATGTATGAGTTGCTTCTATGTTATGCATGACAGGAACTTGTTTTTATTAAAAGAGAATTGTGACATCCTCGTTAATACATGTACTCTGAAAATATGATTTTAATTATTTGCGAATCTTTTAGTGGGGTTTTAGAGGGTGTTACATTTATCGCTACATTTCTTTTCATATCATCAATGTCGCAATTTAGTACATATCTGCTCGTCTCTTTGTCGATGACGATTACACGCGACAAGAAATTGGCGACTTCACTGGGGACAGATTGACCTATTGCTGGTTTATTCCTAAGTGGGTGAATCCTAGCTTTGTTTTTTTCTTTTCTATGAGTGTTTATATATTGTTTTAATTTTTGTTTGTTACTTCTCATTATGCTGTATATATGGTTGTCTGGATTTTCCTGGTTTTCAGGGGCTTGGTGATTTCTTATAAGTATTCTACCCGGACTTTGGGCAAACTTAAGATAAGATGGGAAGTATAGTCATATTAACTTTGAGGGAGTAATCCCAAAAAAGGAGACATGAGATCCCCCACTCAGTGGAGGCCCCTTTGATTTTAGTGTCATTTACCGAGTAATCGGGAAGATGTACTGCTTTCGACCTGGGAGCCTGTTGAGACTGAGTAACATAGATTACCTAACCCATCTTGGCCTTTTAGATGTAGTGCGGAAACTATGATGGAGTAATCCAGAAATAGTTGTCACGCGATACTACGCTCGAACAAATTTTTCCTGAGAATATTGCTAATTACTGAGTTAATCAGGACGTTGGTAATATCCGAAGGAAGGATGTAGACTTTGGGAACCTCTTAGAACCGTTAGTTCATACCTTATGGGTTGTACGGTTGACTCCAGGCTCGTGACTCTAAACCATGTGATCCAGTTACTGTGTAGTGCATTACATAACATTAAATATCATTTGCATCCTCTGAATCATTATGCATACATCCAGGTTGTTCAGGATCTTATTCCCATTCATCTTAGGTTTATATGGAGAAGACTTGTGATGTTTAATATTGAACTACGTGCATAGTTCAGTGATCATGGCATTGTTGAGATTGGTACCATTGTCAGTGATGATCCTCTCAGATATGTCGTACCGATAGATGAGGTTATACTTGATGAACCGGGCTACAACATTCTTGGTAACTGAGGCAAATGAAGCCGCTTAGACCCATTTGGTGAAGTAGTCAATGGAAACAAGGATGAAACGATGTCCATTAGAGGCGGTGGGCTTGATTTCTCCGATCATGTCAATGCCTCACATTGAGAATGGCCATGGAGCAGTCATGACATTTAAAGGTATTGGAGGCACGTGAACCTTATCGGCATAAATCTGGCATTTATGGAAAGTCCTCGAATGGTGGTGAAAATCAGTTTCCATTGTCTACCAATAGTAACCAGCCCTCAAAATCTTCTTGGCCATAATGTGTCCACTGGAATGAGTTCTAAATATTCCTTCATGCATGTCCTACATGATCTTCTCTGCTTCCTTCTTGTCCACACAACGGGGCAGTGTTGAATCATGGTTGCGCTTGTATAAAATCTCATTGCTTAGAAAGAACTTGGCTGAGAACCTCCGCAGGAATTTCTTGTTGTTGATTGAAGCTCCCTCAGTATATTCTTGTGCTTCAAGATACCTTTTCACCTCATGGAACCAGGGCTTCTCCTTTTTAGTGACAATCTCATAACAGTGTGTCGGTTCATCGAATATTTCAATAGTAATTCTGGGAGCTTCGTTGCCCCAATTGTCCTTGAACATATATGACATAGTTGCTAAGGCGTCTGTCAATTAATTTTCTTCCCTCAGGATATGTTCAAAGGTGACCTCTTCAAAGTACAGGATCAAGGTTAACAAAAGCTCTACTTAAGGGATCAGGTTTGGATGTTTGGTATCCCACTCTCCTTTAACTTGACTGATCACTAAAACCGAAACTCCATATATGCTTAAGAATTTGAATCTTAGGTTAATGGAAACCTTTAGATCCAAGATGCATGCTTCATACTCAGCCATGTTGTTGGTACAGTCAAAGCAAAGTCTGGCAGAGAAAGATGTATGAAAACTTTCGGGAGAAATGATTATAGCACCAACTCCATTACACGATGCATTGGAAGCTCCATCAAAAACCATAGTCCATTAGGATCCTTGTTTAGGTATTTCATACGGTCCAAGCTTTTCACAGTCGGTTATCAGCATGATAGTCATCAACAACTCGATGGGCCAAATGATTTGCCAGTATGCTTCCTTTGATTGCTTTTTGTGTAGTATACTGGATGTCATATTCCGTCAAGATCATTTGCCATCGGGCTATTCGTTCGGAGAGATCTGGCTTCTCGAAGATGTACTTGATGGGATCCATCTTAGAAATCAAGAGAGTAGTATGAGTCAACATATATTGTCTTAGTCGGCGGGCAGCCCGTGCCAAAGCGTAACAAGTTTTCTCGAGCAGTGAATATCTTGTTTCACTGTCGGTAAAACTTTTTGCTAAGGTAGTATATCGCATACTCTTTTCGACCAGAATCGTCATGTTGGCCCATCATACATCCCATTGAATTCTCTGATACGGTCAAGTACATAATCAGATGTCTTCCTTCAATTGGAGGCATTAGGATTGGAGGTTCTTGTAAATACTCCTTGATCTTATCAAAAGTTGTTTGGCAGTCGTCATTCCATCTGACTACTTGATCTTTCTTCAGAAGTTTGAAGATTGGCTCACAAGTAGAAGTTAAGTGAGAGATGAATCGGGAAATGTAATTGAGTCAGCCTAAGAAGCCTCTGACCTCCTTCTCAGTATATGGAGCTGGCATTTCTTGTATGGCTTTGACTTTTGCAGGATCGTCCTTGATACCTTTAATACTGATGATGAAACCTAGGAGTTTTCAAAACCTTACCCCAAAGGTGCATTTGTTGGGATTCAGCCTCAACTTTTTTTTCTTCAACCTTTCAAATAGCTTGTGCAAATGATCAAGGTGATCTTTCTTAGTTTGTGACCTTGCGATAATGTTGTCAACATAGACTTCTATTTCATGATGAATCATATCATGAAATAGAGCTACCATAACCCATTGATAAGTTGCGCCTGCATTTTTCAAACCAAAAGACATGACCCTATAATAGAAGGTGCGCCACTGTGTGACAAAAGTGGTTTTCTCAATGTCCCCAGGCTCCATTTTAATCTGGGTTTACACGAAAAAGCCGTCCATGAAGGAGAACACCGTATGTTGAGTAGTATTATCAACCAATAGATCAATGTGTCGTAGTGGAAAATCATCTTTGAGGCTCGCCCTATTTAAATCTCTATAGTCTACACACATACGGACCTTACCGTCTTTCTTTGGGATTGGAACAACATTTGCAACCCATTGGGGATACGATGTTATTTCCCGGAAACCCGCATTGAACTGCTTCATTACCTCAGCTTTGATCTTCTCAGATATATCAGGCCGCATGTGACGAACCTTTTGTTTGATATGAGCATAACCTTCCTTCATCTGTAAATGGTGAACCACAATTTCAGTGTTAAGTCCCGACATATCTCCATATGACAACGCAAATACCTCAACATATTCGTGCAACATCTAGACCAATATTCTCTTGACACTGTCTCCCAGGTTAGCACTAGTCTTGACTTCTTTCTTATCTGCCTCAGTACTAAGGTTTATTACCTCAACTGGTTCTTTGTGCGGCTGAATGGCCTTTTCCTCTTGTATCAGGAGTCTGGCGAGTTCCCCCAGTATTTCACAATCTTCTTCACCTTCGTCTTCGGCTTGATAGATTGGATTCTCAAATTCATAGATGGCAATAGCAGTATTGTTGTCAATGAGATCCAGAGTGGAAGTGGATTTACAAATGTGTGTGTGTGTGTGCATGTAAGGTCACATGGCTATTTGAAAATGCAGTAAAGTGAAAGAAAGACAAAGAGCGCAAAATTTGAATGAAAAATAGTCCAATGTCTTTTTCAATAAAATGAGCATATGGAATATGAGAATGACAAGCCCTTTACAAATGGACCATTGTCCCGGGAAAGGCACATGGTTTAAAGTCATTTTTTATTAGAGGAAATTACAGAAAAATTTCTTAAATTATTAATAACAGGAAATGGCAATTACTCCTGGCTGAAGGAGATTGAGATGAAGTCCTTGGTCTGCCAGTTGTTGTGTCCTCCATCAGCAGTTGGGTAGATCCAGTCATCCTAGTCACCGTCACTATCAGAGTCTTCAAGAGCATTAACTTCATAGTTACTAATGCAGAGAGGTGGTTTCCCTGCACGAGCACGTCGAACCTCTTTTTCAGCTTTGGAAGTGATGCCCAACCCAAATTTATCTGACTTGTATGGGATATCAGGAAGTTGTCCCCGAATGGTGCAACCTCCATCTTCAACAAAAACACGAGCATCTTTGAGAGAAGCCATCCTTGGTGTATCTTTAGCAACTTTTGGAGTGTCAGGAGTGGCTTTGGCAACAACAACCATTGAAGAGACCACTTTGAATGCTTGAGAAGGGGTGTCGATGAACTCGCCATCCATTTCAACATACTTGAATGAATTCAGTTGACTGATCATAAACTCTTGCTCCCCATAGATAGTGGAAATTTTCCCTTTCACCGGGTACTTCAGCTTTTGATGTAGTGTGGAGGTATCCGCCTCTGCCCCATGAATCCATGGGCATCTAAGTAGGCAAGAATAAGCTGCACGGATATCCATCACATAGAATGTTGAGTTGAAGACTTGTGACCTAACCTTGATAGGGATATCAACCTCTCCATGGACCATTCTCTTTGATCCGTCAAAAGCTCTCACCAGAATGTCACTAGGTTTCAGCACTAAACCTTCACAGTCCAACCTATCCAGTGCACCTTTTGGTAAGACATTTAGGGAGGACCCAATATCCACTAACACATGTGCTAAAGTGGTTCCTTTACTTTTGATGGAAACATGCAGAGCTTTGTTGTGATTCTTCCCAGCCGGGCTCAAATTTGCATCCGAAAATCCAAACCCGTTGTTAGCAGTCAGGCTTGCTACAAAGTTTTCAAATTGGTCGGTCGTAGTGTCTTGTGGGACATGTGCATTTTTCAGGAATTTTAACACCGCTTTGGCATGCACCTTGGAGTATAGCAACAAAGACATCATGGAAATCTTCGAGAGTGTTTTTCCCAACTGTTCCACTATCTTATAGTCACTTTTTTAGATAATTCTTAAAATCTCCTCCATCTCTTGGGTAGATGGGCCCTTAACTGCAATATCTTTTGTTGGCACCTCCGTTCGGGCAAGCTTAGTCATTTTTTATTTTCCTCTAGTATCAACAACATGTTTAACAGAAGTAATACGAATGGGTGTAGTACTGGTTGTCAAAGGTGAGATCTCTGGAGAGAAAATACTTCTCGTCCTAGTAACTTTACTTGATCTAGCAATGTTTGTAATGTCAGTAGTTTCATCTTCGGAAATCCATGAATCTTGTTTGATACCATGTGTTGTACCCCAAAATTTTTCCTCTCAATTTCTCAATATATATCTCACAAAGATTTCCAAAAGCTCAAGTTTGCATAAGTACAAAGAAGATCGAAAGGAGTGACTGCAAACAACGGTTCGAATTCAAAATCTGGAAAATGGCCTCCTTCGATGCAAGCTTGATTCACCAGCTTTCGATTGGGTACCTAGCCTCCTTCAAACTTGCTTCAAATTCCCAAGCATCGATTGAGGCAATGGCCTTTTGCATGCTTGCTTCATACAAGCTTCGATTGAACAAATGGTTATCTTGATGCTAGCTTCAACTTGGCATTGTTTCCCTTTGAAACAAATTCCTTCGATTTAGAAGACAAGGGCCTCATGTTGGTGTCCTTCGATTCAAAAGTTAGTGGCTTCCTACTGGCTTCTTTCAATTAAGAAGACAATGACCTTCTGAAAGCTTCCTTCGATTCAGAAGGAAATGGCCTTCTGAAGGCTTTCCTTTGATTCAAAGCAGGGACCTCCGACATGCAAGCTTTGGTTTCACCATTGTCCCCTTACATGTTTTCATTTAATTCACAATTCAGTAGCCCCCTGCACACAAGCTTTGATTCACAGGCATTAGCAGTACTTCCTCCATGCCTGCAAGGTAAGTACATCATGCATACCAGCATGCACAAGGCAAGTGCCTCCTCTATGTTTGCTTTTGAGTCACAAGAAGATGGCTTCCTCTGTGTTTGCCTTCAATGCACAAGGCAATGGCTTCCTTTCATCCTAGAGCCCACAAAGCGTTGTCTATTTTCACGCTAGTTTCGACTAGGAAATATTTCCCTTGGAAAGAGTCTGTTTTGATCACACATTAGTTTCTACACTATGGCACGCAATGGTTGTCCCATTCAAAAGAAATGTATTAGTAGCCCATTCAAAGAATTGCAAGTGATAAAAACAAGCAATGCATGTGGTCCCTTTGAAATACACACATATGGTCCAATCGAAGGACACATATTTGGGTGGAAGCAAATATTGTTCTGGTCGAAGGTTGAGCTTATGAGGTCAAAAAGAAAGGGTAAAATATTCAAAGATGCTTGTTGGTCAGAGTCCTATGTGCTGCCAAGTCCAAGCCTGTTGCACGGGCCACAACGCTCAAAAACTACTGCACAGCAGTCCTGCTACGATGCTCTTATATTTGCACCAATTTGGCATACAAATACTGCACCTTGAAAGCTACAAAAACAACATACTCAATTTGTTCAAATTCTTTTGTTTTCCCTCCCAAACCTCAGCCAATTTCATCTATAAATAAGATGTTCCACAACACATCTTAGGGGGGCTTTTAGTAGCTGGAGAAACATTGGTTGTGTGAAAATCATCAAACATTTAACACACTCTCAAACCCAGAATGAAAATACCAAAATTTATTCTTTCTTTTGAATCCAGCAAAAGAAACATCACACTTGTTTCCTTTCCTTCGAATCCAGAAACAAACAAACACAACTTTACTCTTCTTGGCTTTCGAATCTAGTCAAAGAAACACCACACTTGTTTCTTTCCTTCGAATCCAGAAACCAGGGAAACACCAACCCAACACTTTGTTCTTTCTTTCGAATCCAGCACTAGAAACACCACCTTTGTTTCTTTCCTTCGAATCCAGGAGCACACATGGAAATAACTCAGGTCCAAAACCCCCATTCCAGCTCCAACCAAGGTAAGTCACCCTGACCTTAATCCTTTTGTTTCAAACATGTAAATAACTTTTTACGCATTTTTCCTTTCTGCCCTTTTAGTTTGTTTTTTTCCTTCAAGCAAGAACTAACCTGTACAGACCCAAACAAGAGGAAAATTTTTGTGTGAATCGAAACCTTAGGCTTCGCTCCTTACTGTTTCACAGTGGCAAACAGAAAAGAAGATGATGTGAATCGAAGGTTACATACTTCGACTCACACGGGTTACAGACCCCAATCGAAAGAAGGAAAAGGAGGGAGAATCTAAAGTCACATCCTTCGATCCATGATGCCTTTTCTTTCTCTCTTTTTACACTATTTTTGTCTTTATATTTTCTATATATTTACTTTTTCTTGCTATTCAATATGGTTGTGATAATTAGGACTTTTATTTTTTTGCAACCCCCACTTGTACATTTGTATACCCCATCCCCTAAAATACATGTAATAGCGTAGGACATTTATTTTTCGTATTTTTATTGCATTCATAAATGATAGTAATTAGGTCGTGTATGGCCAGATAAAACAAACAAGTAGACAACCCAAAGTTCAAATACTAAATGCATGCAATCAAACACATCATTCACACACATGCACCTCTAGGGTAATCTCACTTGTTGCCTCGAAAAATAGTCATGTCCCTTGAATATGGGCGTTTTATCAAAGACCCTCATTAAAAGATCGTAGTCCCTCGATGTCCCTCGATATTGCCTTCGGTAAACAATCTAGTCTCTAAAGAAATTGCTAAAATGTCCCACAGGTTGCCTTCTATGACTATACAAATGACCCACGCCCGTCCCTTCACATCCAACGATGGGGCTTCTTATCAATCAATGATAAGATAGCAACATCTAAAGGAGGAAGAAAAGAACATAGACCTTTTGAGTGGGTAGGACGCTCATAGTTGCTTGCTTGCTCACAACTAAAAAAACATTTTCACACCGACACTTTCAATTGAAACATTTTCAAAATTCAAAACATTTTGTACGCATTCTTATAGAGACGAGAATCATTACAAAAGCACTTTTCAAAATCACTTTCAAAAACATCTTCCACAAACATCACTTTGAACTATTTTCAAAACAGATACTTTTTACGCATTCTTATAGAGACGAGAATCATTAAAAAGACGTTTTAAAAATATTTTCTAACCCACATCACAAGCACATTTTCAAATAAAAGAAAGTGATCTAGAAAGAAACTAAGATCCTAGTTAACTACAGATGAAAATGGTGCTAATACCTTCCCGTTTCATAACCTACCCCCCGAACTCAAGAAAACATCTCTAAAGGCCTTTCCTATTATTTTCACCCTTTCCTTTATTGGATAAAAGAAAAGTCGGTGACGACTCTTGCTATCCACAACAACTGCGATCAAACGCAAAACAACCAGGTCAGTTCTCCCACCGTATTATACAATGGTAATACACTTCGGCCCCATAATTTCAGGGCACAACCTTATCAGAAGAGTAGGGGACTGGCCCCAGTTTGGTGATGATTAATGGAGATATTTTTGGTCAACTGCAATCCTAATAGGACCTTTGGAGGTAATCCTAATAGGAGTGCTTGAAATGGTAATGATGGACACGTCTTCAAACTCTTGAGATAAACTTTTGGTCAAACTTTTCACAGATGGAGTTTTCTCAAATAGAATTTCATGGCTATGCATCAGGTCTTGGACACCTTTCTTCATCCATGTGCAACCATTAATTTATGTAGCACAAAGGTAATAGTCTTCAAAAAAGCATGAAAATACACCAGCTTTCAACATATTATTTTTAACAGTCTTCAAAGGAGTGGTCAATTCTTTGATGGAGGAAACAAAAGAGGCATCTTCAATAGTATTGACACCCTTACCATGATTAGGCATGGGTGCGGTGATAACATTGGGAGTTGGTGGAGGATCTAATTCAATAGTCTTGTTATCAATCAGGTCTTGCATTTTGTTTAATGCCCAACAGTCATTGGTATAATCTCCGAGACTATTTGAATGGAAAGCACATTTTGCATTGGGATTATAGTTCGGAGAATATGTGTTAGGATTAGAAGGGGGGTCTCATAGCGTCACCAAATTAGCTTTCAATAGGTGTTGCAGAGCTTGAGATAGTTGCATATTGATTCTAGTAAATTTTCTTCTCTGGGTATCCGGCCTTTGTTGGTTATTTTGTTAACACGGTCATTGCGTTGGAGTTGGATTGGAAATCAATACTGCCCCCACTGAATGATGGCGGTCATTCTTAGTACGACTTCTTGATCCATATATAGCATTAGTCTCTTTTTTACCAATAAATGGTTTTTTCACAGCATTTGAGGTGGAGGCTATGGGAAACTTCCTGCTTTTAATCCCGTTTTCAACCCTCTCTCCAGTCAAGATCAATCCAGTAAATCCAGATGATCAACTTCCAATCAGTTAGTTGAGGAAAGGACCAGTCAGTGTTCCCATAAACATGTCTACCAATTCTATTTCAATTAAAGGTGGCTGCACCCTGCCAGCTAAGTCTCTCCATTTTTGGGTGTATTCCTTGAAGCCCTCATTGGAACCCATAGCCATGCCTTGTAGTTGCACCCGAGTTGGTGCAAGATCAGTGTTATATTGATATTTACGGTAAAAGGCATCATCCAAATCGTCCCAAGTATGGATATTAGCCCCTTCCAATTGGTAAAACCACTCCAACTGCATTCCCAATAGACTTTCTTGAAAAAATTACACCCATAGTTTCCTATTCGTGGTATGGGGCTGCATCTTGCAGATATAGGATCTTAGATGAAGCTTCGTACAGGAGATCCTATCATACTTGGCAAAAACGGGGATCTTGAATTTGTGGGGGATGACTACCCCAGATACCAAACCCAAGTCTCCAAAGTCCAAGCCAAGCACATCTTAGATTTCTACAGCCTTTAGTATGTCTTCTTGTTGCTTGTATTTGTCATCAGCCGGTGGGTATTGCTCATCAGAATAATCCTCGTTTCATAGATTTGATTGTTTCCATCCCAAGCACGGGTGCTTCTAGCATCTTCATCCTCCTCAGAGGAAACCTCTTCAATTTAAACTTGTCAGGAAGGTCCTTTGAACCTCTTCCCCATGGTGATAACAACTTTCTTCTTGGTCTTCTTCTTCATGACAAGAAGCGCGATCATTTCTTGTTGCCCCTTTGCTGAGTTGAGCAGAGTCTCTTGGAATTGAGAGTGTTAAGTATGCAAGTCCTTGACGGTTTTCTTGAGATCCATCTTACTGAAATAAATAGTAGAAAGATGAGGAAACCTATGTCGGAAAACCTGTTTATGATATGATGCATGTTATGCGAATGCAATGTTTTTAAGGACCTTTAAGAGATTTAAATTTGCTTAACCAAAGAGGAAACAAAACATCAATTGTATTAATAAGTTCCAGAATTACAAATGCCGCTTGGGCTTACAATGGAAAAAAAGCAAAAAGGTCTTAAAGAAACGACAAAATCACTCCTAAAACAAAATGACTCAAGTCTCCCGTAAATGCATCCTCTTTGGTGCAATGTAGGCATTTATGCTTCCCTCTTCGTGAAGTTGCCTTGTAAGCTCCAACACTTTCTTCTCGCTTGCATAGAATCGAGCCTCAAAGGTGTCTCGTTCCCCCTTGATTTGGATCCAAGATCTCTGCAATTCCCCGAGGTCGGTAGGTATGTTAGGATGGAGAATGGTATGAGGAAAATCCCTTTTGTAAATGGGCTCCACAACTATTGGTAGAATAGCAGGATATGAAATTATGGCACCTTGAGCACGAATTCGTACCCATTTGAGATAAGGTTTAAGAGGGATGGAATTCTTATGCCCCAAAGTCTTTCTATCAACCTTTTTCACCATGCCCCAAGCATGCACAAACCTTCAATGATAACCTTGGATATCGTTCTTACAGTCGAACATAATACCTTGAATGAGTGTGTCGTAGGGGCCATCTCTTCGAGCATAGCCAAGTTGTCGTAAGGATAGAGAAGGGTTATAAGTGATACCAACCATAATTCCCAAGAGAGAAACATTATGGAACTACCCACAACGGTAAATGATAGTAAATTCTTCTTGAGATCGAGAGCACCAATAGATATCCGAATGAGAAAATGACATCAACCTTTGAGACCATCTTAAGCCTTGCTCATTATTTAATATTGATCGAGGAAGGTGTGAAATAAGCCACCTAGACAACAAAGGCAAGCAAAACATGAGGTTCACTCGCTTCCTCATAGTGCGAGTATGAAGAGAGTACAAAATGTCCCCAAGCAATGTAGGCATCGGGTTGCGAGTAAGGAAGATTTTGACAGTATTCACATCTAAGAGTTGGTCAAGGTTAGGAAAGAGAACTAAAGCATAGATTAGAAGGGCCAAGATTTCTTCAAAATCTTGTAAATCCAAAACATCCAATAATGAACGAGCCTTCTCCATTAGGAATTTAGCCAAAAAGCCTTTGACCCCGCTTCTTGTTTCCCAATTAGCTATAACGTCAGAACTCTTCAAATGTAAGGCCTTGGCAATAACTCCAGGCTTTGGAGTTTCCTATAAACCAGTGAATGTTATTTGGTAAAGGACTAGTATTTCCAATAGTTGATAGAATTATTCCATTGTGGGCACTAATTAATAATCGGGAAAGGTGAAACAATGGTGTATAGGGTCGAAGAACTGAAAAAGCACCTTCATCATGTCTTCTTCAAAGCTTGAGGTAACCAAGTTGAGAAGTCGATCATATATTTTGGTGAATGGATAATTTTCAGGAACCCTTGATGCTAACTCTTTGAGTTGAGGAGGAACTCTTACGAAGTTGATTTGGATGGTATTTCTGCAAGCGGAAGCCATATCCTACAAAACAGAACTAAGATAAATCCATAGGTCCTTGAAATGGTTAGTAAAATGCTATGGCGTGATATTATGATGTCAATGGAAAATAATCACACACAAACAAAGCACACTGTTGTACCCCAAAATTTTCCCTCCCATATTTCTCAAAACATTGCAAGAAAGATCTCCAAGTTGCTCAAAGTAGTCCAAGAGTTGGTCAGACAAGCTCTCTCCTAAGGCAGTCTACCCCAAATTAGGGTTTCATGTTGCATCAAGATCCTTGAGTCCAAGTGACCCCAAGTTCTCACCAATGTACTAATATGTTCTCAAGATCATCCATGTCAAGTTTCAAGCCTTGTAGAGGAATTTTGCTCAGTCAATTGCTCAAAGGTCCAAAACTCGACTGTGCTAGGGCAAAAGTCAATTGTGACCCGCATATAGTCAAACTTCAAGATTTTTTGTCAACGTTCTCATTTTAAAGTGTATTTCATCAGTTGATCAAGGGTTGATCATTATTCATCAAGGATTGCTCAAAATTCATCAAGATTCAAAAGTTGCTAAATTAGGGTTTTGCAGGAAAAGTCAACTCAACTTTGACCAAGCATAACTTTCTCATACTTTATGATAAATAGCCCATCCAAAGATAAGTTTGAAGAGGATGAAATTCCCTACAATCCATCTTCATACCCCCAAGATCAAAATATGCACTCACAAGAAGTTATGAATTTTGACATTATAGGTCATTTTGGAAAGTCAACAAAAACACTTTTTTGTAAAAGCTTCTAACTTGAGCATGTAGTATCAAAATGAAATGATACCAAACGTTTTGATTAGGGGACATCTCAAGCTTTCTAAAAAGTCCAAGAACCCCTCCAAAAGTTTATAATTGAGGAAGTTATGCATTGTTGAAGTTGGACTTTTTTGCAAAATTGCCAAAAGTCAATTATGCCCAAAACATCAAATTTTGCCAAATGGGCCCATTCTTTTTCACTTATTTTGAGTTTGCATTATTGCCCACGTGCTCTAGCCTTTCCCATGTGTCCATATCATATTTTTATTATTTAATTTGATTTTTATTTGAATTAATTCATATTAAATCAAATAAAATCACATAAAATCAAAAATATTGAAAACTAAAGATCTTGTGATCATTTCAGGTCTTGTTAGACAGCTTGCACCATATCAAACTCGTATCAAAGAAATTGTACACAAAAAGATCCAAATCAAGCCAATTTTGGAAGGTTGTTCAAAGCAAATCAAATCCACATCAAGAGCATTGATAGAAGAAGATTTGGACAAGGAATTCAGACCTAATGTATTATACAACACATAAGGAGGTGAGAGGGACAGAAATCAGGGTTGGAGATCAGTTCTAGAGGCAGAACCAAGTTTGCAAAAACACCAAAAAAGTGAGAGATCAAAATCAAGTCTAGAGGCAATTTCAAGACTTGAGACTTGTCTCAATCTCTTCCTGGCCATCTCCAGAAGCGAAACCAATCAAGACAACACGTTTTCAGACCCTCCCAAGCGCTGTAAGTTCCTCACGAGTCCTCCCTGTTCTTGATTTCATATTTCATAAATTAGGCATTGTTAATACAAAATAACTGCATATTTGTGATCACCGTGCCATTTGCAAGCTTTTGGCATTAATCGATTTCATTTATCTAACCTATATCACAGATCACCATTGCTAGGGTTTGTTGTTCATTTTTAGGGCTTTTTGTTTCAGGAAAAATTGGCCATGATAATGGCTATGGTTGTGATCAACAGGTTGAGACGAACTCAACCATAGTTTTAGAATGCGTTTCCATGGCCTGTGGGAGATTTGGGAGGAGCCCCTATCTATAGCGACGGACATTTGTCCGTAGGTGCAGATGTTGTGACTTTTAGCCATGGTCCAGAGGACAGGGACAATGCGTGTCACGCCCCCATTAGTCCATTCAAATCTGGCGCGCTATTTTTTATATTTACCCAATGAAACTTGTTTTCTTATATTATTATTTATTTGTGTTATACTAACAATTGAAACAACATGGCGTGGTGGCAAGCATAGCATGGATTTTCCTTCAGGACCTGGGTTAGAATCCCAGGTCCCCCTATTTTCCCAATAAAATTTTCTTGCAGATAATCCAATGCACACGCCATCATGATGACCATCATACTCCCTCACTCTTCAGCGTGCCAGATGGCCAGGTGGCCAGATCTGGTGATCAAGTTTCAAGGGCACACCATAAGCCAATCAACTCGCATGTATGGGATCCCAAAAATTCAATTGGATCAGCATATTTGGGCCAACAAAATTGCTATGGACACCTCCCAAATCAGGCCCATCTCCACTTTTCTTTAAATTTTGTTTATCTAATTTAATTATTTTATTTTGTTTTAATTAATTTACTAACCAATAACAAATTTTCTTTTTTTATCAAAAATCACAAAAATACTTTTCATCCAATGAAAATTCATAATTTTATTTTTTATTAATAAATACTAACTAATTAATTAGGTTTAATTCTATAATAACTTTAATTTATTTTGTAAATATTTAAAATTAATTAGAAATCATTAGGTTTTAACTTTAATTTAATTATTTTACATTCTTTCTTAAATTAACAAAAACTCCAAAAACATGTCATTAATTAATTTTTTTCATTTAATTAATTTAATAATTAATTTAGTATTTTAATTTAGGATTTAATTTCTTTTCTTAAAATAAAAACAACAAAAAAAGCATTTTTTTTAAAAGGGTCAAAACCCTAATTCGCGTTCGATGTAATTTCCCTCGCGCTTTATTTTTTTTATCTAATTGATGTATTTGCTTCCGGTATGTAATAATTAATTAGGAAATTTATTTATTTTTACCGCTTTAGTTTCAAAGGGTTGCTTTTGGCGATGTAAATACCCGACGCCTTGTAATTTAATTTCTGCATTTTACTTTTGCAAATTACAACTGTTAGATGTTTGATAATAGGATTTGCATGACAAGAATGAATGCTTAATCTAAAATCAAATTAGATCACCCTAAACATGTGCAAAGATAAAAATAACTGAAAACAACACACTCGCACATGCGCACCCCTAGGGTACACCCCACTTGGTTGCCTTCGTACACGGTCATTGAGTATAGGTCGTTTTAGAATTCGTCCTCTTGTCTAAAAGATCATAAGTTGCCTCAGAAAGGTTGCCTCGGATATCATTACCTCGAATAAATGATCTAAGACATTAGGGTTACTGCTAATGCATCCTAACATTGCTTTAGTGACCGTAAGTCCCTCATTCGAATTGACCCTCAAACTCCAACGACGGTGCTACCTACTCACTAATAGTGGGATAGCATTGTCTAAAGGAAACTAGCATAGAACGATTCTTTTTTCGAGTAGGTAGATAGTTCTTAGATACTTGCTCATCCAAAACAAAACAAATTTTTTACACTTACACTTCTTTTCAAACAAAGTTTTCAAAAACACTTCATTACACTCTTGAGGATAGAAGCAAGAGTTAAATCGAAGTTAAAACAAAAACTTTTCAAAACCCACAAGAACAAAGAAAAACAATTTTGAAAATAATGAGCAAGTACCTAAGAGCCCGTAGATAACTACGAATAGAAAGGGTGCTAATACCTTCCCTTTCTATAATCTACGCCCCGTACTCAGAAATATCTCAAAAAAGAGATTTTTCTGTGCTTTTTTCCTTTCCTTGTTGTATGAAATAAAAGTCGGTGGCGATTCTTGCTTACCGCGACATTTTGCGAACAAAAAACGCGAAACACGAACCAGCTTTCCAAAGACAGTTAGTTCTTCCCACCGTATCACACACACAAGGCCTGAGGTTTAGGCTTGCATGGGGTTTATTGGTAAGTACCCTCTTGAAGTTTAGTTGGTTCAACCTGTCCTAAAAAGTAACCGGGTTCTATGAGCCTCAATATCACTGATCTTTCTTCATGGGGCATTGTTTTAGCTCAAACATCCAAACTGCGGGCAAAATATCCCGAACATCCAATCTCAGTGAGTGTTGTATCGAGTATCAACCAACTTCAGTCTGAACCAAAGCTGGCTACCTCAATACTTTCTAATGACCAAGTTGTTCAACTAAGGTTCTACGGTCAGTTAGTGCTTTATGACACCACACAGCGGCCACGTATTCTCCTTGACTGGACTCAAGGGACATTGGCAACAACAAATGTGTCACACTAATATAGCCATCGCTTTAACCATGTCAGTATACCCCGCACAGTTCCCATAATCTATTTCTACTTACCTAAAATACCCTCAAATCCGGGTGTGGAATTTTTTACAAGACCCAAACAACCCTTTTAAGAGTAAAGCAAGCAAGTCAAACAATGAAAGCATTTAAATGTGAACTAATCTCTAAGGTAACCCAACTTTTAGTTATATCCACAACAGTGTCGCAAGTTCTGTAATATAGTGGGAGAACTGACTTGTGGGTTTTGTGTTTTTTTGCAATTGTTGCGGATAGCAAGAGTCGCCACCGACTTTTCTTTTATCCAATAAAGGAAAGGGTAAAAAGAACAGGAAAGACCCTTGGAGAATTTTCTTGAGTTTGGGGGGTAGATTATGAAAATTGAAGGTGTTAGCACCCTCTTCATCCGTAGTTATCTACAGGCTCTTAGTTACGAGGTCACTTTGAAAATGCTTTGTAAATGTTTTTGTGCTTGGTGTAAGTTTGAAAATATTTTGTAAACGCCTTTTTTTCGGCAAACTTTGTAATGATTCTCGTTTCGACGAGAATGTATACAAAGTGTTGGTTTTGAAAATAGTTTAAAGAGATGTTTGTTTTTGGAAAGATGTATTTAAAGTGTGAGTGTGGAAATGGTTTTAGTTTGTGAGCAAGCAACTACGAGCGTTCTACCTAATCAAAAGTATTAGTTCTTTTCCTCCTCCTTTAGATAGTGTTATCTTACTATTAATTAGTAAGAAACCATATCATTGGATGTGAAGGGACGGGCGTGGGTTGTCATACAGTCATAGAAGGCAACATTATAGGATACATTAGCAATTTGTCATAAGGGTTTAAGATTGTTTACCGAAGGCAACATTAAAGGGTCATCGAGGGACTACGATCTTGTAATCGAGGGTCTTTTTGTAAATTATCCCATGTTCAAGGGAAATGACTGTTTTATCAGAGGCAACAAGTGTGGGTTACCCTAGAGGTGCAAGTGTGCAAAGTGTTTTTGTTTTCATGCATTTTTGTCTTGAATTAGGGTTGTCTACTTGTTTTTTTTTAGTCTTCCCATACACATCCTAATTACTAGAAATAATATGGAAAGCGATAAATTGCGGAATTTAAATGTCCTACACTATTACAATACTTTGAGTGATGGGGGATACAAATTTACAAATGGGGATGACAAGTAAAAATAAACCCTAATTACTATTACAAGGCTTTGACAATTACATAATTTAATTCGAAATAATGTATAAATGAATGTACAAGAGAAAATAAATTTATATTTAGGGTTTTTATCTAGAAAAGGTTTTTGGATAGTGATAGGCCATCTCCAAGCAATGGGATATGTCAAAGGTAATTTAAAAATATCAAAATTAGGAATTTCACTACATGAGTTGACACAGGCCGTGTCACTGGACACGGGCACCCGTGTCAGGACCTTTTCAAGCTTCTCTGCATACTTTTATGTCCAACTAAATTGACACGGGCCGTGACATGTGTCACGGGAACCCATGTGAACCCCTGACCTTCTTGCTCTGTATGTTTCTGACTGACACGGGCCTTGTTGTGTGACACGGGCACCTATGTCAGCCCTTACTCTTCATTTTTTTTAAGATTTCAACCAAGTTGAGCTGACATGGGCCATGTCGTGTGACACAGGCACCCATGTCATCCCCTGGCCTTCCTTTTGCTAAGTTATTTCTTTTATTTGTCCAGTTGTATCCTTTTGAAAATGAAAGAAAATGATGTATGGATAAAGATATTACAGTTTGAGAAAGTTTACCTCTTGAAGTTAAAACTTTAGAACACGTATGGACGTTTCCGGGCATGAAGCGGTGATTGATTGCGCTTCTTTGGACCCTCTTGAAGTTGTTCTGATCCTTACTTTATGCTGAAAGTTGCTGAATCACTCCAACCAAGTTAAGTTGCAAAATATTGTTTTTGAGTTTGGAAGATGGTGATAATGATGTTACATAAGTTGTTCTTGAATTTGAACAACTTCTATATGATGTATGTGAAGTATTTGGATGGTTTGTTTGGGAAAAACTTGCAAAGTGTGAGAGGTTCAAAGATTTGGACTTTAAAGCTCAAAAATGGAGGTTTTCTGGACAGTTCTGGTTTTTTGAGAGTATGGGAGTTTTGAGGGCTTGTTCATCTCTTTCTATCTTGAAAATGATCTCTCTATTTATAGGCAAGAAGTTTTAAGACAATGGTTAATTAGATTTTGCAAGATCACATGTTGTGGCTTGGTTGGGTTTGTAAATGAGAGTTCATGACTTTTCATAGTTCCAATGTGGGCATGGCCTATTTTTAGGAGTGCTTTGCATGTTGTAGATGGTTGCTTCTTGCTTTGACATTGTGTATGTTCAGAAGAAACCATTGAGAGGCTCAAGGACTTGACATTGTGATTAAAGCATGCTTTTCATGAATGACAATGTTAACTTTGTGCCGAAAATGGAAAGATCACTTGGACAATGCTTAAATAGAATGGACTATAGCTTAAAAGTTTGTGTAAGCATTAAATTATGGTGAGATTTTCAAGTTAGAAGGCCCGCAACACAAGTTTATGCAGCAAAGCATGTAGATTGGGTTATGTGTTCTTCACCAAAATGACTTGTAACTCAAGAATGGATGCCCAACTTCATGCCTTTGAATCTCCTGGATCAATTATGATAAATTCATGCTCTTAGATGTTTTGGAAACCTTGAAACATTGTCTACAACTTTCATGTTGACCACTTTGGATAAATCAAATTGGAACTGATGAAAATTGGCCAAGAAGTTGAGATAAAAACTAACCAAAACCTGTTGGAAATTTCTCTAAGTGTTAGATGAAAATGTCATGACTTCATGGACCTGTATCTTCAAATATAATCATTTTTGGACATCAACCCCATAATACAGAGTTGTATAATTCATCAAGAACTACAACTTTCATGTTGAAAGTTTTCTTTGAATCATCTTGTATCTTGGTGAAAAATTGTCATGAAGTAATGAAATTATCAAGGTTAAAAACACTTAGAATTTTCCTAAGTCTTGGAAATCTTGAATTTTTGTTGACTTTCTTGATTCTTGTTGACCAAGTTTAATATTCTTGAATGACTTGATGAATTTTGATTTTTGAAATTCAATGTTGACCAAAGAAGTCAAAGATAGGTTGATCTAAATTTTAACTATCATCAATTTATTGATCTTGAGAAATGATTTGAGCCATGAAGTTAGGTTAATATGTTGTGTTTGAGTCCTTTAGATTATGCTTCAAGCCATTAGGTCATGTATTAGGTCAAAAATCAATGATCATCCATTTTCGGTTAAAACCCTAATTTGTGACCTCAGTGCTTGGGAGGTGAACTTGCCTGATCAAATTCTTGAGAACCCTTGAGCATTGGAGATCTTTGGTGAGAAATGTCTTGAGAAAAGATAGGGAAAATTTTGGGGTACAAAAACTATGTTAGTGTGATGCTTTGGTTTGTACTGATATGCCTTGAGTCAGTCGAGGATAACATTAGGCTTTCGCGTGGTGTCGTTAAAACTAACTTACTTTTAGAACCTTAATTTACCCATCTTGGCCATTAGAAGGTAGTGAGATAGTCGGATTTAGTGAAGTCTAAGGTTGGTTGATACTCGAAACTACACTCACTGAGATTTGACTTTCGAGATGTTTTGGTGGCAAGTTAGTTTCCGTGCTAAAATAAAGCCTGCGAAAAAGATTGGTGATATGAGATTTTTAGAACCTGGTTACTATTTTAGGACAGGTTGAGCCAACTTAACTTCAATAGAGAAGGGTACTTACCTATGGACCTTATGGAATCCTTTAAACCTAAGGCTCTTGTGTGATTTGTTTGTGTTTGCTAGTTGTTTAAACACGACATCATAACATCATATCATCATGACATGGAATTTTTACTAACCATTTCAAGGATCTTAGGAACCTTTGGTGCAGGATTATTATAAGCCAGAATGCTAGCAAGGGGCAAGAGGATTTATTTTCCTATAACCAGATGTCGTCAAAGATCAAAGTACATTCTCTTGAGTCAGAAGCTATGACCCACTTGATATGGTGAGCTTGATTCTCATAGAAGAATTTTCAAAAATAAAGGCACAAAGTTCTTCAGGAAAAACTGCAACCAGATTCACATTTCAAAATTTTCTTATCCCGCGAGATCCTTGAAAACATTGCATATACATCTACATACCATGCATATAATTACATAACAGGTATTCCCAAGACATGTTTTCTCATCTTCTTGTTGTTTATTTTAGACAAAAATGGTTTTCTCATCTTCCCAAGACAGTCAAATATCTCCAGGTTCAGAATGCCCAGTTCTAAGAAATGTTCCTGAACTTAGCCAAGGGGCAGGAAGAACTGAAGGCACTCATCACCAAAGAGAAGAAGAAAAAGAAAATGAAACCAGTCGGCATCCTCAACATGGGAAGTAGATTCATAGGTTCTTTCAAGCAAGCTCAAGATTGTGATATCCCATCAGATGAAGATGACAACCATGGTGAAGATGGTAAAAGTATCAAAGGTGAGAAAGGAAGCAACCTTAGTTATGAAAAGGTTCATGATGAGGAGGAATAACACTATTCGGATGCACAATATCACTCTGCTGATGTGAAATACAAGTTGTTAAAAGATCGACTAAATGTTATGGAGATCCAGAAAGTTCTTTGGTTAGATTTTGAATATTTGGGTTTAGTCTCAGGAGTTGTCATTCCTCGTAAATTCAAAACTCCTACCTTTTCCAAGTATGATGGCATTTCTTGCCCAAAATTGCATTTACGATCATATGTTCAGAAGAATCAACCACACACTGCTGACAGGAAGTTACGCGTGCATTTCTTTCAAGAGAGCATGTTCGAAGACAATTATAATGGTTCTATCAACTAGAAGGGACCAATATCCGTACCTTGGAAGATTTGGCTGCTGCTTTCTACAAGCGATACCAGTACAATGATGATCTTGCACCAACCCATGTGCAGCTACAGAGTATGACCATGGGCTCTAACGAAGGCTTTAAAGAGTATGCCCATAAATGGAGAGAACTAGAATAAAGAGTTCAACCTCCCTTGTTTGATAGGGAATTAGTTGACATGTTTATGGGAACTTTGACAAGTTCTTTCTTCAATCATCTGATCAAAAGCTCTTCAGTCGGGTTCATCGAGTTGATATTAACAGTGGAACATGTTGAAGGTGGAATCAGAAGCGGAAAAATTTAGGTGGCTGCTGTTGTACCCCAAAATTTGCCCTCCCATATTCTTCAAGAAATTGCCAAGTCCAGCTTCAAAATCTCCCCAAGGGTTGCACAGTCAAGGGTCTCCTAAACAGTCAAGATTATGGTTTTGATTCTGATCAAGAAAATGAAGTTTCCAAAGGTCCAATCAAGTCCCATATGCCTACAAATATGGTCAAGCATCCTCATATGAAGTTTCAAGACTTCCAGCATAAAATTGCACAGTCAAAAACCCTAATTGCACTACAGTCAACTGTAGGGGTAAAATGGTCATTTGGCAGTCAAAAGTTCAAATTTTTGATCAACATCTCATTTGGAAGCCACAAACATCATTTGATCAATGCTTGATCATGATTCTCAAAGCTTGGCTCAAAAATCATCAAGATGCAAAAGTTTCCTTATTTGGACAGTTGGAAAAGTCAACTGTAAATTGACCAGGGCATAACTTTCACATGGATTATCAGAAAAATTCCATCCAAAGCTCATTTTTAAGAGAAAGACATTTCCTACAACTCATCTTCATACTTCAAGTCCAAGAAATGCTCTCACAAAAAGTTATCAATTTCAACATTATAGATCATTTTCAAAAGTCAACAAAAAGGGACTTTAGGTCAAAGGCCATAACTTGAGCTTGGTAAATCAAAATGACATGGGACCAAAGGCATTGGTTAGAGGACTCAAAGAGCTTTCCAAAATGTCCAAGAACGTGAGAAAAGCTTAAAAATTGAGCAAGTTATGCCTTGTAGAAGTTGGGAAATTTTTGGATATTTTGAAAAGTCAACATTGATTCAAATGACCTAAAATTGCTAATGGGCCCATTTTTTCTTCCACAATTCATCATCCAAAGCATGTGCACGACCACTTGGCCCAAAGGGAAGTATTTCTTCATTTTTTATTTATTTATTTGAATTTTTATTAATAATAATTCATTTAAATCAAATTAAATACATGAAAAATATTTAACCTAAGTTTTACAATCTTTTTTGCATGAAATCTACTCAATAATTCGTGCATATTCAAATATGGGAAGATTTGGAGAGAATTGATCATGATTTGTACAAAAACACATGGAAAATATTTGAAAAAAGATCTTAAAAATCAAATCTTTCAAAGTCATGAATGCCAAGCTTTTTGTTTGATTTATTTAACCTAATTCACTCAATACATAAGCCTGATCAAACCCTTGTGCTAAGGAACCACTGAGCTGCGCTAGAAACCATTGACCAACTTGAAATTTTTTGCAAAAAAGTCAAAACTGAAAATCAGGTTTTAGGTTGATTCAAGGCACAAGACCAATTGAAAAAGCTTCCTCGTGTCCCCCTGAAGCTAACTGGATCACTTTCCAACCTTCATACGCCCAGAATTGGTACCATGGATTCAGACTGTTTCAAAAAAAATGCATAATCGTGTTTCATATTTAAGGCATTTTCCTTGCGTTTTTTTGATGCATTCATACTAATTGGCTTGTTCTGAAACTAACCATGTGCTTTGATTGAAGTTTTACGCACTGTATGCCAAGATGCCATTATTGTTTTCTAGGGTTTACAGGATTCCGAATTAGGGGTTTTTGAATGAGGAAAAATTAGAACCCCTGAGTACCACCATTGACACGAGCGCGTTTGGACGAAGAAGACGGCACCCTCGCGCTCAATTTATGAGCATCCATGGCTTAATCATTATTTTCTGATATGTTATCTTAGGCAACGCGTGGAAACCGTTGCCAATGTTTTATATGTTTCAGGAAAAAAGAAAACCAACGAGGAAGACGCTTAGGTGGTTGTCCATGAGTGGAGCATTCAAATGTTTCGCGCGTTTCCAAGCCACTGACAATTTTTTCTTTTATAATGTTTGTTGGGTATTCTATATTAAACGCGTTTGAAGTGGCTCAGTGGCACACGTATTGGCTGGTAATGTTAATGACCTGGGTTCGAGCCCCAGGTCTTCACCCTTTCCATATATTTTTCCAATTAATAATCACATGCAGGTTCAATGTTGTTGTTCCATGATACACCTTCCTAATCAAGCGTCCACGCGTCCAGCTTCATCAATCACAAGGCTGAGAATTAGAGAACATCATAGATCCAAGTCAACGCGTATGCATGCTGGCATGGGAGTCAAACGGACCAAGGTTGATGGGCCTGAATTACTAGGGCTTCACCTCCATGTTGGGGACTACAACCCCCCTAGGTTTGCCATGTTATTTTTTTATTATTAATTCTATTTTCTTTTAACTATTATTTGTTTAATTAATTAATTACTTTCATAAAATATAAAAAAAACACAAAACAATTATAAAAAATCAGAAAAGACCAAAAATTAAATATATTTAATTAGTTAATATTTTGTAAATAAGTTCATAAATTAATTAGTTAAATTAGGTTTAATTTTAATTCTTTTAATAAAAAAATCTAAAAAACATAGAACTAGGGTTTAATTAATTTTTATCTTTTTTCTTTTTCTTCCATAATAATTAAATAATTAAATATTTATTCTTTATAATTAAATTGTATATAAAGATTAGGGTTAATATTAGGTTTTAATTTTCTTTTCTTAATAAATTAAAAAACAAATAGAATTAGGGTTAGCATTTAATTTCAATTCATTCTTTTTTCATTTAAATCCTAAAATACTAAAAAATACCAAAAACAATTCTTTCTTTAATTAATTAATTTCATCGTTTAATTTAATTTAATTAAAAAGGGTCCAACGCCCTCGTTTCGATTTAATTCTTATTCGCATATTCATTTTTTTCTATAATATTTATGTATCTCTCTCAAGGCCATGTAACCTTTTAATTTTCTCGCACTTTTCTTTACTTTCTTTATTTTTCTGTCAAATCGGGTTCGAGAAATTTTGGCGATGTAGACCCGCGCCTTTTGTAATAGCTTTAGATCTTTACTTTCCCGCAAATATTTTAACTGTTAAATAATGGCATGAAAGAATGTATGGACAAAATAAAAACAAACGTTAGAACACCAATAACATGACAAGACAAAAATATCTGAAAACGACACACAAATCACACACCACCCCTAGGGTACGCCTCACTGTTGCCTTGCCTCGAAAGGTGATCGTCGAGTAGAGGATGTCTTAGTAAGTCCTCATGATCCGGGAACCTGGCATGAGGGTAGCTTCTAAGGTGTCTTCCCATTGCTCTGGTGATCACCATGTCCCGAACCTCGAATTGACCCGAACACCTCCAACGGTGGTACTACCTACCTCTCAATGGTGGGATGGCACTACTTTAAAGGACATTTACACAGACGAATTCCTTAGGGTAGGTAGACGACTCGTGGATACTTGCTCTAATTAAAAACAAAACAAATCAAAAATACTTTTCACACCAACACATTTTCAAAAAGCTTTCGAAAGCATTTTTCAAACACTCTTGAGGACCGATACAAGAGTCGAACTGGAATTTTCAAAGAAACTTTTTAAAACCCACATTGAAAAGCAAACAAACCATTTTGAAAACACAATGAGCAAGTATCTAAGAGCCCATGGATAACCATGGATAGAAAGGGTGCTAACACCTTCCCTTTCTATAATCTACCTCCCGAACCGAGAGCAATCTCTATAAGGAATTTTTCTGTGCTTTTGTCCTTTCCATTTGGAGAAAATAAAAGACGGTGGCGACTCTTGTTTTCGCGAAATTTCGCGAACCAGCGTTAAACAGTCAGTTCCGGATCCACCGATCACAGAACTGGCGACTCTGCTGGGGACTTAAACTTAAAGTGAGGTGTACCTTAGGGATAGTTCATAACTGTGTTTTCAATTGTATTGACTTGTCTGCTTTAAATTTGTGGGTTGCATGGGAGTTACATAGATCCTAACCCGGATCTGGGGATACCCTGTTTAGGTAGCATAAGCTGTGAGGGACCTGTCCGGCGTAGACCGACATGGGTGAAGCAGTGGCTACGTTGGTGTGGCACCTTGGTCTGTACCGATATCCCTCGTGTTGAAACGGGGAGAATATGGGTCTTCCAAGGAGTCATTAAGCACCAACAGACCTTAGGACCTTAAATGACCCAACTTGGCCATTAGAACAGTAGCAGTATGCTACGCCCATTGAGGCTAAACTCTCGTGATGGTTATGGCCGCAAGAAAAGATTGCGATGCTGGAGTTATGACCGTTTGAGGGTAGTCAATGATATTGGGATCCCCTAAGAACCCGGTTACTTTTGATAGGACAGGTATGAACCCACCAACTTCAAGAGGGTAATACCCATACCCCATGCTGGCCTGAACTCTAAGGGCTCTTCTGTGTGACTTGTGTGCCTTCGTACTTGACTATTTGCATGCTTGTTATCTGACACTTGAGTTCCTTGCAGGTTTTGTTTATAGTCCTTAATTGGGACTCATAACATGGTTCACTAAGTTCCTTGCAGGTTTTGGTTTGCAGTCCTTAATTAGGACTCATAACAGAGTTTACCAAGTTTCTTGCAGGTTTTGGTTTGCAGTCCTTAATTAGGACTCATAACAGGGTTTACCGAGTTTCTTGCAGGTTTTACTTGAGTTTCTTGCAGGTTTTTGTTTATAGTCCTTAATAAGGGCTCACAACAGGGTTTAGTCATATTAACCCATGCATCATGACATCATACCATTGCATACATCCTAACCCATTTCCAGGATCTCAAGGGCTTGTGATGCAGGTCATGATGAATCAAACATCTAGCAAGGGGCAAAGAGGATTTATTTTCCTCTAGCCAAAGTTGTCAGAGGCTATGACCCACTTGATATGGTGAGCCTTTGACCCTTGGAAGAAAGACTCTCAACAAATATGAAGTTTCTTTCAATCAAGCTACCGGATCCAAATGCTAACAAATTTTCTTGTCTACCCCGCGAGGTCCTTGAAAACATTGCATACATATCATACATATCATTGCATAACAGGTATCTTTGTTGCAGGTCACTTACCTTTCTCGCTGTTTATTTCAGCAATGGCCTTCCAACCAGATAACCAGGACCTTCTCACTCAAGAGACTCAGTTCAGGGAAATCCTCCTGAATCTATCCAAGGGGCAGGAGGAGCTAAGGACACTTCTCATGGAGACTTTTGTCAGGAACAGTGCTGAGGATGAAAGGCTGAAACACCTACAAGCTGAGGTGGATGCATTGAAGGTCCAGATGCTGGGGCAGGTGACTGCTATTCAAGGGTTAGCTCAAAGACAAGACGAGCTCTGGTTTCTCGTCAACCAACTGCTTCAGGGTAACCAGCTGGGGCAAAAGTATAAGGGTAAAAAGCCAGTCATCGTTCGACCACCTTTGAGACAAAGAGGCAAGGGAAAAGCTCCTCAGATGGCTTCAGTATCATCAATTCAGTATCAACCTCACCAGCTTCAGCCAGACAAGCCCAAAAGGCAATTCACCAAGCTCAACGTGTCGCTGCCTCAAGCCTTACAACAACTGCTGAGGTTGAATTTGGTAACTCTAAAGGATCCTCCTAAGAATCCCAACAGGACACCTTCAAGGTATAACCCCAACGCTCGCTGCGCTTATCATTCTGACAGCCCGGGGCATGATACAAATGAATGTTGGACTTTGAAGAATAAGATCCAGGACCTGATTGAGGAAGGAGCTGTGGAATTCACCCAAGATGGCCAGGCTGAGTGCTTCTACCATCCCTACAGGAGGCACCATTTGAAGTAACAAGCCCTGAGAGGAGAAGAATTTTTGTTCATTTGAATGTTCAAGTTGCAATTTTCTTTTGTTCAAACATTTATTCATGATAAACATTGTTATTTCATTAATGCATCACATATGTCTGTCTTGAAACAATATATTCGTATTCACTAAACGCAAACTGTTTTCATATTCTTTCTGATGTCAACTCTTGATCTAAAATTCTAAAGCCTCTTGAGGGAGGATGACGAAAACGATACCACAATCTACAGTATGCTTTTGAACAGACCCCGCTGATGAGGTACAGGCATTGTTTCAATTCCTAAACACTGGAGTTATAATGAAGATAATCCCTCGTCAACCCCTCTGAGCCAAAGAAGTAGGAGTTTTTCTTTTCGAAATTTAAAATCCTTAATCATAACCTGGGGCAGGGTAGTCTCTCAGTTGATCCAAGTGCATAACGAATGGCACCAAAGAGGTCCTTACAAAACAAAAAAAAACGGTGATGGTTCCGAATAATCAAGAAGGACAGGCAGTCATTATATCTCTCAAAATAAAAAAGCCCATTAAGTCAAAACCCATGAGGGAGACTTACAAAACTGGGGCATCCCGCTGACTGTGATTCCAAAAAAAGGAAACAGTTCAGGCAAAAAAAGAAAGGGATAAAAAAAATCAAAAAAAGAAGAGGTCCTACAAACCCTCAACGAAAAAAGGAATGACTGCGTATTCAAAATAAGTTATTAACATCCGAATCATCACCGGAAAATCAAAGCAAAGATTCAAACAAGGTCTAACGTATGATCAACTGAGTTTAGGTTTGGAGAACATCACGAAGAGCGGGTGGGTACAAATAAAATTTGAGCCTTTATCCTTTGTTTCTTAAACCGTGAACCAGGCCACGTTATAACCCTCAAAAGTCCTAGCTGAAGCATGGGTTAGTTTGAAAGCATACTGTTACGAAAGGTATCCTGACTCCTTAAGGCTCACGGTAAAATACGGAGTTGACATCACGTTTTACAAACATTCATTTGTTCTATGAAAAAGAATGCATTTTCAAAAAACTTCAAGACATACATAAGCTTTACATTTTTAACATAACTTTGTTTGCATATGACTTTTGTTTGAACAGCAGGGAAATTCGCATGATGAATACCTAGTGAACAAAAACACTTCCAATCAAGGGGCAGACATGACCATGGTTCATTATCTGGGGCAATCCAATCAAGATTCGGAGAATCTCTCAAAAGCCAAATAGTCTGGGGCAAATCTCCGCATGAGTCACTTGGGGCATTCCAACGACGAATCTTGCCTGATCAAATACTTCCTGGTGGCATGACAAAACCCTTCAAACAGGGGCAACTCCCTACTTTCTGAGAACGTGGACATAGTCGAAAAAATACTACGCACAATCAAAGACCCGCTAGGTTGACACACCTAGGCAAAAATAAGGGCTTCCCGGCGAACCAAAAGGGTTCGGGCAAAATGAAGGGTTGAAATGAAAAATTTGTACACCCGGCAAGTCGAAAACCTGAAAAGGCGGCTTGGGCAAAAATGGGTATCCCGGTGGACTGAAAACCCGAAAGGGCAGTCCAGGTAAAAGTTAGGGATCAAAGCGTACGACTATGTCCTGTCATCTTGTCACCTGCCTATCAGAAGAAGGTTTGTCCATCAACAAGCTATCAGCACCTCTTAGGTCTTCCTCTCCCACCTCAGAAGCAGGGGCAATAAGGAGTTGTCTAAAAGCAATCTAATTGTTCTGTCCTCCAGAGTACCAAGGTAGGTTCAGCTAAAGAGCATAACCAGGCATCTTAATTCCCCAGAGAGTAAGTCAGCAGTCAGTGCATTCTTTTCCAAGCAGAGTTATCAAATCTCAAGGAAGTTGGGTATCCTCCAGCAGATCTCAATACTTCCCCAGCAGTATACATATATTCATAACAAGAATCCCCGGCAATCCTGGTCTAAAGATTGTTCCCCGGCGGCATATCAACATTCAAAGGAATCACTTCCCCCGCAGTTCAAAACTTCCCCAAGAGAGTCCAATCCAGTTCCCCAGGAAAGTTGGAATCCATCTCCCCAAGCAGTAAGCTTATCCCCAGTAGATTCTGGAAGCTTATCCCTCGCAGAGCACGAACGCGTCACCCGGCTTTATTTTAAGAGTTATTTCCTTAACAGGATATAACTGGGTTATCCTCAGCCAAAAGCCACGGAAAGATCGTCGTCGATAGAATCTTCTTATCCCCAGCGAAGTCTATCAACACTTCCAACAACAAGGGTATCCCCAGCAAAGTTACTATCAACAATTCAGTAAAAGCATCCCTCTCCCCACAGAGTATCGCTCCCCAGCATGGTCGCTAGAGTATTTTTTTTCCCCGCAGAATCTTCCATTTTCCAAGTTTATTCCCCAACGGAGTTATCTTCTCCTACTGGTATTCTTGCAACTATCATCTCCAGCGGAAGCAAAAGCTATTCTTCAATATCAGCCCAGGAGTGACTTCCCGGCACCCGTCAAGGATTTACTTTCCTAGACGAAAAACACATTCATAAAACATCACATACATCATCATAGCATGCATAGACGCATCATATCATACAAATCTCATTTATGTTGAGAACATCATTGCTTGATCCATATCATGCATTGCATATAACTGACCTTTACCTTTCAGGAAAGATTCAGCTAAATTCTCAATCATATTTCAAGACTTAGACCGGTTCAGTTAATCAACTCTAAAGATTTCTTATCCAATCCAAGGCCTTCGTAGTCCAGCTAAATCGACTCCCAACGGATTTTTCTGATGAAGACTCAGTAGAAGTTATCCAGGTTATAATTTCCTATGGTTCTCTCCCCGACGGTGCGTGAGATGATAATTCCATTTCAGATTATAATTTCCTATGGTTCTCTCCCCGACGGTGCGTGAGATGATAATTCCATTTCAGATTATAATTTCCTATGGTTCTCTCCCCGACGGTGCGTGAGATGATAATTCCATTTCAGATTATAAATTCCTATGGTTCTCTCCCCGACGGTGCGTGAGATGATAATTCCATTTCAGATTATAATTTCCTATGATTCTCTCCCCAACGGTGCGTGAGATGATAATTCCATTTCAGATTATAATTTCCTATGGTTCTCTCCCCGACGGTGCGTGAGATGATAATTCCATTTCAGATTATAATTTCCTATGGTTCTCTCCCCGACGGTGCGTGAGATGATAATTCCATTTCAGATTATAAATTCCTATGGTTCTCTCCCCGATGGTGCGTGAGATGATAATTCCATTTCAGATTATAATTTCCTATGGTTCTCTCCCCGACGGCGCGTGAGATAATAATTCCATTTCAGGTTATAATTTCCTATGGTTCTCTCCCCGACGGTGTGTGAGATAATAATTCAATTTCAGGTTATAATTTCCTATGGTTCTCTCCCCGACGGTGCGTGAGATAATAATTCCATTTCAGGTTATAATTTCCTATGGTTCTCTCCCCGACGGTGCGTGAGATGATAATTCCATTTCAGGTTATAATTTCCTATGGTTCTCTCCCCGACGGTGCGTGAGATGATAATTCCATTTCAGATTATAAATTCCTATGGTTCTCTCCACGACGGTGCGTGAGATGATAATTCCATTTCAGATTATAATTTCCTATGGTTCTCTCCCTGACGGTGCGTGAGATAATAATTCCATTTCAGGTTATAATTTCCTATGGTTCTCTCCCCGACGGTGCGTGAGATAATAATTCCATTTCAGGTTATAATTTCCTATGGTTCTCTCCCCGACGGTGCGTGAGATAATAATTCCATTTCAGGTTATAATTTCCTATGGTTCTCTCCCTGACGGTGCGTGAGATAATAATTCCATTTCAGGTTATAATTTCCTATGGTTCTCTCCCTGACCGTGCGTGAGATGATAATTCCATTTCAGATTATAAATTCCTATGGTTCTCTCCCCGACGGTGCGTGAGATGATAATTCCATTTCAGATTATAATTTCCTATGGTTCTCTCCCCGACGGTGCGTGAGATGATAATTCCATCCCAGGTTTTTCCCAAACGTCCGCTTTTGAGATTATAATTTCCTATGGTTCTCTTCCCGATCCTGCGGAGGTGGTAATCCCAAGATTTTTCTCAACGAGCGTTGTTGAAGTTAAAGTCACCCAAAGTTCTCTTACCGTTCATGCTAAGGTAGTAACCGCTCCTGGTTCATTCATCGCCGTTTGAAGCTCCGGATCCAGCTCCTGTAACCAGTCAGGACACATCTATACCAAGCATCTGAAAACCAGTTCTTGCAACGTGTCAGGTATTCATTTTTCTTTTGCAGGTATGCAGGTTCTCGCTAAGGAATCTCTTATGCGATCAACATCCAGATGGCATCTATAAGCCCATCATCCTATCCATCAATCTCTAAATGGCATCTATAAGCCCATTCCATCATCACACTGCTACTATGTGAGCGCAAATTTATGGGCACTCTAGTGTTCAATCATCTTCTACCCTCGGATTACGAAAGGCACATCAGCCAATATGCATCCTCAGGTCTAAGAAGATTGAACAGGGGCAACTGTTGTACCCCAAAATTTGCCCTCCCATATTCTTCAAGAAATTGCCAAGTCCAGCTTCAAAATCTCCCCAAGGGTTGCACAGTCAAGGGTCTCCTAAACAGTCAAGATTAGGGTTTTGATTCTGATCAAGAAAATGAAGTTTCCAAAGGTCAAATCAAGTCCCATATGCCTACAAATATGGTCAATCATCCTCATATCAAGTTTCAAGACTTCCAGCACAAAATTGCACAGTCAAAAACCCTAATTGCACTACAGTCAACTGTAGGGGTAAAATGGTCATTTGGCAGTCAAAAGTTCAAATTTTTGATCAACATCTCATTTTGAAGCCACAAACATCATTTGATCAATGCTTGATCATGATTTTCAAAGCTTGGCTCAAAAATCATCAAGATGCAAAAGTTTCCTTATTTGGACAGTTGGAAAAGTCAACTGTAAATTGACCAGGGCATAACTTTCACATGGATTATCAGAAAAATTCCATCCAAAGCTCATTTTGAAGAGAAAGACATTTCCTACAACTCATCTTCATACTTCAAGTCAAAGAAATGCTCTCACAAAAAGTTATCAATTTCAACATTATAGGTCATTTTCAAAAGTCAACAAAAAGGGACTTTAAGTCAAAGGCCATAACTTGAGATTGGTAAATCAAAATGACATGGGACCAAAGGCATTGGTTAGAGGACTCAAATTCCGTTCCAAAATGTACAAGAACGTGAGAAAAGCTTAAAAATTGAGCAAGTTATGCCTTGTAGAAGTTGGGAAATTTTTGGATATTTTGAAAAGTCAACATTGATTCAAATGACCTAAAATTGCTAATGGGCCCATTTTTTCTTCCACAATTCATCATCCAAAGCATGTGCACGACCACTTGGCCCAAAGGGAAGTATTTCTTCATTTTTCATTTATTTATTTGAATTTTTATTAATAATAATTCATTTAAATCAAATTAAATACATGAAAAATATTTAACCTAAGTTTTACAATCTTTTTTGCATGAAATCTACTCAATAATTCGTGCATATTCAAATATGGGAAGATTTGGAGAGAATTGATCATGATTTGTACAAAAACACATGGAAAATATTTGAAAAAAGATCTTAAAAAATCAAATCTTTCAAAGTCATGAATGCCAAGCTTTTTGTTTGATTTCTTTAACCTAATTCACTCAATACATAAGCCTGATCAAACCCTTGTGCTAAGGAACCACTGAGCTGCGCTAGAAACCATTGACCAACTTGAAATTTTTTGCAAAAAACTCAAAACTGAAAATCAGGTTTTAGGTTGATTCAAGGCACAAGACCAATTGAAAAAGCTTCCTCGTGTCCCCCTGAAGCTAACTGGATCACTTTCCAACCTTCATACGCCCAGAATTGGTACCATGGATTCAGACTGTTTCAAAAAAAATGCATAATCGTGTTTCATATTTAAGGCATTTTCCTTGCGTTTTTTTGATGCATTCATACTAATTGGCTTGTTCTGAAACTAACCATGTGCTTTGATTGAAGTTTTACGCACTGTATGCCAAGATGCCATTATTGTTTTCTAGGGTTTACAGGATTCCGAATTAGGGGTTTTTGAATGAGGAAAAATTAGAACCCCTGAGTACCACCATTGACACGAGCGTGTTTGGACGAAGAAGACGGCACCCTCGCGCTCAATTTATGAGCATCCATGGCTTAATCGTTATTTTCTGATATGTTATCTTAGGCAACGCGTGGAAACCGTTGCCAATGTTTTATATGTTTCAGGAAAAAAGAAAACCAACGAGGAAGACACTTAGGTGGCTGTCCATGAGTGGAGCATTCAAATGTTTCGCGCGTTTCCAAGCCACTGACAATTTTTTCTTTTATAATGTTTGTTGGGTATTCTATATTAAACGCGTTTGAAGTGGCTCAGTGGCACACGTATTGGCTGGTAATGTTAATGACCTGGGTTCGAGCCCCAGGTCTTCACCCTTTCCATATATTTTTCCAATTAATAATCACATGCAGGTTCAATGTTGTTGTTCCATGATACACCTTCCTAATCAAGCGTCCACGCGTCCAGCTTCATCAATCACAAGGCTGAGAATTAGAGAACATCATAGATCCAAGTCAACGCGTATGCATGCTGGCATGGGAGTCAAACGGACCAAGGTTGATGGGCCTGAATTACTAGGGCTTCACCTCCATGTTGGGGACTACAACCCCCCTAGGTTTGCCATGTTATTTTTTTATTATTAATTCTATTTTCTTTTAACTATTATTTGTTTAATTAATTAATTACTTTCATAAAATATAAAAAAAACACAAAACAATTATAAAAAATCAGAAAAGACCAAAAATTAAATATATTTAGTTAGTTAATATTTTTTAAATAAGTTCATAAATTAATTAGTTAAATTAGGTTTAATTTTAATTCTTTTAATAAAAAAATCTAAAAAACATAGAACTAGGGTTTAATTAATTTTTATCTTTTTTCTTTTTCTTCCATAATAATTAAATAATTAAATATTTATTCTTTATAATTAAATTGTATATAAAGATTAGGGTTAATATTAGGTTTTAATTTTCTTTTCTTAATAAATTAAAAAACAAATAGAATTAGGGTTAGCATTTAATTTCAATTCATTCTTTTTTCATTTAAATCCTAAAATACTAAAAAATACCAAAAACAATTCTTTCTTTAATTAATTAATTTCATCGTTTAATTTAATTTAATTAAAAAGGGTCCAACGCCCTCGTTTCGTTTTAATTCTTATTCGCATATTCATTTTTTTCTATAATATTTATGTATCTCTCCCAAGGCCATGTAACCTTTTAATTTTCTCGCACTTTTCTTTACTTTCTTTATTTTTCTGTCAAATCGGGTTCGAGAAATTTTGGCGATGTGGACCCGCGCCTTTTGTAATAGCTTTAGATCTTTACTTTCCCGCAAATATTTTAACTGTTAAATAATGGCATGAAAGAATGTATGGACAAAATAAAAACAAACGTTAGAACACCAATAACATGACAAGACAAAAATATCTGAAAACGACACACAAATCACACACCACCCATAGGGTACGCCTCACTGTTGCCTTGCCTCGAAAGGTGATCGTCGAGTAGAGGATGTCTTAGTAAGTCCTCATGATCCGGGAACCTGGCATGAGGGTAGCTTCTAAGGTGTCTTCCCATTGCTCTGGTGATCACCATGTCCCGAACCTCGAATTGACCCGAACACCTCCAACGGTGGTACTACCTACCTCTCAATGGTGGGATGGCACTACTTTAAAGGACATTTACACAGACGAATTCCTTAGGGTAGGTAGACGACTCGTGGATACTTGCTCTAATTAAAAACAAAACAAATCAAAAATACTTTTCACACCAACACATTTTCAAAAAGCTTTCGAAAGCATTTTTCAAACACTCTTGAGGACCGATACAAGAGTCGAACTGGAATTTTCAAAGAAACTTTTTAAAACCCACATTGAAAAGCAAACAAACCATTTTGAAAACACAATGAGCAAGTATCTAAGAGCCCATGGATAACCATGGATAGAAAGGGTGCTAACACCTTCCCTTTCTATAATCTACCTCCCGAACCGAGAGCAATCTCTATAAGGAATTTTTCTGTGCTTTTGTCCTTTCCATTTGGAGAAAATAAAAGACGGTGGCGACTCTTGCTTCCGCGACATTTCGCGAACCAGCGTTAAACAGTCAATTCCAGATCCACCGATCACAGCTGCGTCTTCAAGTATTATGGAGAAGTCATTGAACGGGAAGAAATAAGCTAATGTTGTGTATGGCTAGCAGGATCATAGTAGAGGTGATTGTAACCAATCTATGGGGGAAGTACTAATATCTAATCTCGCACAAACGTAACATTATCAAGGCAATCAACATAGGTCATATACACACAAAAGACTATTTATCAAAATCAACATGTCGTTGTCTCAAGCATTGCAACACCTGTTGAAGGCAGAGCTGATTACATTGAGAGATCCTCCTCAGAATCCCAACACTTCCTCTCCTCGGTACAATCCTATTGTAAGATGCGCCTATCATTCTAATAGTCTAGGACATGACACAAATGGATGTTGGGATTTGAAAAATAAGATTCAAGATATGATTGATTCTAAAGAGATTGCATTTTATCCTCCCGAGACACCTAATGTGATCACTGCACCTATGCCTAACCATGACAAGGGTGTTAATTCTATTGATGATGTTTCTTATGTTTCTGTTGTAAGTGACTTGACTACTCCTCTATTAATTGTTAAGAAGAATCTGTTGAAAGACGGTTTATTTCCTGGTTGCATTGCAAACTGCTACTATTGTGCGTCCCAATCCAATGGTTGTGCACTGCTGAAAGAAGGTGTTCAGCGTTTGATGGATAACCATATAATTCTATTTAAGAAGACTCCTTTTATGGAGAATTTTTTTCAAGACTTGAAGCTTGAAGACATATTTGTAATTTCCGGTACTTCTATAAGGATCACTTCCAAGGGTCCTATGAATATTACTTCCAAACCTAGAGTTGCTCCTGTGATTATTACCTTGCATGGGCCAATTACATATTCCTATAACAAGGCCATCCATTAGAATTATGGAGCTGATGTCTACTACCATGGCGTCAAGCAAGAACCATTGACTGTCTAAAGTGGAAATACTGAAGTTATTGATCTCAACATCGACAATATTGCTGGGACCATTAAAGTTACCATAAGTGGAAGGGTTTTCTCTCCAGAGATCTTTCCAAAGACTGTTACTACACTAGTTCATGTTACTGCTACTGAATCAACTACTGAGACTCAAGGGAAAGAACAGATGGCTAAGCCTGCTAAGACTGAGGCACCTAAATAGGTTACTGCTGAAGATACCTCCAAGAAAGAGATGGAATAAGTACTAAAAATTATTCGAAAGAGTGATTATAAGATTGTTGAACAATTGGGGAAGACTCCCTCCAAGATATCTATGTTATATCAGGCTTTGGTGAAGTTCTTGAAATCTTCTCATGCACCGCAGGAAATCTCTGCCGATTAATTCGAAAATTATGTTACTAGGAAGACAATTGATAATGGGCTAGGCTTTTATAACACTGAATTAACTCCCATAGGAAGTAACCATAACAAGGCCCTGCATGTCTCTATTGAATGTAGAGGCACTACCTTAGCTCGTGTGTTGGTTGACACATGTTCTTCATTGAATGTCTTACCGAAGGGTGCTCTAGACAGGCTTGACTGTGAAGGGTTTATGCTGAAACCCAATTGTGATACGGTGGGAGAACTGACTTGGGTGTTTTGCATTTGATGCAAATGTTGCGGTTAGCAAGAGTCACCACCGACTTTTCTTTTATCCAAAAGGAATGGTGAAAAAGCACAGGAAAGACCTTTGAGATTATTTCTTGAGTTCAGGGGGTAGATTATGAAAAGGGAAGGTATTAGCACCCTTTTCATCCATGGTTTTCCATGGGCTCTTAGTTACTTTCTAGATCACTTGCTTTTTTGTTTGAAATTATGCTTTGCGTGGTTTTTGAAAGTATTTTGTAAAGAGGCCATTGTTTAGGCAAACTTTGTAATGATTATCATTCGTAAGAATGTATACAAAGATGTTGATCTTTTGAAATTTTTTTCAAGTTTGTAAGATGTTTGAAAGTGTATGTGATTGTTTTGAAAATAGCAAGGATGTTTGTTTTGAAATGGAGCAAGTAATTAGGAGCAATCTACCTACTCAAATGTCTTTCTTGTTCATTTCCTTTTCCTTTGACATTGTTGTCTTACCATTGATTTGGTAAGCAACCCTATCTTTGGATGTAAACGGGACAGGTGTGGGTCATCATATAACC
This sequence comes from Vicia faba, assembly GCA_948472305.1. Lineage (NCBI taxonomy): Eukaryota > Viridiplantae > Streptophyta > Magnoliopsida > Fabales > Fabaceae > Vicia > Vicia faba. The sequence continues at coordinate 1,639,446,113 of OX451736.1, read as the reverse complement.
ATGATTAGCAATATTGCAAGGTATCTTAGCATTATTTTTGAGGGACTAAGATCATTTGTAAGGCAACTTATATAGCGTCATCGTGGGACTATGATCTTGTATTAACTTGTTTTTGCTAAGATACCCTACATGCGTAATACGGCCATTTTGTATAAGGCAACCAAGTGGAATAACCCTAGGGGTGATTGTGTGCAAGTGTGTTGTTTTCATGCTTATTTTTGTCTTGAATTAAGGTTTTGCTAAGTATTGCTTTTAGTCTTTCCATACAAACCCTAATTACTAGCAATTGTACATAAAGCGATAAATTGCGGAATTTTAAAGTTACTACGCTATTACAATATTTGTGGGGATTGCAAATTGTAAATGGGGATTGCAAGAATTTAAACATAATTAGTCTATTACAACCATATTGAATTGGTATGAAATATACAAGGAATTCAAATAAATACAAAGTATAAAAAGTGAATAAATGTATAAGGATGCAAAAATGTAAATAAAATGAATTTTTGTTTGTTTTTCATGAGAAAGAGGGAAATTGTTTTAACCTAATTATTTTAAAGAAGATAATTAATCAAGTTTATATTTATTAAGAAAAGGTTTTAAGTGAAACCCTAATTCTTATAAGTTAATCAAAAAGAAAATAAGTCTAAGAAAAGTTTTTATTTTTAGTATATTTTATCTTAAAAATATTTATAGCATTATAAAATATTTTTAGTCTTTTTTTAATTAAAATAATATATTCTAAATGGTGTGAAGAAAAATAAATAAATAATGTAATATTTATAAGATTTACTTAATAAATAAATAAAGTGTGAAGAATAAAAAAAACATTTTTATTTTTGGAAAAGATAAAATAAAATAAGTCAAACTATCGAATATCATTTTTGCATTTTTATCATCTTTTTAATATTTAGAAAATATATTTGAGAAAATAAATAAAAATAAAAAATGAAGAAATAAAAATAAAGTTGTGCCAGGGTGAAAATATGAAACAGGGGGGAGGAAGGTAAGAAAAAAAAGTCAGGCCCATGAGTGGAAGGCCCATGCATTTGTTTGCTGGAACAAACAAAAAAGACAAAAATGTAAAAAATTGCAAAAAGGCAGCGCTGAGGTTCGAACCCATGACCTCTACCAATAATGCACGCTGCCTTACCACTAGGGTGGTTGTACATCCGTTAACTTAAATGAAAAAATAAATTTATAAGGTAAAACGTCTCCATGACCTGTACTTTGTCTTCAACCTTCAGTCAGCCGGACCACCTGTATCTCATTCATTTCTTAACAAAAATGGAAAACGCAAACATGAAAGTTGTGCTATTTTTCCTCACGAATACAACCATATAACTTATGTAAGCTAAAAGTCAAAGATGAAGATTAATTTTGCTGGCCCTAAATTGAAACCTAATTTTTCCAGAAAGTTCAAATCTAAAATTCTCCACACACTGTCAATATAAATGAAAACTATGGACATGGTTAGCTTTAGAGCAATGATACCTACATTTTTACTTCAAAATGTATGCACAGAGGATGCTTGTATCAAGATATTGAAGTTAGAAAACTTACCTCTTGAAGATGGATTTGTGTATGGAGTTTGAGCAAGCGTTGAGGTGCCCTAAGAATCTATTTAGCTTGCCTGGACCTCCTTGAGTGTATTCAAACTCCTACTTTCCATTGAAAGTCCCTGAATCTCCCTACTCAAGTCAACCTGCAAGCTTGATGTTTGAAAATGGTGAATAGTGATGGAGGGGTTACAGTCTTGAAACAGGGGCTTGGATCACTTGTGTGTGATGTATGTAATGTGTTTGAATGATTAAGAATCAAAACACACGAGTGGAAATGGAGATGGAGAGTTTTGGCTCAAAACTGTCAAGTTGAGCAGTCTTGGGCAGCAAGGGTGTTTGGGAGAGTTTTAGGATGCTTGAAATCATCCCCTAGCTTGCAATAAACTTGTTAATATTTATGGAAAATATTAGAGCACAAAATCACTTCAGGCTTCTAAATTATAGGGTTATGGCTCTATAACTTGCTTTTGAAGAAAAGTGAAATGACAAATCTCAAATGTTGTACAAGCATGTTCTGAGATTTCTTAGGTCTTAGACACGTTGCTTTTGGTTTATAGGAGTTATGTGTGCAGAAAGAACAAGTTATAAGTTCAAGACAAGTTGACTTTGTGATTAAAGCAACTTTTCAAGAATGGAATGGTAACTTTCTTCCAAAAATGGCAAATTGGCTTGGACAATGCTTGGAACACTTGGATAATGGCTCAAAAGCAAGTGTAATATTCTAATTATGGAGATATATTAAGGTTTAGAAGCCTGCAAAACAAGATTGTGCAGCATAGGTTTGAAATTGGATTCTTGTTCATCACAAAATGCCTTGTAATTCAAGTGAAAAAACACCAACTTCATTACTTCGATTCTCACTACTCAAGAATGATCTCAAGGAGTTCTTGGACATTTTGGAAAGCTTGCAATGTGATATACAAACCATATTTGAATTTCTTTTGAATATTCCCCATGTAACTATATGAAAAAGTGCCATGAAGTTGAGTCAAAATCTTGACCAAATTAGGGCAAAATTTCACTAAGTGTTTAGTTTCATGACCCTATGTTGTTGAAATTATAACATGAGATCCAAGCACTTTTGGAAGAAGTTGTGTGAAGAAAAGTTGTAGATTTCATGTAGATCTAAAAATTTCATGTTGTAAGTTTCTTTTGAATCATCTTGCATCATGGTGAAAATTTGGCTCAAAGTTATGAAAAAACATGAATTTTCAACACTTAGAAAATTTTCTAAGTTAAGAAATTTTGACTTTTCAAAAATGAAATCTTGACTTTTTGATTTCTTGATGAATAAGTTTCATATTTTGACATGTTTTGATGAATTGTGATCTTTGGCATTTGAATTTGACCAAAAAGTCAAAGTTTGACTTTTCAGTATATAGTTGACTTTTAATTAGTTGACTGCAAAATTCATCTGTCAATCCAATGGAATTGCAATGTTTGAAACCATGTCATTAGGTCAAAATGATGCAATTGGACTCTTGAGATCATGCCTTAAACCAATTGATCATTTGTTAGGTCAAAAATCAGAAATTGCCCTTTTCCAATCAAAACCCTAATTTTGGCCATTTTGCCCTTTTGGAGATTTGATCAAACTTCTTGAGGAATTGTGGTCCAAACTTGATAAAATGATACATATGGGTTTAAAATGTTGATGTGGATAAAAAAATATGAGATTTGACTGTAAATTGGCCATGGTTGACTTTTTCCCCAATACAGCTGATTTTTAGGTCAACTATTCAATTGACTAATCAAAAGTGTGATCCAAGGCTTGAAACTTGACATGAGTAATCTTGGGGGTCCATAATGGTCCATGAAAGTCATATGAAGCATTGATAGTTCAAAAATCCTTGGGCAAACTCAAACCCTAATTTTGGTCATCAGTTCCTAAGGAGGTGTCTTGAGCTGACCAAACCCTAATGCAGTCTTGAGTCCAAGGAGATCTTGTTAGAAAATTATTGATAAGTGAGAGGGTAGGGTGAGCCACTTGAAGTCCTAATTTGTGGTGGAGAAGAATACATGGTGAGGCACTTGAAGTCCTTTAAGTATGTTTAGATGGACGGTTAATTCATCGAGACTCCCTGCCAGACCTTTGAAGTTATTCCTCAGACAACTCCCATTACTAAAGCCGCTTCTGCTATTCCTAAGATTACCAGGGTTCCCCCAAAAATGGCTTCTCTGAAAGATGCTATAGTTGTGATAGAAGAAGGTGGTTGCACTGTTTGGGGTCAGCTTCCTGACATTCCTTACAAGTCCGATAAATTTTGTTTGGGTTTCACCTCAAAGGCTCAGAGGGATGTTCATCGTGCTCGTGCTAGGAGATCACGATTGTGCATCAACAACAATGGAGTCAACATTGTGGAAGATGCTGATAGTGACTACGACATAGACAGGTTGATTTTCCCTACTATCGGCAATGGGCTCAACAATTGGAAGGCTGAAGACTTTATACCATTCTCCTTTAGTCGAGAATACATATCCACCCTGGATCCCATTGATAACAATTTTGCTATTGCCAATTATGACTTCGAAGATCTGATCTACCAAGCCGAGGAAGAAGGTGAGGAAGATTGTGAAGTGCCTAAAGAAATTTCTAGACTATTATACCAAGAAAAAAGGGCCATACGACTGCATGAAGAGCTAGTCGAGGTTGTGAAATTGGGTACTAAAGAGGACAAGAAATAAGTCAAGATAGGTGCCAACCTAGAAGACAACGTTAAAAAGAGTTTAATCCAGATGTTGCGTGACTATGTTGAGATCTTTGCTTGCTCATATGAATACATGTCAGGGCTTGATACTGACGTTGTGGTTCACCGTCTACCGATGAAGGAAGGTTGTCCTCCTATAAAACAGAAGGTTCGTCATATGCGTCCAGAGATGTCGGAGAAGATCAAAGCTGAGGTTATGAAGAAATTCAATGCAGGTTTCTTAGCTTTTACGTTCTATCCTCAGTGGGTTTTAAATGTGGTGCCAGTACCTAAGAATGACGGCAAGGTGCGTATGTGTGTAGACTACAGGGATCTGAACAAGGCAAGCCCCAAAGATGACTTTCTGCTTCTGCATATTTATTTTTTGATTGATAACACCGTTTAAAACAAGGTATTTTCCTTCATGGATGGTTACTCTGGTTATAATCAAATCAAGATGGCACCTGAAGACATGGAGAAGACTACCTATGTCACACAGTGGGGCATTTTTTGTTACAAAGTTATGCATATTGGTTTGAAGAACATCGACGCAACATATCAGCATGCTATGATAGCTTTGTTCCATGATATGATCCATCAAGAGATAGAGGTTTATGATGATGACATGATAGCCATGTCTCAGAATGAAGAATAACATCTCGACCACCTGCACAAGCTATTTGAAAGGTTGAAGAAGTACAAGTTGAGGCTGAATCCAAACAAGTGCACCTTTGGGGTAATATCTGGTAAACTCTTAGGTTTCGTCGTCAGTGGTAAAGGTATTGAATTTGATCCTTCCAAGGTTAAAGAGATTAAAGAAATTCCAACTCCCCGTACTGAGAAGGAAGTCTAAGGTTTCTTGGGGTGACTAAACTACGTTGCCAGATTTATTTCCCATTTGACCGTTACTTGTGATCCAATCATTAAGTTACTGAAGAAAGATCAAGTAGTGAAGTGAAACAACGATTTTCAGATAGCCTTCGACAAAATCAAGGAGTACCTCCAGGAACCTCCAATTATGATGCCACCAGTTGAAGGAAGACCCCTTATCATGTACTTAACAGTGTTAGAGAATTCAATGGGGTATGTATTTGGGCAACATGACGAGTCTGGTCGAAAAGAGCATGCAATATACTACCTTAGAAAAAAGTTTACCGAATGTGAAACAAGATACTCATTATGCGAGAAAACTTGTTGTGCTTTGGCATGGGCTTCTCGTCGACTAAGACAGTATATGTTAACTCATACTACTTTGTTGATCTCTAAAATGGATCCAATAAAGTACATATTTGAGAAGCCCGCTCTCTCCGGAAGAATAGTAAGATGGTGTTGTACCCCAAAATTTGCCCTCCCATATTTCTCAAAACATTTCAAGAAAGATTCTCAAGTTGCTCAAGGAAGTCCAAGGGTTGACCAGACAAGTTCTCTCCTAAGGCAGTCTACCTCAAATTAGGGTTTCATGTTGCATCAAGATACTTGAGTCCAAGGGATCCCAAATGCTCACCTTTGTCCTAATATGTTCTCAAGATCATCCATGTCAAGTTTCAAGCCTTGCAGAGGAAGTTTGCCCAGTCAATTGCTCAAAGGCCTGGAAATCGACTGTGCTAGGGCAAATGTCAATTGTGGCCCACATACAGTCAAACTTCAAGATTTTTGGTCAACATCCTCCTTTTGAAGTATATTTCATCATTTTATCAAGGGTTGATCATGATTCATCAAGGATTTCTCATAATTCATCAAGAACCAAAAGTTGCTAAATTAGGGTTTTATAGGAAAAGTCAACTCAAATTTGACCAAGCATAACTTTCTCATACTGTATGAGAAATGACTCATTCAAAGCTCATTTTGAAGAGGATTCAATTCTCTACAATCCATCTTCATCTCCCAAGTTCAAAATACGCACTCACAAGAAGTTATGAATTTGGACATTATAGGTCATTTTGAAAAGTCAACAAAAACACCTTTTTTGTCAAAGCTTCATACATGAACACGGAATACCAAATTGATATGATACCAAAAGGGTTGCTTAGAGGACATCTCAATATTTCTAAAAAGTCCAAGAACACCTTCAAAGAGTCAAAATTTAGGAAGTTATGCATTGGTGAAGTTGACCCTTTTTACAAAATTGCCAAAAGTCAACTATGCCTCAAATTGCAATTTTTGCCAAATGGGCCCAATCTTTTGCACTTGTTTTGAGTTGGTAGCATGGTCCACGATCCCTAGCTCTTTCCACTTGTTATTATCTTATTTTTATTATTTATTTTTATTTTTATTTGAATTAAATTAATTTAAATCAAAATAAATCATGGAAAAATCCAAAACATTGAAATCTCAAGATATTGTGCATGTTTCAGGTCCTATATCCAGTTGGCAAGTGATTGAATTCGTGCAAGGCCTTTGAGTGCACAAAAAGATTAAATTTGGCCTATTTTTGGAAGGATCTTCAAGTGAATCATATCCAAATCAAAAGCAATAATTGGCAAAGATTGAGATCATGTTTGCAACCCTACTCCAATCCTCAATACATAAGGAACATTTACAGACAAAAATCAAGAGGTTAGAGAGGCGTGAGAAGTCAGAACAAACTTGAAAAAAACACAAAAAAGTTTTGAGTCAAATTCGTAGTTCCAGGCGATTCCAAGGATTCCTAACCATGCCACTCACTTCCTCGGAGTGCAAGCAAGCAATACCAATCGAAAACACGCGCGCTAGTGCCCAGAATTCATCCCCACGACTCCCACGGTTTGCCCATATTTCCAAAAACTGAATCTTTTTATCCTTGCATATTCATCACATTCTAATCACCTATTCTTGTTCGCCATCACATTTGCAAGCTATCTGGAACGTTTAATTGCATTTTTATAGACTGTGTCAGATTTCACCATTGCTAGTTTTTTTGGCTCGATTTAGGATCTTTGTGTATAGGTGAAATTGGCCCTCAAGAAGGGCACCATCGTGCTCAGCAGGCCAAGACGAATCAATCCATGGCCTTAGATTTTATTTATCTTGCTTGTGTTTGATTTTAAGAATCACAGGGTTTGTAGCTACAGACGTACGTCTGTAGGTAAAAGTCTGTGACTTTTACCAACGGAAAAAGGAAGAAGATGACTGGCATGGCGCTACCGTATTGGCCCATTTAAATTCTAGCGCCTTTTTTCACGTTATTGTATATTATCATTATTATTTATTCTATGTACAAATAGAACACATAACTCAGCTGGCATTGGTGCATGTGGAAAATGCCTTGGGGCCTGGGTTCGAATCCCAGGTCCCCCCATTTGTTTCATATTACTTTCTTTTCAGTAATCAGCCGCATGCTTGTGTGGGATGACCACCATGGTCCATCAGCATCCAACCAGCCAAGTGTCCAGATGGCCAGATCTAAGGGCCATTAGATGAGGGAGCACCAAAGGCCTTAGTCAATGCATAGTTGGGAATCTGGCAAGTCAACGTGGATCAAGTTCTATTGGGCCCAGAATCTGCTTTTGGCACCCTCTAAAATTACTTTCAGGCCCAGTTTTCTTCTTTCTTTTCTTTTTTATATTTTGTTTTATTTAATTAATTTATTTATTTTTTTTAACAACAAATTAATTTTCTTTTATTCAAAAAAATCACAAAAAAATAATATTTTCATCCAATTAGATTTAGGTTTATCTTTTATCAAAAATTAATTAATTTAATTAGGTTATTTAATTTTAGGTAACTTTAATTCTTTTGTAAATAAATTAAAATTAATTAGAACAATTAGGGTTTTTGTTTCTAACTTAATTATATTTTCTTTTTCTTAAACTAACAAAACACAAAATAGGTTAAATTTAGTCATTTTTCTTTAATTAATTTAATTACTAATTAATTTTGTATTTAATTTTAAAAACCTAATTCTTTTATTAAAAACAACAAAAACAATTTTTTCTTTCAATTAGGTTAGAAGGGGTCAAAACCCTAAGTTCTCTCTCGTTCTTTATTCGCGCACGCTTTATTATTATTTTTACCATATTGATGTAATTGCTCACAAGTTGTAATAGATTAGTTAGGATTTTTCTCTTTTTCATTTATCATTTTGACGGGTTTATTTTTGGCTATGTAAATACCCGAAGCCTTGTAATAGCGTAGTTTATTTTTCGCATTTTAAATTCCACAAATATTAACTGTTAGATGTATGAATAATAGGGATGCATGACAAGAATGTATGATTAAATTTAAAACTCTTAGCTAACCCTAAATGTGCAAAGATAATAATAAACTTGAAATTGAATCACTCGCACATGCGCACTCCTAGGGTATACTCCCACTTCGGTTGCGTTCGGTAAACGGTCATTAAGTATAGGATATTTTAGTGGTCGCTCTCTTGTCCAAAAGATCAAAGTTGCCTCAGAATGGTTGCCTCTGAATAGTTGCCTCGAATGTTGATCTTAAGACATTAGAGTTACTACTAAGATGTCCTAACATTGCTTTAGTGACTGTACGTCCCTTTCGAATTGACCCTCAAAACTCCAACGATGGTGCTACCTACTCACTAATGGTAGGATAACATTGTCTAAAGGAAACGAACATAGAGCAATTCTCTTTTTCGAGTAGGTAGATTGGTTCTTAAGTACTTGCTCAATCCAAACAAACTTTTTCACACCTACACTCTTTTTTTTTTCAAATAAAGTTTTCAAAACGACTTCGTAACACTCTTGAAGACAGAAGCAAGGGTTAAATCGAAGTAAAACAAAGAAACATTTTAAATCACACAAACACACTGAAGCAATTTTTAAAATGATGAGCAAGTACCTAAGAGCCCGTAGATAACTATGGATAGAAAGGGTGCTAATACCTTCCCTTTCTATAATCTACCCCCCGTACTCAGAAAATCTCGAAAAAAAGGAATTTTTTTGTGCTTTTTTCCTTTCCTTGTTGGATAAAATAAAAGTCGGTGGCGACTCTTGCTTACCGCGACATTTTGCAAACACAAACGTAAAACTCAAACCAGCCTTCCTAAAACAGTCCCGGTTCTGGCCACCGTATCACAGATGGAAAATGGTCTTGGCAGAATACGACATTCAGTAAACTACTCAGAAGGAAATCAAAGGAAGTGCACTGGCAGATCATTTGAAGAACCTGAACCGTATGAAGGACTTGGATCGTATGAAGGACCTCAGCCAAGATCTTGATGGACTATGGTTTTTGATGGAGATTCCAATGGTCTTGGTAATGGAATTGGTGTTGTGATTGTCTCTCACAAAGGTTTCCATACACCATTTACCGCTATACTTTGCTTTGACTATACCAACATGGTCGAATACGAAGCGTGCATCATGGGTATCAAGGCTGCTATTGATATGAAAATCAAGTTCTTGAATGTATATGGGGACTCAACCCTAGTGACCAGTCATATTAAGGGAGAATGGGATACGAAACATCCAAATCTCATTACTTATCGGGAGCATATGTTGACATTAATTCCATACTTCGAGGAAATCACTTTTAAACATATTCCACGAGAAGAGAATCAATTAGAAGACATGTTAGCTACTATGTTATCTAGTTCAGAGTCAGATTGGATAATGAAGCTCCTCGAATTACTATTGAGAGACTAGACGAATTGGCACATTGCTATGAGGTTGATACTAATGGAGTGGATGAAAAGCCTTGGTACTAAGAATTAAAAAGATACCTCAAGACTCAAGATTACCCTGAAGGAGCGTCTATTAATGATAAGAAATTTCTACATATGCTCTCTACCAAGTTCTTTCTGAGTAATGGAATTTTCTACAAGCGCAACCACGATTCGACTTTGCTTCGTTGTGTAGACAAGAAGGAAGCTGAGAAAATCATGGAAGATATGCACGAAGGATTCTTTGGTACTCACTCTAATGGGCATGCGATGGCTAAGAAGATTCTGAGAGCATGTTATTATTGGTCGACCATGGAAACTGATTGCCATCATCATTCCAGAACTTGTCACAAATTCCAGAATTATGCTGACAAAGTACATGTACCTTTGGTTCCTCTGAATGGCTTGATTGCTGCTTCTCCGTTTGCAATGTGGGAAATTTATATGATTGGAGAGATTAAGCCTACTGCTTCTAATGGGCATCGTTTTATTCTAGTCGATATTTATTACTTCACGAAGTGGGTTGAAGCATCCTTGTTTACTTCCGTTACCAAGAATCATGTGGTTCGCTTCATTAAATATAACCTTATCTGTCGGTATAGCATCCCTAAAAGCATCATCATAGAAAATGGTACCAATCTTAACAATACTATGATCACGGAACTCTGCATGCAGTTCATGATTAAACATCATAATTCTTCTTCGTACCGACCAAAGATGAATGGCGCAGTGGAAGCCACCAAAAAGAATATTAAGAAGATTTTGCAGAAGATGACGATGACATACAAAGATTGGCATGAGATGCTACCATTTTCTCTTCATGGTTATCACACCTCAGTATGTACATCAACTGGGGAAAACCCATTCTCTGTAGTCTTTGGTATGAAGCATGTCTTACCTGTCGAAGTCCAGATTCCTTCCCTAAGGATTATGAAAGACGCAAGTTTAGATGAAGACGAGTGGATTCTGACTAGGCTAGACCAGATAAATTTGATTGACTAGAAAAGGCTTGCGGGTGTTTGTCATGGTCAAATGTATCAAAAATGCATGATCAAAGCCTTTAACAAGAAATTCATGCATCTGGCATACCAAACCAATGATTTGGTAATAAAAGGCATCATTCTACCACAAGGTGATCCCAAAGGAAAATGGACCCCCACATACGAAGGGCCATTTGTAATCAAGAAGATATTTTCTGGCGGTGCTATGATACTTACTACCATGGACGGTGAAGATGTCACACATCCTGTGAATGCAGACATAGTCAAAAAATACTACGCATAAAAGAGACCCACTAGGTTGACATGCCTACAAAAAAGTAAGAGCATCCCGGCGAACCAACAAGGTTCAGGCAAAAGTTAGGGATATATATATATATATATATATATATATATATATATATATATATATATATATATATATATATATATATATATATATATATATTGTATACCTGACAAGTCGAAAACCTGAAAAGGCGGCTTGGGGAAAAATGTGTATCTCGATGGACTGAAAACCTGAAATGGCGGTCCAGGAAAAAATTAGGGATTAAAGCGTATGACTATGCCCTGTTGGATCATCTACTTACAGCAACCTTTTCCATCAATGTCAAGTTCAAACGGTACAAAACAATTCAATCATATTCTTCCAACAGCAAGTGATGAGATGCCTGAAGACATAGGGGCAATAGAAGAATTGAAACATGATGGGGTTGTTTCCACATAGCTGTTTTTCCTTGTTTTTCTTTGTACCCTTTCTTCATTTTATGACAGTTTCCTCTTACTAAGATTTCTTTCTCTTTTTATAAAACTTCCTATTTATTGTAAAACATTCTAAATCAATACAAATTAATTTCAAAATTCAAAGTTATTTTACTTTCTCTGTTTTGTTTGCAAAAATGTCCGATGATTACATTAAATGAACATATGCATTTGAACATGATTACTGTTAACAAAATATATGCATAAAAATAGGATCTACATTTACTAAATACCCTAGGAATATGAATACAGTTTTAACTATTCTCAAAATCCCTGCAGAGCTATCTTCACAAGCTCATCCCCATCAGAGATCATCTCCTCAATGCAGGTTACAGGAATTATGTTCTCCAACAGGGTTTATTTTCCCAATGGAGTTTATTTCTTCAACATTGCAATTCTCCGACAAGATTCTCTTCCCAGGCTAGATGTCATTCAACTTTGTTCTCCCCAGAAGAGTTGACATCCATATCTGAAACTTAGTCAGAAAGTACATCGGGGGATTATCCATCTCTTTTATCCTCAGTGAGAGTATACAATGAACTACCAATTTTCCTGGAATTCTTCTTTCCCCAGCAGAAGTCAAACGTCTCCAGCAGAGTATCCTCAAACAGAAAGCGGGAATCCCCAGCAAAGACGTTCTAAATAAGATTGAAGATTCATATTTTCATTCCCCAGTAACGGTCAAGGATTTATTTTCCCCCAGCCAAAGATGTTATACGGAGTTGCCGATACATTCCAGTGATATATTACATACATACATCATTTACAGAATATTATAGCATATGCATATGAAACACATATAGTATTCTCATTTATTTTGAGAGCATCATTACACAATTCCTTACATACATCATGACATTGTATAAAAACTAACTTTATTTTCTTTCAGGTTAGTTCATAAACAGATAAATATTGTCAACAATTTATCACCCTTCAGATACAATCAGTCAACAATTCATTCTGATACTCCTTTGGATACAGTCAGGTGTAGACTCATTCTGATACATATTCTAGATACAGTTCAGATACGATCGAGACATAGATCCATTTTGATACTCATTCCAGTACGTATTCCAAATACAGTTCAGATACGATCAAGACATAGATCCATTCTGATATTCATTCTAGTATATCTTTAGATAAAGCCAGGCGTAGGCTCATTCTAATATGGATTTCGGATACAGTCGAGCGAAAACTCATTCTGGTCCCTTTTTAGATACAGTCAGACGTAGACTCATTCTAATACAAATTTTAGATACACTCGGGAGAAGACTCACTCTAATCCTCTTATAGATACAATCAAGACATAAACTCATTCTAAAAGGTCATTCAGATACAATCGCGACATAAGATTCATTCTGACACTCCCCAGCACATTTGTTAGATACAACTGGATACAGACTCATTCTAGTATACTTCTCAGATTCAGTCGAACGTAGACTAATTTTGATACTCCTATCAACAGTACTTTGGATGGCATCTATAAGCCCATCTCCTACGACACCATGTCACCTCTCTGAATGGCATATTTAAGTCCATTCAAGAAATAAAATCAACCAGCAGTATTACTTCGTGCACATGCGAGTGTAAATTTCTTGGAACTTAAGTGTTAAATCCTCTTCCACCTTCAGATCACGAATGACGGACATGCCAATCTAACTCTTCAGGTTTAAGAAGATTGAACAGGGGCAGTTGTTGTACCCCAAATTTTTCACTCCCATTTTTCAAGATACCTCATCATGCTCCAAGGGTTCTCAATTTCTCAAGACTACTCAAGGATTGATCATACAAACTCTCCTCCTAAGTAGGTGACCTACAATTAGGGTTTTTCTTTTCTCAAGTAAAAATGGAATTCTAATACCTCAAGTGGATTTCATGGTTTCTCATATGCTTCAAGGTACACTCATGACAATTTTCAGGCCTTGCATCACAAGTTTGCTCAGTCAATTTCTCAGATAATTGAAAATCAACTATATTGGATAAAAAGTCAATTGTGGTCAACATATAGTCAAACTTCAAGATTTTTAGCCAACATCAAGATTTTGAACTCACACTAATCAAATATAAAGGGTTGTTCATGATTCATCAAGAAAACTCAAGATTCATCAAAAGTCAAAAGTTACGAAATTAGGGTTTTCTTAAAGAGAAGTCAACTGAACTTTGACCAAGCATAACTTTCACATACTTCATCATAAAATTCTCAACCAAAGCTCACCTTGAAAGAAATTTAATTCTTAACAACTTTGTCTCTCTGAGCTCAAGTCCAAAAAATGCTCCATTTGAGAGATATGGGCCAAAACATTATAAGTCATTTTCAAAGTCAACAAAAAGACATTTTTTTCAAAGCAATTTACACCAAGATAAAATCTTCAAATGAAAATATGATCAACATAGAGGTTGTATGGGACATCTTGAGGTTTACAAAAAGTCCTAGATCACCTTCGTATGACAAAAATTGATAGAGTTATGATTTGTGCAAGTTGGATAATTTTGAGAAAATGCATGAAACCCAAATTGAGAAAACTTGAATTTTTGGGCTACTGGGCTTATCTTTCAAGGTCTAAACGTGTTCTTGACCTCATAATGGAACTATAAAACCATTCATGCACCATGATAATTTTTATTTCATATATTTTGATTTTTATTCATTTAAATTCAAATTAAATCAAATAAATATCAAATGGGGGTGCAAGGCTTAAAAGGCTTAAGATTTGATTTATTTTGGGGCCCCAAGATCATACAAAAACCGTGTGGGGATTATTCTTGTATCAAATATTCTTGTTTTGTCTCATTCTAATTCTATTTTTCAAACAAAATCAAGATATAATTACAAGAGGTCCAAGCCCATTTTTCTTGACCTAGTCTCTTCCTATATATTCTTCATATTCAGACAACAAAGGGACACGAAAAACCTTGCAAGAAAACACACTCTCCAAATCTCAATTTTTTGTTAAACTAGGGAAAATCGAAACCCCTATCTAAAGCCATCCTTAAGGCCAAACAACCATCCAAATCAACTCCAGGGACATTACAGAGTAAGACTTGATCATTCTTGATGATCAAAGAAGCCTGAAACTCACATACATGCATCACCGATTTCATGTTTCATTCAAAACTTGTATTTTAGTTTCTATGCTATTTTTATTGAAATTAACCATGCTATTGTGTTCTTGAGATGTAACTATTCATGTATGAACCATCGCATGAGTCCCATGATGCAAGAATCATGCATCACCATAGTTGCACTGATTTGCTTTGTCTTCTTTATATCTCTGTGTATAGGACTGTAATACGGTGGGAAAACTGACTTGGGTGTTTTGTGTTTTATCGCAAATGTTGCGAATAGCAAGAGTCTCCATCGACTTTTCTTTTATCCAATAAAGGAAATGGTGAAAATAATAGGAAAGAGTTTTCGAGATATTTTTTCTTGAGTTCGAGGGGTAGGTTATGAAAAGGAAAGGTATTAGCACCCTTTTCATCTGTAGTTATCTACGAGCTCTTAGTTGCTTGATCACTTTGAAAATGATTTGTATGAGATGTGTTTGTGATTGGTGTGAGTTTGAAAATATTTTGAAAACTCCTTTGTTTCGGCAAACTTTATAATGATCCTTGTCTCTATAAGAATGCATACAAAGTGTTGGTTTTGAAAATAGTTCAAAGAGATGTTTGAAGATGTTTTGAAAGTGTAAGTGTGAAAATGGTTTTTTAGTTTGGTGAGAAAGAAACTACGAGCGTCCTACCTACCCAAAAGGTATTTTTTCTTTTCCCCCTCCTTTAGATGTTGTTATATTACCATTGATTGGTAAGAAGCCCCATCATTGGATGTAAAGGGACAAGTGCGGGTTAGTTGTATAGTCATAGAAGGTAACTTATGAGACACTTTAGAAATTTTCGTAAGGGACTAGATCGTTTACCGAAGGTAACATCGAGGGACTACGATCTTTTTTTTTCGAGGGTCTTTGCTAAAACGCCCATATTCGAGGGACATGACTATTTTCTGAGGAAACAAACGAGATTACCTTAAAGGTGTGTGTGTGTGTGTGTGTGTCTGTGTGAAGTGCGTTTTATTGCATGCATTTTTTGTCTTTGAGATTAAGGTTTTCTAGTGTTTGATTTTATCTTGCCATACACACCCTAATTACTAACTATTTATATTAAAAACAATAAATTTGCGGAAATTAAAATCCTACGCTATTACATTATTAGGGGGATGGGGTACAATTTACAAATGGGGATGAAGTAGAAGCTTTAATCATTACAACCATATCGAATAAATGGACAACAATGAAGAAAATATGTTAAAAATGTAAAGACAATGTAAAAAGAAAAATTGCATTTTGAATTATTATGTGTCGACACATGCTGTTATGCATAGACACATAACTCTTCTTGCTCCTGTAAAACAAAATCAACTCAGTGTGAGTCGATGCATAAAGGGATGTGTCGAATCATGCACTTGTTTGTGTCGACACATACGCGTTTTGTGTCGACTCATGCACCTTTCATCCTTCTATTATGGGGCCTATATAACAGTATGAGTCGATGCATAAGGCCATGCGTCAACTCATACCCTGTTTTATAACTAGAATGAGTCGACTCATGTGGGTATGTGTCGAATCATGCTACATTTTTCGCCTCTATCATCATTCTATTGTGTATACAAGTCAGTAAACAGTATATGATTGATAAAAAGTTAAAGCAAGCAAATGGTTAGCTCAAATGGGCAATGATTACTACATTTTATCTTGAAGAATAAATCATTATTGATGTATGAAAAATGAAAAGTCAAAAAGACTTACCTTGAGACTACACTTAGTGTATTGAGGCTGAATACTTTTCAAAAAGCTGTGAGGGCCTTAATGAACCTCCAGGGAGTTGTTCCAAGTTGTTTGAACCACACCAACCCAATCAAGTTGTACAGTATTGTTTTTGTGTTTGGAAGGGGAAGATAATGGCACTACAGAAACTGTTTTTATGTTTGGAAGGGGAAGATAATGGCACCACATAAACTGTTTTTATGTTTGAACAATCTCTATGTGATTTGAAGTGTTTGGATGGTTGTTTTATGGGAGAGTTTGTAAGATGGAACAATGGATTGAGGTTCTTTGTTTGTGACTAAGAATAAAGATGAGTATGATAAAGAGTCTTTTGTGAAATGAGCAAATTTTACAAAGAATGTTGTTTTTTCTGTTCTCTCTTTTTCTCTCTAAAAGCCAACCCTTTGTGTGTTGTGTAAACAGTCTATTTGTAGATGAGTTTTGCTGGGATTTTGGGAGGGAAACAAATAATAATTTGAACTGTTTGAGTTAATTTTTCCATTGCTTTTTTGATGCAGTTCTTATGTTATAATTCTGTGCAAATATGGGGCTGAGATAATGCAAGCTTGGACTGGGTTCGGAGCAGCATAGCAGGGCTTGTTTGCAATAGTTTTGGAGTGTTGTGGCAGTGTTTAGAGATAGCATAGTAGGGATGTTTTGTTCAGGACAACAAACTATCTTCTAAATATGATTTTGAGCTTGTAGTAAGCAGGCTTAGACTTGCCAGCATATTGTAGCATGGTACAAAATCTGGTTTGTGGACCAATTTATGCAGATTGTAACAAAGACAAAGCATAGTGGCAAGGTTTAGATTCAAAAGGAAAAAAATTCAAACAAGACAAAGCTTTTGGATTTGTAAATTTGCAAAAATGCAACCTTGTAATAACTTGAATTATTTGTAACACCTTTGTAGCGATAAAAAATGTAGCGGGGTAAATCGGAGATCGAATTATTGATTAATTCGTCTCACAAAAGCAAGAGTCGCCACCGCGCTTTATTGTTTCCAAAGGAAAAGGGAAAAGAGCGAAATAAAACCCTAAATATGCAATGTAAATAAAAATACAAATACAAAGCGTTTTGAAAAGAGATCGAGAGTTCGGGGGTTGGTTATACAATGGGAAGGTATTAGCACCCAATGCATCTATAGTACTCTATAGGAACCTTTTGAAATATCTGTTTTGTTTAAAATTGATCGCTTGATTGAAAATAAATTGTTTTGGCCGAAAAAGGGATACGGACGGTTTTTTTGAAAATGCGACGACCTAATGTCGAAGTTTTGGCTTAAAAGGTATAAGTCTTGAAAAGGTTGAAATTTGGAAGTAATGTGAATATTTGAGGAAAATTAACCTAAGTTTTAATGCAATGCGAAAATTTACGCAGTTCGATTTGGAAACACGAAGTCAACAAATTTATTGTTCTTTCCCTTTGGATTTAAACATAAATCGAGTAAACAAAGATACATGAACAAGGAACATATGCGAACAATAATTAGATAGCAATAATATAAATAAAAGATGCGAACAATGCGTTTTATGATTTCTTGTTTGTTTAATGTTAACGAAAAAAAACTTAAATCTTTTTACACATTTTTGAATAGGATAAATCGAAAGATTTAATTAACGAGAACGTGGCATTTTTTTAGTTTTTTTTTTTAAGTTATTAAGTTTTTTATATATGCATTTAATATTAATTATGGTGATAAAATATATTTTTGTTTTTTTTATTCTTATATCTTTTTCTACAAAAATATTAGGAGTTATTTTAGATTTAAATAAAACTAACTAAAACCTATTTTTTCAAGGAGAGATATTAAATTAAATCTTGAAAATTGGATTGATAAAAATGGTCTATTATCAAAATATTTTAAATTATTTTGGGTTATCTAAAATTGAAAAATCAAAATTAATAAGACTTTAAGGGGGTAATAAAAATGGAAATGGATTAAGGGAGGTGCAATTAAATCTGAATGGGCCAGGTAATTGGGATAGGGTCCAAAACGAAAATGAAAACAAGGGGGTGTGTACAACATTTTATGGGCTTAAGCTGAGAATAGGGTCCAAGGGATTAAGTTATGATTAGGGTTGTGTTTGTTTGTACAAAGGGATTTAGGGTTTGGCTTAGGGGACAGAAACGGCGCTTATGATCTTCATCTTTCTCGCACAGCTTCTTCATTTTTCTTGCCTCCAATGTCGACGTTTCCTTGTTCCGGCCACCCACACCAAGCTTCTCTTCCCTCCATTGTTGACGCGGCGGCTTAAGCAGAGACGGTAATGACAAATCGTTTTCGTTAATTTTAGGTTTAATTCGCGTGTAAATTTTACAGTTTCGTTGTGGGTTTTACGGTTTCGTTGGATTCTGACTAGTTTTCATGTTTATCTGTCCATGTTGATTTGAATGCCATTTAAGGAAAAAAAGAAGAAAAAGGCTTGTTACCTAAGTGGAGAAGGAGGAGGAGCTAGGGGTGATGGAGGCCGGACAGCAGGGAGACGGCAGGCGCACACGGTGGTGAACGGTACTTGCGATTTCCCCTTCCTCTTGCTTGAACGTGCTACTGTGTTTGTTTTGCTTTTCTTGTTGGTCCGGGTACCGCTACTTTGTTTCTTCCTTCCTCTTCCTGAGTGTGATACTGCACTTGTTATTGTCGGAACCTGTTGAACTGCACTTTGACTCTTTCTTCTTCTTCTTGAATGTGATACTGCACTTGTTATTGTTGGAACCTGTTGAACTGCACTTTGGCTCTTTCTTCTTCTTCTTGAATGTGATACTGCACTTGTTATTGTTGGTCTGAAAGAAATGGTTTGCAGGAATAATGTGGTCTGGAGCGATTGTTTGAAAGGCCAATGAGGTTGAACTGAGGCTTAATCGGTTGTGTAGAAATTTTCAGGTTGTTGGATGGATAATGCATAGGTTTGGGCATTGGTTGTACATGATGATGGATGTGGAATTTCTGTGTGGTTTCCTGAGGTTTTTCGATGACAGGGGATGGTGATATTGGCTCTAGGGGGCTCAATCAGTTGGTAATGTTTTTTGTATGGTTTGGAAAATCGTTTGCTCAGTGTGATTATGCAGGTTTTCAATCTCTATGGTTTTTCTTTTTGAGGCTTTGATATCTTCTTTTGTTTTGCTTTGTTATGTAATATAACCACACTTCCCTCCTCTCTTGCGCTACAGGTCAGGAATTTGAAAACAAATCTCTTGGGATCTCCCTGAGCAATCTGCACTATGCTGACCCTCCCATTTTGTTTCTATTCCTATTCTAAGCTATTGGTTTTACTGGCTATATTTTTATTTGTCTTGTATAACCACTTCTGCCTATGCTAAGCCTGCAAATCCCACACTTCTCTCTCTTTTTTTCTCTCAGCATGGCTTTGACAAAAGGATGATAAGCTGTACATGCTCTGAAAATGTAATGGCTGAAAAATGATGAAAAAGGAATTTTGTGTTGCTTGCAAAAATGGTCAAACTGCATATTTGCTTTTTAATACAAAAGTTGCTTTGTTTTCTGCTGTGTAGGTGTGTTAAATGGGCATGCTTGCATATGTGGTTACTGCATATTTGTTGCTTATGCTGTGTGCTTTTTGAGATTACATTTAAGATTTTGAATAAAATGTAATTAGCTTAAGTATGCAGTTTTAAAAAACAACTTGTGCATATGCTTTGAAATTCTTTTCTTTTTTGTGAACCGGGAGTAATCCCGTGATTTGCAAAAAACGAAATAATAACTGATTCCGGCCATTACATTTAATGATGAGCACTAAATTCATTTTTTTTTTGCATTGTAAATATTTATCCGAATACTAATTTCTTTCGTTTAATTGCAGGTAACATTAAATGGGCGGACAAAACGCATCGGGTCGGGAGCTTTAGAATTAGGATAGATTAATAATTTTTTATTTCATTTTAATTTTTTTGCAATTCATTATTGTAATCTACTGTAATATATACAATAGTTACAAAACAATTTGTACAAAAAAATGAATAAAAGAAAATTATTCTTCTATTAAATTCTTCTCCTTTATTTATTTATCGTTTATTATTTCTCCACACGAATAATAATTGAAACCAAATTTCAATTACCTACATTCAAAATAATAAACAGATAAATAATAATTATCATTGACCAACTAATATCTTCGATTATTTAATCCATCATTCCCAACTAAATTATAATAATTAAAATAGGATTTCAATTATTTAACTTAGAACGACGAACGAGTAAACAATCGTTATTGACCAATGAATTTTTCCGAATGCTTATTATATTATTCATAACCTTTAAATTATGTAATAACTAAGAATAAATTCTAGTTACTTAAATTTAAAATAATGAATAATAAATAAATATTGTCCACACAATTAATGCGCCTCTTCTCTGATGTTCATTTTATTATCCGTACATCTTTAAACTAAATAATAATCAAAAAAACGAATTTCAATTATTTAAGTTTTAGATAATAGATAATTAATAAACATCATTTTTGCACGAATCGATTAAATGATTTAATGTTCAGCATAAATAGCTCTTGGCCTGAAAAAGTCATGAAATTTAAAATCGATGGATCAAAACAAATGTAATGTAAAGATGCAGATAGGAGACGACGTCTTAGGTCAAAATTTGGGGTACAACAGCTGCCCCTATTTAAGTTTCTTCTATCCGGAGATATGAAGATTAAAAAAATCTTCGTGTCGACGAGATTGAAGGTACTTAAATACATAACTATGCAAATTTTGTCCTAAGATGCCGTCGTCACGTCTGGTATGAATGCAGCGATCTAACTCACAGAGAAAGATACTGTGAAACGAGACAATGTTGAGGGAATCGAACGTCAACAAAACACAAAGACATGAATTATACGCTACTGGGAGAACGAGCTATCGACTTCAAACGACAGACTCCTGACAGCGAATAAAACTGAGGGAATACGACCTCTAATCCTAACAAAGAGAGCATCTTGCATAGGCCATAACAGATTATTGATCCAAACAGTGAGTTCGCAACTCAAGGTCGACGGTAGACAGGGAGTATCGAATTGCTGATAACTGGTTACCGACTTCTGGAGGTGTAGATTCGTACCAGACTTCTCTGCGAGATTTTCAGAGATATACTCATTAATGCTGAGGTGATAAGACTGTAGATACGAAATTTATTCAAATAAAGAAAACTGCCACTTGTTGGCGTCCAAAGAAAATACCGATAACAAACAAGTTGCTCAAATAAAGAAGCTGCCGCTTGCTGTCGTCCAAAGAAAATACAAGAAGCTGCCGCTTGCTGTCGTCCAAAGAAAATACCAATAACAAACAAGTTGCTCAAATAAAGAAGCTGCCGCTTGCTGTCGTCCAAAGAAAATACCGATAACAAACAAGTTGCTCAAATAAAGAAGCTGCCGCTTGCTGTCGTCCAAAGAAAATACCGATAACAAACAAGTTGCTCAAATAAAGAAGCTGCCGCTTGCTGTCGTCCAAAGAAAATACCGATAACAAACAAGTTGCTCAAATAAAGAAGCTGCCGCTTGCTGTTTTCCGAACAAAAGTAATAACGTACTGGTAACTCATGAAGAGTTTGCTGTTTGTTGCTTTCAGAAAAAATAAAATGACGCACTAGTAGTTCGTGAAGAACTGCTACTCGGTGCTTTCCAACGGAATAAAATGACGCACTAGTAGCTCATGAAGAACTGCTGCTCGGCGCTTTCCGAAAGATAAAATGACGATGACGCACTAGTAGCTCATGAAGAACTGCTGCTCGGCGTTTTCAAAGAGTAACGTACAAGTTGCTCGTGAAGAGCTACCGCTTGTCGTTTTCCAATGGTGCATATAACGTACAAGTTGCTCATGAAGAGCTGCCGCTTGCCGTTTTCCAAAGAATAACTCAGAAGGAAATTGCAATGATATTGGCAGAGAATGAAATCTTCGTCAAAGAGGACCCTGAATCAATCTTTCCCGAGGAGATCATATACTTTAACGTGCAAAATAAATGCACCAATCGTCTAGGTCGCAAATTCACTGGGGAAAATCAATGAGATAGCCTATGCAAGAGGCAACAACTTCATCCAGGGATAACCAGAGAAACAATCAAACAAGACTCTACCCAATGAGACAATAACTCGATTGGGGAATTTATCCTATCCAGAAATGGACAAGGTAAGCTGGATCAAAAATCATCCACGAGGATTAGCTCAGTTGGGGAATTAGAAAGGAGGCGCACTTTATGCTTAAGTTGACACCCTATTTGGAAAGATCAAATACGTTATTTGAAAAGACACAACTAAGATGTACGAATTTAATGACATTAACAAATACAACTGTGTGCATGATGCGAGTGTGAATGAATAAATGAATGTCATGTATATGCTGACAAAACAGACAGATGGAATATCTTGGAGATAATAAGGTGTCACAGCAACGTAAATGCTCGGCCACTCTTGAAACGATGGAAGATAAACGGAATACAAAGCAACGTCGGAAGATGTCACGCTACAAGGCTCAAGTCTTCTGAGGAGACAAACAAACAAATCCAATCTTCTAGCACCAATAAACCACTGGCATGAGACGAGGTGTACCGCACTTCAAAATCTCCCAAACAAAGGTAGCTAAAACCACACTTAACTGGAACAACTGGGGGGTCACCAAATTTAGCACCACCATAACCAAGCATGTGCACAGCCAACACTTCATGACGATTTTGAAGGAAAACAAGTTCATCATGCAAGTATAAATTACTGTACTGTTTTGCATTTCATGGCTTGACCATCTTCGGAACGACTGTTAATATTCCTTTCGTTATTCACGACACATTTTAGAAATAAGAATATTTTAAGTAAATTTGTTTCAAGTATTTCCATAAAAATTAAAATTTTGCCCACAAAAGGTAAATGCTCAAATTTCATTAATAAGATGGTAGTTCGCTAACAATGCGACTCCAACGGTTTACAAAAGTTTGGGGAAATAGTATGTGAAATAAAAGGTCATACAAAAACAATGATCACTATTCTCCCTAACAACTTTGAATTCCAGAATATGCTCAGATGCCAAGACTGATTTGACCAGAAATTTGCCTAAGCGAAATACTTCTTGACTGCATCGGCGTTCAAGGGACGCGGGAGGTCTTCGCCATCCATATTGGCGAGAATCATGGCGCCTCCAGAGAAAACTTTCTTAACAACATACGGTCCTTCATAGTTAGGAGCCCATTTGCCCCTAGAATCAGGTTGGAAAGATAATATCTTCTTGAGCACAAGGTCACCTTCTCTGAACTCGCGCGGTCGAACCTTCTTATCAAAAGCCTTCTTCATTCTCTGCTGATACAACTGACCGTGACACAACGCTGTCAATCTCTTTATGCATCATATCATGAAACAAAGCAGTCATGGCCCTTTGGTACGTTGCACCAGCATTCCTCAAACCAAACGGCATAACTCGATAACAGAAAGTTCCCCCCGGTGTAATGAAAGCGGTCTTTTCCATATCTTCCGGTGCCATCTTGATTTGGTTGTAACCAGAGAAACCATCCATGAAAGAAAAGACTTTGAACTTGGCAGTACTGTCGACCAATACATCAATATGAGGTAATGGGAAATCATCTTTCGGACTAGCTCTGTTCAGATCTCTGTAGTCTACACACATCCGAACCTTACCATCCTTCTTAGCAACAGGCACGATGTTGGCTAACCACTGAGGATAGACCGACGTCACAAGAAAACCTGCGTTGATCTGCTTCTGAACTTCTTCTTTAATCTTGTCGGCCATGTCAGGACGAGTCCTTCTCAACTTCTGCTTGATCGGTGGACACTCAGGTCTCAACGGTAAACGATGCTCCACAATGTCGTTGTCCAACCCTGGCATATCTTGGTAAGACCATGCAAACACATCAACATACTCTCTGAGAAGCTCCAACATCTTCTCCTTAACTTCCGGGATAAGCAAAGCTCCGACTTTGACTTCCTTTCTAACCTCTTCATCACCTAAATTGACCAACTCTACGGGTTCTTCAAATGGTTGAATGACCTTCTCATCTCGCTCAACCAAACGGGAAATCTCAACAGGAACCTCTTCATCAACCCCTTCTTCGGCTCTGAACACAGGGAATTCAAAGTTGGGAGAGGGCATAGGATCATTGTTTTCGATGGTTAAGTCATGAAGTAATCTGCACACATGATTATGCTTTATTTTAGAAATCGATTTGTGCAAATAAAACTAAATGTTCTTAATCAATTTTCATTATTATTTCCCGAAAAAGTGAAAAATAAAACAGCAGTGGACAAAATAACATTTTTATTCATTAAAGAGGAAATACTTGAAACAGCAAGCCCAGACATTTCTCTTTTGCCTTGGGCAGAGCAAAAGAAATTATTTTTCATAGCCCGACACAAAACACGTTTCGCCTTGGGCAGAGCGATTTTTTTAAAGAAAAATGAACAAAACATTACTCGGAAACGTGCATAACCACAGGAATATCAACAGCTATCCAGTTTTGGCAAGCCAATCCAGGCGTCACAAACACGGGCAAATCCTCCTCGGAATCAACATCTATGACAGCATCAACCTCAGGATGCACAAACCCTGCACTCCGAAAGACCTCTTGAATTGGACGAACAACCACCTCTTTCTTGACCCTTGCAGCTATTGGATGAAAACCCAAACCTTCCCCAGACTTATTCTCGGGTAACGTCAACACCTGGCCCCATCCTTCGGCCGAACCACTTTCCACTACTCGCCGTGCATCCTCAAAAGAAGAGATGGATGCCCCTGGCTTCTTCACGGTATCCTTAGCAACAGATAGGCCCTGAAACTGGGTCCCGACGTCCTCGTCAGCATCAATAAAAGAAAATGATGATAAATGACTTACCACCATGGCCTGCTCTCCCCCAATCATCACTAGTTTCCCATGTCTCACAAACTTTAATCTCTGGTGGAGTGTGGAGGTGACTGCCCCGGCATCATGGATCCAGGGACGACCCAATAAACAACTATAAGCAGCACGGATGTCCATCACTTGGAAAGTGATTTGAAAAGTATGGGGACCAATCACTATGGGAAGATCCACTTCACCAATAACTGTCTTCCTGGAACCATCAAATGCTTTAACAATTACGCCGCTAGGCCTCATAGGAGCACCTGGATATAAAAGCCGAGACAACGTGGTCTTGGGCATCACATTCAATGACGAGCCGGTGTCCACTAACACGCTTGATAAGGTATCGTTTCCACAACTTACTGAAATGTGCAGAGCCATATTATGGTTTCTCCCCTCCTCCGGGAGTTCTTCGTCACTGAAACCCAAGTTGTTACACGAGGTTATATTCCCCACAATCCCGTCAAACTGATCAACTGTCACATCATGGTCTACGAACGCCTGGTCCAATACTTTCATCAGGGCTTCTCTATGTGCCCCAGAATCTCTCAATAAGGCAAGCAAGGAAATTTTGGAAGGTGTTTGTAGAAGCTGGTCCACAATTTTATACTCGCTTCTTTTGATAAGCTTTAAGATTTCATCTTCTTCAGGGTGAGAGATAGATTCACTGGATCGACCTATCTCAACCCTTGGTTCATTTCTTACAGGGATCTCCGCCGGCATGGGCCTCCTTACTTGAACTTCTGGTCTTCTCGATGGTACTGCGGCGAAAACACGCCCACTTCTTGTCACTCTACTTACATCGGCAATATTAACGAAAGACGGTCTAGTTGGGATGGGGATCTCTACCCCGTTCTCGATCATGGTGGCGTTATACTTGTACGGCACGGCTTGGTCTGAGCTATAAGGCACAGGGCCAGGTGGGTAAATAATCAAAGGATCAGCAGACGCAGTCTGGCTGTTGTAAGCAATCTCTACTGATTCTGGCAAATTAAACTGTGGGGTTATCACATTCACTTCATCTTCAGGATTTCGGTCATAGGTAATAGTAATAATTCTCTGATCTAGCAACTTTTGAATGTCCTCCTTCACAATAGGACAATCATCTTCTCTTGAACAAAACTCGCAAACGTCATAGTCATGTTGGTGCCTAACAAAGGCAAGTCTTCTCAAACTCTGATGTAACCTGATCAATGATTCTCTGATGTGCTCGACTTGGAAAACTCGGAACTTCCCCGGACAACCTTCCACCATATTCACAGAAGCTGCCCCATGTCGGGGCAAAGGATTATCTCTGACATTTGGGTTCACATCCTTAAAAGACAAGATGTCGTGCTTAATTAATCTCTGCACATCCGCCTTCAACGCAAAGCAATTCTCAAGGTTGTGCCCCGGCGACCCTTGATGATATTCACAGAATTGATCCGCCTTGTACCACGGGGAAGCACTGTTCGGTGCGACAGGAGGTGGTTTTGTTGTGATGAGATTCTTTCTAATGAGAGCGGGAAACAATTCAGTATACGTCATAGGAATGGCATCGAACTGCGGCTTTCTGGGCGAGCGATTCTGATTGTTGAGCGGATAGGCCTGTTGTCGAGGCTGCTGTTGAAAAGGTCGTTGTTGAGGTGGCGGAATCTGATGAGATGGGGCTACCAAAGCTGGGCGGACAGCCGGAGTGACTGCCGCGACGTGAGAGTAGCCTCTCCTAGGCCTACCTGGAAACAAAGCACTAACATCTTGTTCTTTCCTCTTCGGGAAAACACCTCCGAACTTCTTCACACTACTGGACGGACTCCCCTCTTTAATCAAACGTCCTTCGCGAATTCCTTCCTCTAATCGCATGCCCATGCCCACCATTTCGGTAAAGTCACTGGGCGCGCTGGCTATCATCCTCTCATAGTAAAACGATCCCAAAGTCTTCAAAAATATCTTAGTCATCTCTTTCTCCTCAAGAGGTGGATAGATTTGAGCAGCAATTTCACGCCACCTCTGGGCGTACTCCTTAAAAGATTCTCGGTCTCTCTGCGACATTGCCCGGAGTTGATCCCTGTCCGGCGCCATGTCAACATTATACTTGTACTGATGGACAAAGGCTTCACTGAGATCGTTAAAATTGCAGATTCGAATGCTGTCCAATCCCATATACCACTTCAAGGCAGCACCCGTCAAACTATCTTGAAAATAATGAATCAATAAATCATGATTATCAGAATACGAGGACATCTTCCTCACGTACATTGTCAAATGGCTTCTAGGACACGAATCCCCCTTGTATCTTTCAAAGTCTGGTGTTTTGAACTTCGCCGGAATCTTGACATTCGGAACCAAACAAAGATCATGTGTGCTCTTCCCAAACAGATCCTTCCCCTTCAAGGCTCTAAGCTCTTTCTGCATTTCCTGGAACTGATCCTGAAACTCCTCCATTCTATCAAAAAGGCCCATACTTTCAGCAGGTTCGGCAGGATAAATTGGTTCATTCAAGTATGGCACTGAGTGGACCACTGGAGCAACGGTCGTCATGATCGGTTGCGGAAAAGGTGTTACCGACGGAATTACTGGCGGCATGGCAGTTGTCTCTGACTGAGGGAGAGACAAAGCAGGTTGAAATAAAGGTTGTGTGGCAGGTTGATACCCCTCTGGCACAAAATTATAAGGCATCCCCCATGGAAAACCTTTCGGCATGTGATGCTGGATCGGAGAGTTGATTTGAGTTGCGGAGGCAGGAGCGATAACAATCTCGGAAACCACTGGAGTTGAAGTCTGAATCTCGGCAGCCGTAGTCGATGGCTGATTCTGAACAGCCACCAAACTTTCCACCAACGCTGTTAACTTCTCCATTTCGGCACGAAGTGTAGCAACTTCCCCACGAAGCTCGTGATTTTCCTGTTCCAAATCTTCCATTTTCTTTTGACGATTGGCCCAAGTGTCGTATCGGTGAGACAGCTTGACAACCTTCGGTGGAAAAAGAACAAGAATGAGACTCTAGAAAACATGTGATGTGGAATGTGAAATGATGCATGATGGTGATGCAAATGATGACTCATTTTAAAAGTTTTTCAAGGAACTTTAGTAACTTTACACACATCAATGGTAAAGGAATTTGGAACAACAAAACTCAAACCGTTAATCGAAAGTGATAACTTACAACTTACAATTTGGAATAGTAAATTACAACCTTGGAATAACAAATCCACTAATGAAAGCAATAAATTACAACTTGCAACCTGAAAACCATAATAAAGTGATAAATTACATTTTAAAACATGAAGCAGTAAATTACAACTTGGAGCATGAAGCCCGAAATAAGACCATAAGTTACAACTTCGGAGCGTGAAGCCCTTAATAAAACAATAAATTACAACTTCGGAGCATGAAGCCCTTTTACATAGTTTTACAAAATGACATCAATAAAATAAACTAAAGCTAAAGCTCACTCAGAATCCTCAGATGACGGACCAAACACCAGCTGTAGTCGGAGCTTCTTGATCTTTTCTTCATAAAAGTCTTCCAAATCTTTCTTTTCCGCTATCAGTCGATCGATGATTTCTTCTTGTGGATTAGGAACGAGAGCCACGTTTACCGAACCCTCCCTTTTTCTTTTCCTTTCACTCGCATACTTCTTCAGCAAGGCATCCTTCTGGCGAAGCTTCTCATTGTGGTCAACGAACCGGCCGTCTTGAATAAGCAACAATTCCTTCTTTTCTTTCAGCTGTCTAGTCAGGACTCGATTCTCGTATTCGGACATATGGTACTTTTCCTTCCAAGCATCCCTCTCGGACTTCATCCTAGCCAGGTTCCCTTGATATTCTCCTACATCTGCGATTGGGATAGCAACTGATGATGGTGCGATGGCAGGGAACAAAGGTTTCTCAAGTTTATACGGCATCTTGAGAGCATTAGCCCTAGCACGGACCCACTGCAGGTAAGGTTCCAAAGAAACGGCACCTCTATGTCCCAGCATATCTCTCCCTTTCTTGTGGATATGGCGCCAAGCTCCTTCAATCTCTCTCTTAGCAGTCTGATGATCTTGTCCTTCCTGAAGAAAGAAACCACTCACATGGATACTGTTTGGCTTATCTCTCATCGGGTACCCGAACTGACGGCGCGCTAGAACAGGGTTGTAGTTGATTCCACCTCTCGTACCAAGAAGAGGTACATTAGGAAAAGCACCACAGCTGTCAATGATCTCTACGTCATGGTAAGCTCGATTGTACCAGTCAATGTCGAAATGAGTGAGAGCCATAATCTTTGGCGCCCACCGCGGTTCCTTCTCAAGATCCCAGAAAGCATCGGACCCAGGTAAATGCGAGACGTACCACTGATACAACAACGGCACACAACAGATGATCATCCCTCCTTGATAAGAGTTTCGAAGATGGATAGAGTAATACGTGTCCCCTAGCAGCGTAGGGACCGGATTTCCAATCAGGAAAACTCTGATAGCGTTGACATCCACAAATTTATCAACGTTAGGGAATAAGAAAAGACCATACGCGAGTAGAGCAAACACGTCCTCGAAGGCAACGGTATCCTTTGTATCAGCAAAGTAACGAGCTTTCTTCAACAGAAACTGTGCCGGCAAACCCCGGATTCCTCCTTTCGTAGTCATATTCTCCTCTATCTCTGACTTCTTCAGATGGATGATGGTTGCTATCTCATGGGACTTAGGCTCCTCTTCTAACCCAGAAAAAGGAACACGGTCGACGATCGGCAAACCAAGAATATAAGAATACTCCTCTAAAGTAGGCATCAGCTGATAATCCGGGAAGGTGAAACATCGGTACAGGGGATCATAGAACTGAACCAAAGTGTTGAGGATGCCTTTCTTCATCTTGCGCTTCATGAGCGGTACGATGGACCCATATTTCTTCTGAAAATCTGTCGGACTCTCTATCTTCGGAATCAAACTCTTCAGTTCTTCAATTTCAGGCTCTTTGAAGCTAAAGCTTCGAGTATTTCTTCTTCCAAATTCCATAATACCCTAAGACGTTTGCAAAAATCAATCCAAAGTTCCTTAAAAAACGAGTTTTTTTTTTTAAAAAGATGTTGATGAATGCATGAATGAATGATAATGCAACAGTCACATATAATTTTGCAAACATGGGGTTTAAAGGTCCAACGTTCGGCATGGAGTCAAGGGTAAAGCCCACCCAAAGGTATGTACTAACGGTTCAAACGCACCTGTAAGACATGGTTCTAAGAGTTCCCAGAGTCTACATTCCTCCTTCGGATATTGCCAACGTCTTGATTACTCGATAATTAGCAATATTCTCAAGAGAAACTCGTCCGAGCGTAGCATCGCGTAACAACTACTTCCGAATTACTCCGTGATAGTCTCCGCGCTACACCTAAAAAGGCCAAGATGGGTTAGGGTTCTACGGTCCTCAACTTCTCGGGCTCCTAGGTCGAAAATAATAACGTCTTCCCGATTACTCGGTAAACAAATATTAAGTTCAAGAGGGCCTTCCATTGAGTGGGGGATCTCATGCCTCCTTCTTCGGGATTACTCCCTCAAAGTTAACATGACTATACCGCCCGTCCTATTCCTTAAGTGTTACTTAATCCGGGTATAGGATTTGTCCTTTGTAAAAACCCAAACAACCCCAATATAAACACATAATCAAATAAAACAAATAATAATAAAACAGATAAAACAAATTAGGCTTAACCCACTTAGGGATGGACCAGCAAGAGGTCAATCTATCCCCAGCAGAGTCGCCAATTCTGTAGCGATAAAAAATGTAGCGGGGTAAATCGGAGATCGAATTATTGATTAATTCGTCTCACAAAAGCAAGAGTCGCCACCGCGCTTTATTGTTTCCAAAGGAAAAGGGAAAAGAGCGAAATAAAACCCTAAATATGCAATGTAAATAAAAATACAAATACAAAGCGTTTTGAAAAGAGATCGAGAGTTCGGGGGTTGGTTATACAATGGGAAGGTATTAGCACCCAATGCATCTATAGTACTCTATAGGAACCTTTTGAAATATCTGTTTTGTTTAAAATTGATCGCTTGATTGAAAATAAATTGTTTTGGCCGAAAAAGGGATACGGACGGTTTTTTTGAAAATGCGACGACCTAATGTCGAAGTTTTGGCTTAAAAGGTATAAGTCTTGAAAAGGTTGAAATTTGGAAGTAATGTGAATATTTGAGGAAAATTAACCTAAGTTTTAATGCAATGCGAAAATTTACGCAGTTCGATTTGGAAACACGAAGTCAACAAATTTACTGTTCTTTCCCTTTGGATTTAAACATAAATCGAGTAAACAAAGATACATGAACAAGGAACATATGCGAACAATAATTAGATAGCAATAATATAAATAAAAGATGCGAACAATGCGTTTTATGATTTCTTGTTTGTTTAATGTTAACGAAAAAAAACTTAAATCTTTTTACACATTTTTGAATAGGATAAATCGAAAGATTTAATTAACGAGAACGTGGCATTTTTTTAGTTTTTTTTTTTTAAGTTATTAAGTTTTTTATATATGCATTTAATATTAATTATGGTGATAAAATATATTTTTGTTTTTTTTATTCTTATATCTTTTTCTACAAAAATATTAGGAGTTATTTTAGATTTAAATAAAACTAACTAAAACCTATTTTTTCAAGGAGAGATATTAAATTAAATCTTGAAAATTGGATTGATAAAAATGGTCTATTATCAAAATATTTTAAATTATTTTGGGTTATCTAAAATTGAAAAATCAAAATTAATAAGACTTTAAGGGGGTAATAAAAATGGAAATGGATTAAGGGAGGTGCAATTAAATCTGAATGGGCCAGGTAATTGGGATAGGGTCCAAAACGAAAATGAAAACAAGGGGGTGTGTACAACATTTTATGGGCTTAAGCTGAGAATAGGATCCAAGGGATTAAGTTATGATTAGGGTTGTGTTTGTTTGTACAAAGGGATTTAGGGTTTGGCTTAGGGGACAGAAACGGCGCTTATGATCTTCATCTTTCTCGCACAGCTTCTTCATTTTTCTTGCCTCCAATGTCGACGTTTCCTTGTTCCGGCCACCCACACCAAGCTTCTCTTCCCTCCATTGTTGACGCGGCGGCTTAAGCAGAGACGGTAATGACAAATCGTTTTCGTTAATTTTAGGTTTAATTCGCGTGTAAATTTTACAGTTTCGTTGTGGGTTTTACGGTTTCGTTGGATTCTGACTAGTTTTCATGTTTATCTGTCCATGTTGATTTGAATGCCATTTAAGGAAAAAAAGAAGAAAAAGGCTTGTTACCTAAGTGGAGAAGGAGGAGGAGCTAGGGGTGATGGAGGCCGGACAGCAGGGAGACGGCAGGCGCACACGGTGGTGAACGGTACTTGCGATTTCCCCTTCCTCTTGCTTGAACGTGCTACTGTGTTTGTTTTGCTTTTCTTGTTGGTCCGGGTACCGCTACTTTGTTTCTTCCTTCCTCTTCCTGAGTGTGATACTGCACTTGTTATTGTCGGAACCTGTTGAACTGCACTTTGACTCTTTCTTCTTCTTCTTGAATGTGATACTGCACTTGTTATTGTTGGAACCTGTTGAACTGCACTTTGGCTCTTTCTTCTTCTTCTTGAATGTGATACTGCACTTGTTATTGTTGGTCTGAAAGAAATGGTTTGCAGGAATAATGTGGTCTGGAGCGATTGTTTGAAAGGCCAATGAGGTTGAACTGAGGCTTAATCGGTTGTGTAGAAATTTTCAGGTTGTTGGATGGATAATGCATAGGTTTGGGCATTGGTTGTACATGATGATGGATGTGGAATTTCTGTGTGGTTTCCTGAGGTTTTTCGATGACAGGGGATGGTGATATTGGCTCTAGGGGGCTCAATCAGTTGGTAATGTTTTTTGTATGGTTTGGAAAATCGTTTGCTCAGTGTGATTATGCAGGTTTTCAATCTCCATGGTTTTTCTTTTTGAGGCTTTGATATCTTCTTTTGTTTTGCTTTGTTATGTAATATAACCACACTTCCCTCCTCTCTTGCGCTACAGGTCAGGAATTTGAAAAAAAATCTCTTGGGATCTCCCTGAGCAATCTGCACTATGCTGACCCTCCCATTTTGTTTCTATTCCTATTCTAAGCTATTGGTTTTACTGGCTATATTTTTATTTGTCTTGTATAACCACTTCTGCCTATGCTAAGCCTGCAAATCCCACACTTCTCTCTCTCTTTTTTTCTCTCAGCATGGCTTTGACAA
Source organism: Vicia faba (assembly GCA_948472305.1). Classification (NCBI taxonomy): domain Eukaryota; kingdom Viridiplantae; phylum Streptophyta; class Magnoliopsida; order Fabales; family Fabaceae; genus Vicia; species Vicia faba. The sequence continues at coordinate 1,639,412,645 of OX451736.1, read as the reverse complement.
AAGGATGATAAGCTGCACATGCTCTGAAAATGTAATGGCTGAAAAATGATGAAAAAGGAATTTTGTGTTGCTTGCAAAAATGGTCAAACTGCATATTTGCTTTTTAATACAAAAGTTGCTTTGTTTTCTGCTGTGTAGGTGTGTTAAATGGGCATGCTTGCATATGTGGTTACTGCATATTTGTTGCTTATGCTGTGTGCTTTTTGAGATTACATTTAAGATTTTGAATAAAATGTAATTAGCTTAAGTATGCAGTTTTAAAAAACAACTTGTGCATATGCTTTGAAATTCTTTTCTTTTTTGTGAACCGGGAGTAATCCCGTGATTTGCAAAAAACGAAATAATAACTGATTCCGGCCATTACATTTAATGATGAGCACTAAATTCTTTTTTTTTTTTGCATTGTAAATATTTATCCGAATACTAATTTCTTTCGTTTAATTGCAGGTAACATTAAATGGGCGGACAAAACGCATCGGGTCGGGAGCTTTAGAATTAGGATAGATTAATAATTTTTTATTTCATTTTAATTTTTTTGCAATTCATTATTGTAATCTACTGTAATATATACAATAGTTACAAAACAATTTGTACAAAAAAATGAATAAAAGAAAACTATTCTTCTATTAAATTCTTCTCCTTTATTTATTTATCGTTTATTATTTCTCCACACGAATAATAATTGAAACCAAATTTCAATTACCTACATTCAAAATAATAAACAGATAAATAATAATTATCATTGACCAACTAATATCTTCGATTATTTAATCCATCATTCCCAACTAAATTATAATAATTAAAATAGGATTTCAATTATTTAACTTAGAACGACGAACGAGTAAACAATCGTTATTGACCAATGAATTTTTCCGAATGCTTATTATATTATTCATAACCTTTAAATTATGTAATAACTAAGAATAAATTCTAGTTACTTAAATTTAAAATAATGAATAATAAATAAATATTGTCCACACAATTAATGCGCCTCTTCTCTGATGTTCATTTTATTATCCGTACATCTTTAAACTAAATAATAATCAAAAAAACGAATTTCAATTATTTAAGTTTTAGATAATAGATAATTAATAAACATCATTTTTGCACGAATCGATTAAATGATTTAATGTTCAGCATAAATAGCTCTTGGCCTGAAAAAGTCATGAAATTTAAAATCGATGGATCAAAACAAATGTAATGTAAAGATGCAGATAGGAGACGACGTCTTAGGTCAAAATTTGGGGTACAACAACCTTGAATTATTTGTAACATCTTGAATTATAGTGAAAAGATGTCATGAAGCAATGAAATTAACAAGTATACAAATTTTTAGAAAAATTTCTAAGCCTTGCAAAGTTGGGATTTTTGACTCTCTTGATTTTTGATGATCAAATTTCATATTTTGAATTGTCTTGATGAAATGTTATTTTTGAAACTAAAATTCGACCAAAAGTCAAAAGTTTGACTTTTCAGTATGCATTCAACTTTTTCATCATCTGACCACATTTCATCTGTCAATCGGGGGATGAATTGAAATATGCAATTAGGTCAAAATGATGTATTTGAACCCCTGAGATCATGTTTCGAACCAATAAGTCATGTACTGGGTCGAAAATCAAAGATTAGTCATTCTCAGTCGAAATCCTAATTTGGAGTCTGAGTGCTTCGGATATGATTTTGTCTGATCAATTCCTTGAGAATCCTTGAAAAAGAGATTGCGAATTTTGGGGTACAATAAGGGCGATTCAGTAAAAACCAAGGCCACCATTAAACTCGCAAGGGTCAAATTAAGGGGGGGTAGGGTCCCTTTGGATCACTAACATGTGTTTATTTTACAGATTCAAAAAGCAACTCGCCGGAGAAGACGATCGGAGCTAGGGCTCTGGCGCCTCTCCGGTCCATTCATTTGTTTTTATTTTATATTTATTTGATTGCATCATACTACCAGATGTAACAGCCACCCCAGTGGCAAGGCACGTGCATGTTAATGCATTGATCTATAAGGGCGTGAGTTCGATCCCTGCCTTTTGCAACATTTTTCTATATTTTCCAATTTTCGCAGGTTTAATATATTTTGTGCAGCACTCATCTTTCTAACATAAACCAGCGTCTGGCGTAGTGGGAAGCTATGCAATTGTGAGGCTTGAGGGCGTGGGTTTCACACCCACCCCATGCAGTTTTCTATCTTTCTTTAGTTTTTTGCCTTATTCTCATTGATTTTCCTTCCCCTAACCCTAATTCTTTTTTTAATTAACCTAAAAACAAACCTTTTTTAACCCCAATTATTAGGTTAAGATTTTTTAATTAACCTTTAATCTTCTTGTTTTTTAATTAACTAATTAATTAACTATTATATTTTTTTAATACTAAAATTAATTAGAATATTAACTATTATATTTTTTTAATACTAAAATTAATTAGAATTTTAGGTTTCGATAAATTACCAACTCAAACCATTTTTCACAAAAAACCACAAAAACATTCAAACTTCTTTTTTTTCTATTTTCTTCTTATTTCTTTTATTTACATTCCTAGATCAATTGTATAGGCTACAACTATTGATGTAATAGCGTAGATTTCTTTCTGCACTTTTTATATTCTTATGTAACTTCTCTGAGTATGTAATAGTTTTAGGGTTTACTTTCCCGCATCTTTCATTCTTATGTAACTGCCCTGAAGCCATGTAATAGTTTAGGTTTACGTTTCTCACTTTACCTTCTGCTCTTATATTTTTGCAATTGCTAGTAACTAGGGTTTGTATGGCAAGACTAAAATCAATCGTAGCAAAACCCTAAATTCAAGACTAAATAATTGAACTGAACACACTTTCACACTCATACCTCTAGGGTAACCTTTATTCGTTGCCTTTTGAAATAACGGTCATGTCCCTCAAAAGTAGGGATACTTTAGAAAAAGACCTTCGAATAAAGATCATAGTCCCTGGATGACCCTTCGATGTTGCCTACAAAAAATGATCTAGTCCCTCTGATACAATTGCTAAAGTATCTCTACATGTTTCCTTCAATGACCATACGATAACCCTTCTCATGTCCCTTCACATCCAATAGATAGGGATACCTACCAACTAATGGTATGGATAGAATTATCTCTAAAGGAGAAGGAAAATAATAAGAACAACCTTGAGTGGGTAAGAAACTTTTAATCGCTTTCTCACAACTCTTTTCTAAAAAAACAAAACATTTCTCACATCACATTTTCAAACACTTTGTATACAGTCTTGAGGAGTGATACAAGAATCATTACAAAGCCAACTGTACTTTGGCTTTTCAAAAATATTTTCAAATCACATACACACAAAGCAAGTTTACAAAAGTCAGATAAGCGATTAAGAGCCCGTAGATAACTACGGTTGAAAAGGGTGCTAACACCTTCCCATTTCATAACATACCCCCCGAACTCAAAACCTATCAAGGTATTTCCTGTTCTTTTCACCCTTTCCTTACTGGATAAAAGAAAAGTCAGTGGCAACTCTAGTTATCCGCACATTTACGATAAAATGCTAAACAAGTCAGTTCTCCCACCGTATTACACTCAGATCTACTGGGAGGCATCTGCTTCTGCTTTTGATTCTTGTGTTCTAAATATCACATTCTCATACATTTTACATTTTCTAAACATTATTATACCAAGATCAAGATAACTTTAACTTTCAGAAATTTCTCAACGTCGGAACAGTATTGGGTCTATCTGATTCTTGAATATATGTCCATAGAGTATACATCTTCGATTAGATAAACAATCAGTCTTTAAGAGATTAAACAAATTTCTTTCATTTTGACCTGTCTTAGAATGCCTAGTGAACTTATTCAGAGTTCCTCAGTTAATTGACAAACAAACAAACACATGTTAGCCGTAAATGCACATTTTATATCATTTTATTATTATGATGAGTTTTTTCATTTCTTTAGGTTCATAAAAATTATTATACTTCTCCCCCTTTTTGACATCATCAAAAAGGTAACTATGCGTGAAAACATAAAATATTAACAGAAGTAATAATAAGTGCTAATTAGAAACAGTTGCATTGAGGATAGAATTAAAGATATTACATAATAGAATGGTCGATAACAGAATTAAAACTTATTGAAACCACTGATCATCAAAAGTCTCACACTCCTCTTGATGTAGAGCAACACAAGGACCATCAGGAATCCTTTGATGGATTCTTACAATCTCATTTTGAGCACACACTTCAGACGTGATTCTTCCATAGGGAATAAAGGTTTTGTTCAAATTTCTAGAGGAAGTGATGGACCTTTTGAGATGATTGAGGATGACTTGAGGGAGATTAATCGGAATTCGTTTGATCAGACAGAAAATTAGAGTCTTATCATTATTTGTTAAGACATTTTTGTTAGTTTTTCTCGGACAAAGATTTGTCAGGATAAAGAGAAACCAGTCTTTAGCAATGGGCTTAAGACTCTTAGGTTTAGTAGAGTCGAACTCAGAAGATGCTTCAAAGCTAGAAATGATTTTACCATCAAGGATTTTATCGAGAGAGACACGACCAGTCGCGATACCCACACGTGGATAATTTATTATCTCAGTAATGCATTCGGAAGTGAAGAAAACATCCCAACCATAAATGTTTGAAGAGATTGAGGTGCCACCGAGATTGATAGACGCCTTTTTCCAAAAAGTTTTTACAAGATTCGGATAAACGGGTCCTCTTAGTAAGGAAAGATAATGATTTCAATTTTGAAAGAGGATGTTGAGATGGAATTCCAGACTCACACCGAAGAGTCATGGATGTCTTTCAATGATAACTTCCAAGCGATCATCATTTTCATGAGAAGTTGTTGAAGTCGTGATGAAAAATAAAGAGAATGAAGTAGAAGGAAATTGTTATCAATTGTTAGAGATTACTTATTAGGAGAGGTAGAGGGTAGACTTGGTGTATAAAAAGAAACGAGAAGATGTGACTTGACAAGAGAAATGATTTTCCTTACGTAAGGTAATCAATATTGGGAGACTCAATAATAAATGATTGAGGAAGGTTAGAAGAGCAACAATAACTCCTAAGATTTTATAAGAGAGAGAAATGAGTGACAGTTGATATCTTTGAATCAGGTTGTGAGTATCTATAGTAGACTAGGACACATAGGTGCATGGGAAAGGGAAAAAGAATAGTTGATTTCATTTATGAGGGCATATCAAATTATTCATAACTTTAAACAACTATCTTCTAACACGTGAATAAAGTAACTGACAACTATAAAGGATATAAAACCTAACCTATGCTCTGGAGACGCATGCCTGACTATTTTATTTCAGACTTTGATGAATTTATAATACCTAAGTATTAAGAAAATAACAGCGGTATTGTCACAGAAGATACAGATGTGACTCTCATAAATCTGATAATCTTCTAGCCGATTCTTCATCCATGAGTACTGCATAGTATTGCTTAAATGTACTCTGTTTCTGATGTTGAAAGAGAAATTGTTGATTACATCTTGCTTGACTGTGAGATCAAATTCTTGCTTAGAAATTGACAGTTTCTAGAAGTACTCTTCCTCTCTAGCTGATCTCTAGCGTAATCTGCATCACAGAAACCACAAAGAGAATAGTCTGATGTTTTCTCATACATAAAGCCAAGGTTAGGGGTCCCTTTTAGATACATTAGAATCCTTTTAACAACGGTTAAATGAGATTCCCTAGGATTATATTGGAATCAAGCACAAAGATGGACACTGAATAAAATATTAGGTCTAGATGCAATCAGATATAGAAGAATCATACCATGATAGAGCTTCTGAAAAACCTTTCCACTTACCTCTTATTTCCCCATAATACATGTTGGATACATTGGAGTCTTTGCTATTGTGCAGTCTGTCATGTTGAATTTCCTTAGAATTTCTTTTGTGTACTTACTTTTATGAATGTAAGTAGCCTCTGGTTTTTTATCAATCTGAATTCCCATAAAGAACTTTAATTCCCCCATCATGCTCATTTCAAACTCATCCTGCATTAACTTAGAGAATTCCTCGCAGAGGGATGGATTAGCATAACCAAAAATAATATCGTTAATATAAATTTGAACACTTTGAACATCATATTTGAATGTTTTGTAGAAGAGTGTAGTTTCAACCTTTCCTCTGGTAAACTTATTTTCTAAAATAAAATTGCTCAATCTTTCATATCAAGCTCTGGGAGCTTGTTTCAAGCCATAAAGATATTTATTTAGTTTAAAAACAAAGTCTGATTTCTCAGAGTTTTCAAATCCAGAAGCCTGTTTGATATACACTTCTTCTGAAATATAACCATTCAGAAATGAACTCTTAACATCCTTCTGATAAAGGATGATTTTCTGATTTACAGAAAAAGAAACTAACAACTTAAGAGCTTCTAACTTGGCGACTAGTGCAAAGGTTTCTCTATAGTCTATTCCTTCTTGTTGACTATAACCTTGTGCAACCAGTCGTGATTTGTTTTTGATAACTTCACCCTTCTCATTGAGCTTGTTTCTGAACACCCATCTGGTTCTAATGACGTGGACACCTTTAGGTTTCTGAACTAGATCCCATACATCATTATTTAAGAATTGGTTCAGTTATTCTTCCATAGCCAAAGTCCAATATTTATCTAGAAGGGCTTCTTAAATAGATGAAGGTTTTGATACCAACACTTCATCAGAAGGTTTGAGAGATGATCTTGTTCTGACTGGAGCATCTTTACTTTCAAGGATAAGATCTTCAGGGTGAGAGGATGTGATTATTTTCTTCCTTTGTTGAGGTTTTACTAATCTTTGAGATTCTGAACACTTCATCGTTTCTTTTATCTGAGTGCTGTACATTTTGATTTTTACTTTAGCTTGTCCCAAATAGATCTTCTGATCGGGCTTGTCATGTCCTTGAATATCTTCCATTTGTCTTTAACTTTAGATTTCTCTTAGATACAACTTCTGATCAACTTCTTTATTCTTATGCTTTCTTCAGAGCGGTCTTTCAGAGGTTCCGAAATATCTTCATATTGATTCCTATTATTTCTTTGAGTATTCTCAGTTTTCTGATTTGAGAAGAATAACCTTTTTTTGAACTCTAATCTCTAATTTGAGAGCTAGATCAGTCTTCTCTTCATATGTTCTCTTCATTCTTCTGTTTAGAATCACCCATCTGACTTCTTGAAAGAATCCTCAGAGCACAAATATTCTCATCTTTTATTAGCAGAACATCCATCTGTTTGTCAAACTTCCTTTGAAAAGAAGCTTATTAACAGAAGGTCAATATTTCATGAACTTCTGAGAAGCTGTGTTCTAGATAAAATTAACTATCATTGCCTATCATCTTCTGAATTTTTTATTCCTTGAACAAATTGAAAAATTGGTTCTAATACAAATATCATCAAACTTTGACGATTTTGACTGACAATCTTGTTCTTGTAATGCTGAGCTAACTTATTTAGAATTAGTCTTTGATCATACTTCTGATGAATCAAAGAGCGTTCTTTCCTCAGCAATGTATGGTATTTTTCAAAGCCTCTTTCAATAGAGCCAATATTTAGATCTTCTGTATAAGACCTTATGTCTGCTTGAATGGACATCTTTATCATAAAGTTCTTATGTATCATAAGATGACAATCTTTCTTCTTTTGAAAAGATTCATAATGAGATCTTATGAGAAAGTCAAGGGGGGACTAATATGTTTCTTGAAAACATCTCATACTCTCAAGGAACTTAATCATAAGCATTCAACATGTATAACTTCTTATCTGATGAATCTTTCTTGTTAGCTTGTTCTTCAATATTATGATTTTAGACAGTAGTTGAAAATTGAATAACTATCACCTTAGAGTATTTCTTCACATAGAATCTGGAACTTTATCTGACACTGCTAGGTGTTTGATATCCATTAATAACAGAACCAGACTCTGATACCAATTGAAGGTGTGATGAAAACTCAAGAAAGGGGGGGTTGAATTGGGTTTTCCTTTCTTGAATAACTTTCGCTTCTAGGCATTATTTGTTGAACAATTCTTTTGAGTGTTACTTATAAGTAATGCTTCTAATTAAGTTAATAAAACATAAACTCTAAAGCATAATAAAAAGTAAAGAGCACGCGATATATCCTGGTTCACTTGAGAAATGCCTAAGCTAGTCTAGTCCACCCTGCCAAGGTGATTTCTCCTTGAACTCACGGACTTAATCCACTATAACCAATCTGATTACAATCGCACGGGAAACCTCTGGTGACTAACACTCAATGACACGTTCAGTGATCCAAATTGTATATAACGTTCATTGACCCAATAGAATCTGATCCCTTGGAATCTCCTACCATGATTTCCTTCCAATGATATCCATCAGTGATCTCACAAGGCTGACCTTCACTTATTCTCCTTTGAGATATGACTACCATTGAACCAATAGAATCCATTACCAGGATTTCATCTATGATGACCGCAGCCAAAGTCTTCTTAAGAATCCTGACTCAACTGAGTCTCTCAAGGAACCATCAAACAATTGTTTGATTTAAATTTGTTTACAATAATAATTCTTCTACACAAGTTGGATGTAAACAGAATAAGTACATCAGAAGAACCTAATACACACTAAAAGATATTACATTGTAATGTAGCTTGATGTGTGGTCTTCTTTTCTTCAAGTAGCTTTTCCTCGGATAACAGCCCAAAGCACTTGAATCATTGAAGTCTTCTTCTTCATAAGCTTCTGGAAGCTTTGTTGGTATTGATGTAGTAAAGAGAAGAACTTATTCATATTCATTCACCTTAGAACATTCTGGACAACAGCCCTTGTTTTATTTTCTTCAGTGATCACTTTATAGCACAACATTTATTTATATTTTGGATTTGTAACTGAAGCTTTCATGATCATCTTCATTATCTTCTGCGGCTTAGCAAGATTTGTGCAGCATATGAAATTAAGAATATTGTGAATCAATTATTTCATTGTAATCATTATCAAAATGATTGAAGAATCATTTTGATAACAATTGTTCTTGTTGTTGTTATATGGTTGATATCTTTTTAGTTGTGTTCCAATAATGACAGCTTTCATTTTTTTAACATTGAACACCAACAACACACAACTACTTTTAAACATGCGATTCTTTTCTTATATAGCCAAGTAAAATAGAGTTGTTGTCTATTTGAAAAAGAGTCGATACAAATAGTACTGCTATGTCTTTTTCTCTTGCATAATTCAAGCTAGTGGAATAAGTATTTTCATACTGTGTACTATTGTATCATGTTACCGTTATATTCTTTCCGTTTGTAATTCATAGGCTTCTGCAAGCATGAGTTTAGAAGCGGGACTATAAAATAAGGTCTTCAGAACTTCAAGTCTTCAGAGTCTTCAGAACAGCGTCTTCAGAGTCTTTAGTACTTGGTCGTGAGAACCCTTATAGAGAATCTTGGATCATAAGAGCTTCAAGTCTTCAGAGTCTTAAGAGTTGCATCTTTAGAGTCTTCAACACTTGGTCTTGAGACCCCATTTACGAGAACCTTGGATATTTAGAACTTCAAGTCTTCGGAATCTTCAGACCTTCTGTCTTTATAATTTTTATCACTTTGTTCTTTAAGAATCCTATAAAGATCCTTGTTATTAGAAACCCAAAGTCTTCAACATCTGGACTTCAGTAGAAATGTTGTCTTCAGATCTTTTAACTTTGTATTCTTCTAAACAAGTTGTCTTTTAGAAACTAAGTTTTTAGCATCTAGACTTTAGTAGAAACTTTGTCTTCAGATCTTCTAACTTTGTTTCTTTGGAACACAATGTCTTTAGAAACTTGAGTCTTTAGCATCTAGACTTTAGTAGATACTTGAGTCTTCAGATCTTATGACTGTTTTCTAAGTACACATTGTCTTTAGAAGCTTGAGTCTTTAGAATCTAGACGTAAGTAGCAACTTCTGTCTTCAGATTGTCTGACTGGTTTCTTTACATAAACATCAGAAGTAGAACGCTTTCTACTGTTCAACAAAACTTGTGTAGCGCAGAAGTGAAACTAATTCGCTTTTAATGTCTTGATCACACCATCCATCAGAAGCAGAACTTGTTTGTTAAGTACTTGTTGTTCCCAAAGTTTTCCCTCCCATTTTCTTCAAGATGCCTCCTTATGCTCCAAGAGTTCTCAACTACTCAAAGATTGATTAAGCACACCCTTCTCCTAAGCAGTTGACCTACAAATGGATTTTGTTTCTCCAAAGAAAAATTGGAATTCTAATGCCTCAGCTGGATCCCATGGTTTCTCATATTTCTTTAAGAATGCTCATGCCAAATTTCAAGCTTTGCATCACAAGTTTGCTCAGTCAAAGGCTCAGATGACTGAAAATCAACTGTAGTGGGTAAAAACCCAATTGTGGTCAACATACAGTCAAACTTCAACATTTTTGGTCAACATCAAGGTTTTGAAGTTATATTTATCATTTGATCAAGGGTTGATTGTGATTCATCAAGAAAACTCTTAAACCATCAAAAGTCAAAAGTTGCCAAATTAGGGTTTTTCTTAGGAGAAATCAACTGAACTTTGACCAAGCATAAATTTAACATGCTTCATCATGTTTTCTCAACCAAAGCCATTTTGAAGGAAATTCAACTCTCTACAATTTTTTCTCTCTAAGCTCAAGTCCAAAAATGCTTCATTTGAGAGATATGGGCCAAAAATTATAGGTCATTTCAAAAGTCAACAAAAGGACAGTTTTTGTCAAGGCAACTTAAACTAAGATAAATTCTTCAAATCAAAAAATTATAAAAATAGGTATTATATAGGACATATTGAGATTTCCAAAAAGTCCAAGATCACCTTCAAAAGATGAAAATTGAAAGAGTTATGACAAGTGCAAGTTGGGAAATTTTGAGAAATGCATGAAACCTAAAGTGACCAAACTTTGGTTTTTGGGCTAATTGGCCATTGTTTCAAAGTCAAAACGTGTTTTGCAACTTATAATGAACCTCATATCTTACTCACTCACCCTTTGAACTTTTATTCTATTTATTTTTATTTTTATTCAGTATTAATTCAAAATAAATTAAATAAATGTCAAATGAATGGACTTAGGCACATGGCTTTGGTCTTGGACCAGATTTGAAGCCCAAAAAGCTCATGTACAGCTAGAAATTCATGTGATATCATGGAGGCATAATTGGCTTAAAAAGGAAACTTTTCATGCAAGATTGAAAGAAAATATTTGTATGATAACGCACAAAGATTTTATTCACAATTGTTGACCTAATACATCTCTTTATATGTATTCAACATGATCAGATCAAAAATACCACACATGCAAGCCTCCTTGAAGAACACTAAAAACTCACATTTTTTCTAAAACTAGGGCATAATTAAACGCTCCTTTCCAGCAAGTTTTATCCGATTACAAGCACTCTATCAGCTCCCTGAGACCTCCAAGAGTCGTTCCTAATCATCCTTGAAGGTCGTAGCATCCCTGATCGTTGCAACCAAGCATGACCGGTTGATGGAACCTCCTTGAATCCAAACTTACATGCCATGCATTATTAATTGATTTTATACATATATTCTTGTTTATATTGTTTTTCAAACTTGTTTAGACTCATCATTCATAAGTTTTCATGTAGGAATAAAGATCTACCATTTTTAGGGCATAGAGCTCTGACTTAATTGTATCTCCCGTTACATGCGTTTTCAGGATAAACAAATTCCACTATTGATTTCATAGACACCAGTTTAAGGGGGGTAGGCTTAATCTCATGTTCCAAATCTCATTATTTTGCAGGTTTTGATTTTTGTAGCAACTGGAGAAGATGGTGTTTTCCACCCTCCATGATGGTTTGACTCACCCTGGGTCACGCGGCCTTGTTCCATTCGTCTAATCAAATAATAGGGGTCCCACCAGCGTTGATTTATTTTTAGTTCAAATATAAGAGTAGTGTTATTATTTAATTTATTGTTTGAATTTTAATCAACGGATGTACAACCACCCAAATGGCAAGCGAGCGCGCGTTAAGGCATATCTATTCCAGGGTGTGGATTTGATCCTGGCGCTTAACAAGGTTTTTTCTTTATTTTCCATCTTTTTCAGATTCAGTGTAGTGTACCCCATGCGTCAATGATGCGTCCTCAGCTTCACAGTCGTCTGATCCAAATCCAACGTCCCAGATGCGCTCCCCCATGGTGAACTTCTTGGAGCCACTTTCACTGGATCCAGCGCTGACATTCTGGGCCTCTCCTCTTTGGGCCTAACGAATTGCTTTACAAAACCCCCGTGATTTCTATATTTCAGGCCCAGTTTTTTCCCCTTTTTATCAATCTTTTTTTATTTATTTTACAACATAATAAATTTTTATTAACTAAAATTAATCTAGACTCTTAGGTATTTCTAATTAATTTTTTTTTATTAATTCCACTAATTAACCTTTTTTATCACTTAAATTTTTTTTAATTATAATTAATTCATTTTTCTTGAGATTTAATATCTTTTTTTTTTCATAAATAAACAACAAACACATTTCTTCTTTCTTCTATTCAAATTTGTTTTAGGTTAACTGTGCTATTGCAGACGTTTTTATTTCTTGCGTTTCTTTTCATGATTATTTGTAATTGCCTATGGCTTGTAATAGTAATTAGGATTTAAATTCTGCATTTCTATTATGTATCTCTCTAAAAATAGTGTAATAGCTTAGGGTTTATTTTCTGCTTTTATTTTCTGCTTTACTTTCCGTACTTTATTGCTTTATTATTTTTATTATATTATTGTTAGTAACTAGGCTTTTATGGAAAGATAAAAACAAATCGGTAGAAAACCATAATGCAAGATAAACAATACTTGAATCACAACACACTTCGCACACTCACACCTCTAGGGTAACCTCCCTTGTTACCTTCGGAACAAAAACAATCATGTTCCTCGAACGTGGGGACGCTTTAGCATTATCCCTCGGAAAAAAGATCACATTCCCTCGATGACCCTTGCGATGCTGCCTTCGGTAAATGATCTAGTCCCTTACGAAAGATTGCTAAAGCGCTCCTACAAGTTTCCTTCAATGACTGTACGATGACCCGCGCCTGTCCCTTTGCATCCAACGATAGGGCTTCCTACTAAATAATGGTCATATATCACTATCTAAATTAGGAGGAAAAGAACAATAAAGACCTTGAGAAGGTAGATCGCTCATAATCGCTTGCTTACAAACATTTCAAAACAAAACACTTTTATCATAAACACTTTTCAAAATATTTTCAAATAAATGCTTTGTACGCATTCTTGAGGACAGATACGAGAATCATTACAAAGTGGCCTCACATTGGCATTCAAAACATTTTTAAACACACATTCACAAATAAATTTGAAAAAGTGAGCTAAGCGATTAAGAGCCCGTAGATAACTACGGATGAAAAGGGTGTTAATACCTTCCCTTTTCATAACCTACCCCCCGAACTAAATAATCTCAAGGTCTTTCCTATTATTTTCACCGTTTTCTTATTGAATAAAATAAAAGTCGGTGGAGACTCTTGCTATTTACAAAATTTGTGATAAAATCCAAAACCAAGTCAGTTCTTCCACCGTATTACAGAACTGGCGACTCTGTTGGGGAATTACAAAAAAAAATCAGGTTTACTTTCTTACAAAGATCATATACCCGGATCTGAGGACATTTTAGGTAAGTAGCTATAGATCATGGGAACTATATGGCGTAGACAGATATGGTTGAAGTGATGGCTATGTTAGTGCGACACATGGGTTGGTATTGGTGTTCCTTGAGTCAGTCGAGGATAACACTAGGCTTCCGCGTGGTGTCATAAGCACTAACTGACCTCTAGAAACTTAATTGACCCAACTTAGCCATTAGAAGTTAGTGAGATGGTTGGTTTTGGTGCATTCTAAGTTTGGTTGATACTCGATGCTACACTTATTGAGATTCGACTCTCGGGATATTTTGGTGACAAGTCAATTGTGCTACTGAAACAATTCATGGGAGAAAGATCAGTGATATGAGACTCCTAGAACCGGGTTTCTATTCTTAGGACTGGTTGAGCCAGTTTAACTTTAAGAGGATACTTACCTACAAACCCCATGCAAGCCTTAAACATAAGGCTCTTATGTGTTTTTTTTGTGTATGTTATTTATTCGAACATGAAATCATAATATCATGACATCATACCATATCATTTTCACTAACAATTTCAAGAATCTCGAGGGCCTGTGATGCAGGTTATTATGAACCAGACGTCTAGAAAGGGGCAAGGGGATTTATTTTCCTCTAACCAATGCCGTCAAAGACTGAAGTATGTTATCTTTGGTCAAAAGCTAGGACACACTCGATATGGTGAACTTGATTCTCATAGAAGGACGTTCAATGATGCAAAGTTCTCCAGTCAAAGCGGCATCCAGACTTGACTTCTAACACTTCTTTTTTGTTTATCCCGCGAGATTCTTGAAAATATTGCATCTACATATCATGCACATCATTACATAACAGGTTTTCCAATACAGGCTTTCTCATCTTCTTACTGTTTATTTCAGTAAAAGATGGCTCTAGAACAGACGGTGAAAGAACTCTAAGCACAAAATGCCCAATTTCAAGAGAGCTCCTGAACTTAGCCAAGGGGAAGAAAGAGATGATGGCGCTCAATACCAAAAAGAAGAAGACTCAGAAACCAGTCATCCTGAACATGGGAAGAAGGTTCAAAGGCCTTCTTAAACAAGCTCAAAATTGTGTTATTTCCTCAGATGAAGATGATAATCAGGAGGAAGACGGTAGAAGTATTAAAGCTGAAGGCGGAAGCAACCTCGGTTCTGGGAAAATTTCTGATGATCAAGACTACTTTGATGAACATTATCCTCCCACTGATGACAGATACAAACAACTGGAAGATCTCCTTGATGCTATGGAAATCTAGAAAGTGCCTGGATTGGACTTTGAAAAGTTGGGTCTTATTTCAGGGGTTGTCATCCCTCACAAGTTCAAGACACCCAATTTTGCTAAATATGATGGTGTGACTTGTCCGAAACTTCACCTGAGGTCCTATGTTCGAAAGATCCAACCCCATACTACTGACAGAAAGTTATGGGTTCACTTCTTTCAGAAGAGTTTATCGGGGACATAACTTAAATGGTTCTATCAGCTGGAAGGAACCAACATTTGAACAAGGGAAGACCCGGCTGCTGCTTTTTACAAGCAATATCAATACAACACTGACCTTGCATTAACTCGTGTGCAACTACAAAGTATGACTATTGGTTCAAATGAAGGGTTTAAATAATATTCCTAGAAATGGAGAGATCTGGCTGGAAAGGTGCAACCTCCTTTATCTGATATGGAGATGGTTGATATGTT
The DNA here is from genome assembly GCA_948472305.1 of Vicia faba. NCBI lineage: Eukaryota > Viridiplantae > Streptophyta > Magnoliopsida > Fabales > Fabaceae > Vicia > Vicia faba. The sequence continues at coordinate 1,639,397,350 of OX451736.1, read as the reverse complement.
CATGGGAACCCTGAGATGTCCTTTCTTTGACCATCTTATTAGGAGCTCCTCATCTAGTTTTACTGAGCTAATTCTAACCGGGGAACATGTCAAAAGCGATATCAAAAATGGAAAGATTCCAGTGGCTACGTCTTTGAGTAACGTAATGAAGACATTCAACGATAAGAAGGAAATCAATGTTGTTTACGGCCAGAAGGTTCATACTAGAAATGATCACCGTTAATTTGTAGGAGCGGTGCTAATTTTAAATCCTCCGCCTGTACAACAACAACAACAGAATAATCAGCATAAGACAGATGCACCGAGAAGGCGATTTACAAAGATCAACATGCCACTATCTCAGGCATTACAATATTTACTAAAAGCGAAACTGATTACGTTAAGGGATCCTCTCCAGAATCCCAACACCTCCTCTCCTTGCTATAATCGAAATATGAAGTGTGATTACCATTCCAATAACCCTAGACACGACACCAATAGCGGCTGGACGCTGAAAAATAAAATTCAAGACATGGTTGACAACAAAGAGATTGAGTTTGATTCTCCTGAGATTCCCACTATAATTATTGCACCAATGACGAAGCATGACAAAGGCATTAATGCTATTGATGATGTTCTTTATGTTTCTACTGTAAGTGAAATGACTACTCCTCTCCCAATTATCAAGAAGAATTTGTTGCAGGCTGGTTTATTTTCGGGTTGTATTGAAAGATGTTATTATTGTGCAGCCCAAACCAATGGATGCAAGTTACTGAAAGAAGGCATTCAATGCCTAATGGATAATCACATAATTTTGGTTGATAAGATTTCGTCTACTGAGAATTTGTTTCAAGACTTATCTGTAATTTCAAGAACTCCTATCAGGATCACTTCCAAGGGTCCTGTAAGGATCACTGCCAATCCCAAAGTTGCTCCTTTGATAATCACTGCACCTGGACCTATTCCATATTCTTCGGATAAAGTTATCTCGTGGAACTATGGATCCAACGTCTACTACCATGCCATCAAGCAAGAACTATCGACTATTGAGAATGAAAGTACTGAAATTGTTGATCTTAACATTGATAATATTGCTGGGACCGATAAGGTTACTAGAAGCAGAAGGGTTTTCTCCCTATAAATCTCTCCAAAGACTACTTTTATTCTGGTTAGAGTTACCGCTACCGAGTAAACTACTGAGACTCGGGGCAAAGAGAAAATAACGGAGCCTGCCCAGGCGAAGGCACATAAAGAAATTCCAGCTAAAGACACCACCAGGAAAGAGTTGGAGGAGGTGTTAAAATTATCTGCAAAAAAGATTACAAGATTGTTGAACATCTGGGGAAGACCCCATCCAAGATCTTTATGTTATCCATGTTACTGTGTTCTAAAGTCCATGCACATGCTTTGGTGAAATTCTTGAAGTCTGCTCACGTACCACAAGAAATTTTTGCCGACCAATTTGAGAATTATGGGGCTAGCTTGATGACTGACAATGGGTTAGATTTTTCTGATGCTGACCTGATACCTGAAGGAAGAAACTACAACTATGCCATGTATGTCTCCATTGAATGCAGGGGAACTACTCTAGTTCATGTATTGGTTGATATTGGTTCCTAATTAAATGTCCTATCGAAGGATGCCCTTGACAGAGTTGATTATGAAGGGGTGGTACTGAAACCTAGTGATATTGTGGTGAGAGCCTTTGAAGGTTTAAAGAGGATGATACACAGAAAAGTGGATCTTCCAATCAAGGTAGGTTTGCAGGTCTTTGAGTCTACCTTCTATGTAATAGATATTTGACCGGCTTATTCTTGCTTGTTGGGACGCCCCTGGATCCATGGGGCAGGTGTTGTCACCTCAACCCTACACCAGAAACTGAAATCTCATGTGAAAGGAAAGGTTGTTACTGTTTATGGTGAAGAGGAGTATATGGTGAGTCATTTGAACTCATTCTGGTATGTAGAATTGGACGGCGAATTCATCGAGACTCCCTGTCAGACTTTTGAAGTTATACCTCAAGCCGCTACTGAAGGCATTTCTGCCATTCCCAAGGTTACCGGGGTTCCACCCATAATGGCTTCTTTGAAGGATACTAGAGCTATTATAAAATAAGGTGGTTGTACTACTTGGGGTCAGCTTCCTGAAACTCCATACAAATTTGACAAATTTGGTTTGGGTTTCACTACAGAGACTCAGAGGTCTGTTCTACGCGCTCGTGCTGGAAGACCACCATTCTGTATTAGCAACAATGGAGTCAACAAAATAGAAGATGCTGACAGTGATTATGACCTTGACAGCTGGATCTTTCCTACCATCAGAAACGAGCTCAGCAACTGGAATACCGAAGACATTATCTTAATCTCCTTTAGTCAGGAGTAATAGATACATTTCAATTTTTATTACTATTAAAGTTTTGGTTACGTAATTTTTAAACAATAATTTTAAACTTTGTGTCTTACCCGAGGGACAATGGTCCATTTGTTAAGGGTTGTCATTTCATAAACATATTTTCATTTAATAAAACATTGGACGTTTTTCACTCAAATTTTGTGCTCCTTGTCTTTCTTTTATTTTTACCACTTTTCAAATAGCCATGTGTTCTTACACACACCCACATGATAAATTGCATATCCACATCCACTCTGGATCCCGTTGATAACAATTTTGCTATTACTGCTTACGACTTTGAAAATTCGATTTACTAAGCCGAAGAAGAAGGTGAGGAAGATTGTGAAATACCTGGAGAACTTTCCAAACTATTAGTGCAATAGGAAAAATCTATCCAACCGCATGAAGAACCAATCGAGGTTGTAAACTTTGGTACTGAAACAGACAAAAAAGAAGTCAAGATAGGTACCAATTTAAAAGGCAGTGTCAAGAACAGGTTAATCAAGATGTTGCATGAATATGTTGAGATCTTTTCTTGATCGTACGAAGACATGACAGGGATCGATAATAATATCGTGGTTCACCATTTTCCGGTGAAAGGGGGTTGTACTCCTATAAAGCAGAAGGTTCGTCGCATGCGTCCTGAGATGTCAGAGAAGATCAAGGCTGAGTTTAGGAAGCAATTCAACGTAGGTTTCTTAGAAGTGACATCATATCCTCAGTGAGTAGCAAATATGGTTCTGGTACCGAAGAAAGACGGCAAAGTACATATATGTATGGACTATAGGGATCTGAACAGGGAGAGCCCCAAAGATGACTTCTCGCTTCCACATATTGATGTTCTGGTCGAAAACACCGCTCAACACAAGGTATTCTCCTTCATGGACGACTTCTCTGGTTATAATCAGATCAAAATGGCGCCTGAAGACAGGGAGAAAACTACCTTCGTCACACAGTGGGGTACTTTCTGTTACAAGGTTATGCCTTTTAGGTTGATGAACGCCGGTGCCACATATCAGCGTGCCATGGTAGCTTTGTTCCACGACATGATCCATCATGAAATAGAGGTCTACGTAGACGACATGATAGCCATATTTCAGACTGAAGAAGAGCATCTTGACCATCTACACGAACTGTTTGAGAGACTGAAGAAGTACAAGTTGGGGTTTAATCCGAACAAGTGCACCTTTGGGGTGAGGTCCGGTAAGCTCATAGGTTTTGTTGTCAGTGGTAAAGGTATTGAAGTTGATCTCTCTAAGGTCAAAGCTATTCAAGAAATGTCGGCTCCCTGTACTGAGAAGGAACTCAGAGGTTTCTTGGGACGACTGAATTACATCTCTAGGTTTATTTCCCATTTGACCGCTACTTGTGAGCCAATCTTCAAGTTGCTGAAGAAAGAACAAGTAGTAAATTGGAACGAAGATTGCCAGATAGCCTTTGACAAAATCAAGGAGTAACACCAAGAACCTCTGATTCTGATGCCACCAGTTAAGGGAAGACCTCTAATCATGTACCTAACAGTGCTAGAGAACTCAATGGGGTATGTACTGGGCCAGCATGATGAGTCTGGTCAAAAAGAGCACGCAATATACTACCTTAGAAATTTTTTTAATGATTATGAAACAAGATAATCACTGCTCGAGAAAACTTGCTACGCTTTGGCATGGGTTACTAGCCGACTAAGACAGTATATGTTGACTCATACTACCTTGTTGATCTCTAAAATGGATCCCATCAAATACATATTCGAGAAGCCAACTCTCTTTGGAAGGATAGCTTGATGGCAAATGGTCTTAACAGAATACGACATTCAGTACACCACTCAGAAATCAAGCAAAGGGAGTGTAGTGGAAGACCACTTGGCTCATCAAGCTGTAGACGACTACCAGTCTATTAAACCCGAGTTCCCAGATGAAAACATTATGCTAATTACAGATTATGAAGAACTTAGACCGTATGAAGGACCTGAGCCAGGATCCCGATGGATTATGGTTTTCAATGGAGCTTCTAATGCACTTGGCAATGGAATTGGTGCAATGATCGTTTCTCCCAAGGGTTTCCATACGCCTTTCATCTCCAGATTATGCTTTGATTGTACCAACAACGTAGCAGAATATGAAGCATGCATCATGGGTATCAAAGATGCTATTGGTACGAGGATCAAATTCTTGAATGTGCACGGGGACTTAGCCCTGGTAACCAGTCAGATCAAGGGATAATGGGATACGAAACATCCAAATCTCATTCCAAGAGAGCATGTGTTAACCTTATCTCGTGCTTCGGGGAAATAACTTTTGAGCACATCCCAAGAGAAGAGAATCAGCTGGAAGATGCATTGGCTACCATGTCATCTATGTTCAAAGTCATATGGGATAATGAAGCTCCTCGAATTACTATTGAAAGACTAGATAAACTGGCACACTGCTACAAAGTTGACACTGACAGAGTAGAAGAGAAGCCTTAGTTTCATGAAGTGAAAAGATGCCTTAAGGCTCATGAGTATCCTAAAGGAGCATCTATCAATGATAAGAAATTCCTACGGAGGTTCTCTACTAAGTTCTTCATGAGTAACAGAATTTTGTACAAACGAAATCATGATTTAACTCTGCTTCGTTGTATGGACAAGAAGGAAGCAGAGAAGATTATGGAAGATATGCACTTAGGTATCTTTGGTACTTACTCCAGTGGACATACGATGGCTAAGAAGATTCTAAGAGCAGGTTATTATTGGTCGACTATAGAAACTGGCTATCATCACCACTCAAGAACTTGTCATAAATGCTAGATCTACGCTGATAAAGTACATGTGCCTCAGGTTCCTCTAAATGTCTTGACTGCTCCTTGGCCCTTCACAATGTGGGGCATTGATATGATTGGAGAGATTAAGCCTACTGCTTCCAACAGACACCGCTTTATCCTCGTCGCCATTAATTACTTGACGAAGTGGGTTGAAGCAGCCTCGTTCGCCTCTGTTACTAAGAATGTTGTCGCCCGATTCATTAAGAATAACCTTATCTGTCGGTATGGCATCCCCGAAAGGATTATTAAAAACAATGGTATCAATCTCAACAACACTATGATCATAGAATTTTGCATGCAGTTCAAGATCACGCACCACAACTCTTCTTCGTATCGACCGAAGATGAATGGCACAGTGGAATCCGTCAATAAGAACATCAAGAAGATCATAGAGAAGATGACGATGACATATAAATATTGGCACGAGATATTACCATTTGCTCTTCATGGCTACCGCACTTCAGTACGAACATCAATTGGGGCAACCCCATTCTTTCTAGTCTACGGAATAGAAGCGGTTCTACCTATTGAAGTTCAAATTCCTTCTCTGAGGATTATGAGAGATGCAGATTTAGACGAAGAAGAATGGATTCAGACTAGGCTGGAACAGTTGAATTTGATTGACGAGAAGAGGCTTGCGGCTATTTGTCATGGGCAGATGTACTAGAAACGTATGATCAAAGCTTTCAATAAGAAAGTCAAGCATCGGGTATATCAGGTTGTGGACTTGGTAATAAAGTGTATCATCCTACCTCAATGTAATCCCAAGGGAAAATGAACTCCCACCTACAAAGGGCCATTTGTAGTCAAGAAGATATTTTCGGGCAGCGCTATGATACTTACCACCATGGACGGTGAGGATTTTATGCATCCTTTGAATGCATACATAGTCCAAAGATACTACGCATACAAACGAACCGCTAGGTTGACTGGTGTGATATGGTGGGAGAACTGACTTTGAGGTTTGCGTTTATGTTCGCAAATGTTGCGGTTTAGCAAGAGTCACCACCGACTTTTCTTTTATCTAATAAGGAAAGGTGAAAAAGCACAAGAAAGACCTTTCGAGATGTTTTCTTGAGTTTGGGGGGTAGATTATGAAAAGGGAAGGTATTAGCACCCTTTTCATCCATGGTTTTCCATGGGCTCTTAGTTACTTGCTAGATCACTTGCTTTTTGTTTGAAAATTGTGTTTTGTGTGGTTTTGAAAGTATTTTGAAAAGGTACCATCGTTTAGGAAAACTTTGCAATGATTCTCGTTCGTAAGAATGTATGCAAAGTGTTGATCTTTTGAAAATAGTTCAAATTTTGGAAAGATGTTTGGAAAGTGTGTGTGATTGTTTTGAAAATAGCAAGGATATTTGTTTCGAAAGTGAGCAAGTAACTAAAAGTAATCTACCTACTCAAAAGGTCTTAGATGTGCTTTTCCTCTTCCTTTAGATGTTGCTATCTTACCATTGACTTGGTAAGAAGCCTCATCGTTGGATGTGAAGGGACGGGCATTGGGTCATCGTATGATCATGATAGCAATGTTGTGAGATGACTTAGCACTTTTTCTTTAGGGACTAAGATCATTTTGAAAGGCAACTTTGATAGCATCATCGAGGGACTATGATCTTGTATTTTTCGATTTGTTTGTGCCATGACATCCCATATGCATAACATGGCCATTTTGTAAGGAAACAAGTGGAATTACCCTAAGGGTGCATGTGTGCAAGGGTGTTTGATTACATGCATAATTTGTCTTGATTAGGGTGATCTACTTGTCAATTTTCATATATTGTCATACACACCCTAATTACTAGTATATATTGAAAGCAATAACAGTGCAAAAATATAAAGTCCTACACTATTACAATATTTAGGGGAATGGGGGTACATTTTTGTGAATGGGGGTCACAAGTTAAAATTTTAGGTTACTATTACAACCATATTGAAATAGATAAGAATGTACAGGAAATATAAAATGTTTGTCAGTTTAAAAAAGGAAATAACTTTTGCTTAAGAAAATATTTTTTGTCTTTTTATGTTAAAAGAAAATATAACATGTAAATATAAAATATTTTTGGTTTTTTTTATTAATAATAAAAAATAATATGATGGTGAAATAATAAAAATAAAGAAAGCATAATCAGCACAAAATGCTGAAATTAGAAGAAGTCAGAAGTTCTGACTCTGCCTTGCTGCACAAACAGAAACATGTTAGCAAAAATATGGAAGTTCAGAAGTTCAGGATCTTCTGAGAACTCAAGTTTTCAGAAGTTCTGACGCAACTGTCAGAACTTTGCCTCTTTCAATGCCAGTCAGAGCATCTGCAGCTTAGTCATTTACAAAACAGAAGTTGCATGTATAACAGTTATGACAAATTTCATGAAACATCATAAGCACAAATCAGAAGCAACATGTATCTGCTAATTCTAATTCTGAGTCCTAATTTCTTTATGAAACTCTGAATTGGGATTTCTTTTACTTAGGCAAGCAAATGCAGGAATTTTCAGAATATGTACATCATCAGGATCAGAATATCTACATTGTGCTAAATATGCAAAATCTAACAATGCTTAATCAGTTATGATAAGGGTCAGCAGAAAACTTACCTTGCAGCTGGACAAGATTCTGTGAACTGGAGATTGGTCTTGAATTCTGGTGATGTTCTGAGCAACTCCTTCACGTACTCAGCAGGAAGTTTTCAATTTCTAGAACAGTCAATGGGTGATATTCTATCTCCTTTGTGGTGAAAGTGAATAGAGAGTGTATGGAAATAGGAATACAGAAGTTAAGGTAGCTTTTAATGTATGAATCAACAACTACGTGGAATGATTTATTCAAGAACACTTGAGGAAAAATTTGGTTTGGATATAAGGAATCAATATTAGGATTTTTGGTACTTTGTGTTTATATTTTCCTGGGTTCTTGGAATTTTTGCAGTGGTTCAAAGCTTTCTTTCTCAATTCTCTCGTCTCTTTCACAAATTTTTCTGGGGTTTTTCAGTGTGCAAATGGTGTTATATATATAGGCAAAGTTTTTGCAGTTGGGGCGGTCAAGTGGCACCAACATCATATGCTAGATGCTAACTTACTCTTGAAGCAAGCTTAAACAAGTGGGGGTTCAATGCATTCAAGTTGGATGGTTAACAGCGCCTCAGCTGGATTTGGCAGCGTGAATTAAGGAAAAGTAGAAATAACATGTGGGTCTAGCATACTTTTGCATAGAAGTTTGTCTTCCCAAGATAGTAGGGGTACACGTGGTGAAAGTCCCTTGGATAAAGACTCAGAGGCGGTTGTGAGCATTAAATGAATTCCCATGTGAAACTCTGCATCTTTGCTTGACTCTGGATTAGAAGTTCTGCTTCAGCGTAGCCTCTCATCTTCTGATCCTCTTATCTTCTGACTTCAGCATGTTCTGAGGGATCCTTCAGAACTTCCAGTATACTTATAGCATGCTTTGTTACCTTCTTTGATTTAACCTTTGCAAACTCTGATTGAACCTTTATGAACACTGGCCCATAAGTTCTGACCAAATTCTGTATTAAGAATATCCAGAATTTGCTGAGTGTGAACATTGACCCAAAAGTTCTGAAATTGTCATATTTCTTAAATACTTGGAAAAATTTCTAAGTCTTTAGAATTTGATTCTTTCAAAATAAATTTTGACTTTTGAAACTCTTGATGAAGCAAACTTCATATTCCAACATGTCTTAATGAAATATGATTTTTGAAATTTGGTTTTGATCCAAAAGTCAAGGTTGTACTTCTCAGCGTGCAAATGACCATTTTGCCCTTGTGAGTGGTCTGCTTGGAGAAATTGATAATTCAAGGCCTGGAATTGGATGAGAGAAAAATCGAGGATCCAGGGTGATTCCTTGAGAAATGAGAGGGAAAATTTTGGGGTGCAACAGCTACCCCTGTTCAAACTTCTTGAACCTGACGAGTTAGATTTGCGGAGCCGCCATTCGTGACTTGAAGGTGAAAGATGATTGAACACTAGAGTGCCCAGAAATTTGTACTCGAAGATGGATGGTGAATGGGCTTATAGATTCCATTTGGGAGGAATATTGGTAAATGCCGGAAGAAGTATTAGCACAAATCTCTTGTTGATTCATACTAAACTTGACGTTTTACCTGGGAGAAAAGGGGTTAGTAAATGCAGATACTTGCATGATGTTCACCAGATGTGGTATCATGCTAAATGCATTGGTATGTACATGCTATGATGTATGAATGTGAAATGTGTGTTTTCGTCCGGGAAAATAAATTCCTGACTGCTGCTGTGGAAATCTTCGGAGGTTGAATCCCTGATTACCTGTTGGAAATGAAGAATATGCATATCTTCAAATTTTATTGAAGGGATGCTTTTGCTAGGGAACATCACTCAAATATCAGCTGTTATATGGTCGGATCTAGGCTTCACAGTTGTTGAGGATGAAGTAGTCGGTTGCTATCTGGTCGGATCCAGGTTTCATGGCAACTTATTGGAGGAAGAGATGAATTAACTGTTATCTGGTCGGATCCAAGCTTGGAGAAAATTCCTTGAAATTGAATAGTCATCTGGTCGGGTCCAGGTTTAATAATGACTTGCTGGGGATGTAGAGGTTAACCGTTATCTGGTCGAATCCAGGCTTCACATAGACTTACCGGAGGAAAGGATGAATTAACTGTTATTTGGTCGGATCCAGGCTTCACAGAAAACTCTTTGAAAACTGTTATCTGGTTGGGTCCAGGCTTTATGGTCTTTTGGAAAGTTGTACTATTATCTGGTCGAATCCAGGCTTCATAGTGTCTTTCCGAGAATCATGGTTAATTATTATCTGGTCGGGCCCAAGTTTCACAATATACTGTTTGAAAACTTGTTATCTGGTCGGGTCCAGGCTTCCCAGATTTTTGAGGTTGATGAGGTTAATTGTTATCTGGTCGGGTCCAGGCTTCACAATAAACTAGTTGAAAACTGTTATCTGGTCGGGTCCAGGCTTTGCAGATTTCTTTGATGAAGTCGATTGGTATCTGGTCAGGTCCAGGCTTCACAATAAACTGGTTGAAAACTGTTATCTGGTCGGGTCCAGGCTTCGCAGATTTCTTTGATGAAGTCAATTGTTATTTGGTCGGGTCCAGGCTTCACAATAGACTACTTGAAAACTGTTATTTGGTCGGGTACAGGCTTCGCAGATTTCTTTGATGAAGTCAATTGTTATCTGGTCGGGTCCAGGCTTCACAATAGACTGCTTGGGGATTTAGTTGTTATCTGGTCAGTTTCCAGGTTTCACAACGAATCTCTGAGGGTGATTGCTATCTGGTCGGATCCAGGCTTCACAACGAATCTCTGAGGATGATTGCTATCTGGTTGGATCCAGGCTTCGTAATGAATCTCTGAGGATGATTGTTATCTGGTCGGATCCAGGCTTTGCAATGGCTTTCTTGAAAGGATGGAAATGAGGAATGATATTTAGTCGGATCCAGGTTTCTCAATCCTTTGTTGGGGATAGAGAGACAACTCTACTGGGGAAAAGAAGTTAAACCTTGGTCAGATTTGAGTTCAGGTTCTTTTATATATTTGAAGAGTTAGGTTATTATCTGGTCGGGTCCAGGTTTCATAGCGTTTTGAGAAATGAGATCAACTGTTATCTGGTCGGGTCCAGGCTTCAGTAACTCTAGAAGTCAAACTATTATCTGGTCGGGTCCAGGCTTCAGCAATAACTTGAAAATTATGCTAGTATCTGGTCGGATCTAGGCTTCATAGCATTTCTTGGTAATAATAAAGGCTTTGTTGAAGGCTTTACTGGGGATTAGGGGTTGTGGACCTGTGATTTGCAGTCATTTGAAAGAGAAATTCAAACTGGAGAGTATAGACTCAGTCGGGTGAGGCAGACTCAGTTTGGGGAGGATATGCCCAACTGGGGATGACGGGCTCAGTCGGGGATGATGGGCTCATCTAGGGAGGATAGATTCTGTTTGGAGAAAATAGCCTTGGTTGGAGAAGATGTACTCAGCTGGGGAATTTGGACTCAACTGGGGAATTTGGGTTCCGCTGGGGAATTTGTACTCCACTGGGGAATAAAATATTGGTTAGAAGATATACTCCGCTGGGGATGAAAACCTCGGTTTGGGGAAGATATACTCAGCTGGGGAAGATGGACTCAGCTGGGCAATTTGGACTCAACTGGGGAGTATATACTCAGCTGAGGAAGATGGACTCAGTGGGGAGTGTTTATTCAGCTGGGGAGGATGGACTCAGTGGGGAGTGTTTATTCAGCTGGGGAGGATGGACTCAGCTGGGTAATTTGTGGTGTTTTGATTGTTGTATGTGGAGAAACTTACACTTGGTTGGGGAAATAACTCCGTTGGGGAAATAAACCCTGTTGAGGAGGTGAAATCCCTTTAGGAAGAGATCTCCTAGGCTTTAGCTAGGGAGAAAATTGTCAAGAGGTTGAGACTCTGGACGGAGATTATCCCGTGTAGGGAGATTTTATGGGCAATTCCGTTGAGGGAAGGTTTATTATCACCTCCCTTGTGGGGATAATGATGATGAGATAACTTTGTGGGGCTATTTCACAGACATTAAAAGAGATGCCTACTGCTGCTGTGCACTTATGCTTGGTCGATGATGCGGCTTAGAAGGACCCATGTGCCAAATAGCTTTAATTATATTCATATGCATATGTTCGTTCAATTTTAGTCATTGGACAAATTTGCATTCAAAACAAAAACATAAAATTTTGCACTTCAAAGTGTATTTGTATTGATATTTTACCCATGAATAGGCGTTTTTGTACATAGAGACGGAAATCCTAGTAAGAGGAAATCGCCAAAAGGAAAACAAAATTGAGAATGAAAATAAATAGCCATGTGAAATGATCTTATTGTCTTCCCACTCTACTATTGCCCCAATGTCTTCGAATATCCTTTGCTTTTGATCAACATTGATAGGATTGATCCTGGATCATTTGAACTTGGACCTTGGTGATAGAATTGACTGTGTTGATTTCACGGGACATAGTCGTACGCTTTTAATCCTTAATTTTTTCCTGAACCGCCCTTTCGTGTTTTCAGTTCACCAGGATACCCCTTTTTTTCCCAAGTCGCCCTTTCGGGTTTTTAACTTGTCGGGTGTACAATCTTTTGCATATATCCCTAATTTTTGCCCAAACCATTTGGTTTGTCGGGATGCCCCTTTTTTCCTTAGGTATGTCAACCTAACGGGTCTCTTATGCGTAGTATATTTTAACTATGTTCGCGTTTACCGGATGCGGGAAATCTCGCCATCCATAGTAGTCAGCATTATGACACCGCCAGAGAAAACTCTCTTGACAACAAATGGCCCTTCAAAGGTGGGAGTCCATTTTCCTCTGGGGTCACCTTGTGGTAAAATGATGTATTTTATCACCGGGTCACCAACTTGATATACTCAAGGCTTGATCTTTTTGTTGAAAGCCTTGATCATCCGTTTTTGATACGTTTGACCATGGCAAAAAGCAGCTAATCGTTTTTCATCGATCAAGTTCAGCTGATCCAATCTGGTTTGAATCCACTCGTCTTCGCCTAGACCTGCCTCAATCATAATCCTCAGCGAGGGAATTTGAACTTCTATTGGCGAAACAACTTCCATGCCATAGACTAGAGAAAAGGGGGTTGCCCCAGTTGATGTTCTAGCTGAAGTACGGTAGCCGTGTAGAGCAAATGGTAACATCTCATGCCAATCCTTATAGGTCACTACCATTTTTTGCACAATCTTCTTGATATTTTTTTGGCCGCTTCAACTGCGCCATTTATTTTTGGTCTATACGGAGAACAATTGTGATGCTTGATCTTAAATTGAATGCACAATTCCCTGATCATGGCATTGTTGAGGTTAGTCCCATTGTCGGTGATGATCCTTTCGGGGATACCATAACAACATATGAGGTTATGTCTGATGAATATGGCTACCGCATTCTTGGTGACTGAGGAGAATGAGGCGGCTTCGACCCATTTGGTGAAATAGTCGATAGCAACAAGAATGAAACGATATCCTTTGGAAGTTGTGGGCTTGATCTCTCCGATCATGTCAATACCCCACATTGCAAATGGCCATGGAGCGGTCATGACATTCAGAGGGATTGGAGGTACATAGACCTTGTCAACATAAATTTGGCATTTATGACAAGTTCTAGAATGTTGATGACAATCGGTCTCCATCGTTGACCAATAGAAACCAGCTTTTAAGATTTTCTTAGCCATCGTATGTCCACTTGAGTGAGTACCGAAAAGGCCATTGTGCATGTCTTTCATGATTTCCTCTGCCTCCCTCTTATCCATGCATCGGAGTAGAGTTGAATCATGGTTGTGTTTGTATAATATCCCGTTACTTAGGAAGAATTTGGCTGCAAATCTTTGTAAGAACTTTCTGTCATTGATAGATGCTCCCTCTGGATACTCTTGTGCTTCAAGGTATCTTATTACCTCATGGTACCATGGCGTTTCCGCATCGGTGTCAAGCTCATATAAATATGCAGGTTCATTGAATCTTTCGATTGTTATCATAGGGGCTTCATCATCCCATCTGACTTTGAACATTGAAGACATGGTTGCCAAAGCGTCAGCCAACTGGTTTTCTTCCCTAGGGAAATGTTCAAAAGTGATCTCTTCGAAGTGAGGAATTAGGGATAGCACAAGTTCCTTGTAAGGGATAAGATTAGGGTCTTTAGTGTCCCAATCTCCTTTTACTTGGCTGATCACCAAGGCGGAATCTCCAAACACATCCAAATGCTTGATCCTTAAGTCAATGGCAGCTTTCAGACCTAAGATGCATGCTTCATACTCAACCATATTATTTGTGAAATCAAAGCATAGTCTGGCAGTGAAAGGAGTGTGGAAACCTTCAGGAGAGATGATCATAACACCAATTTCGTTACCTAAGGCGTTAGAAGCCCCATCGAATACCATAGTCCATCGGGATCCTTGTTCAGGTTCGTCATACGATCTAAGTTTTGCACAGTCGGTTATCAGCATAATATTCTCGTCAGGGAAGTCGAAGCTCATTGAATGATAATCATCCACAGCTTGATGGGCCAAATGATCTGCTAGTACACTTCCTTTGATGGATTTTTGATTTGTATATTGAATGTCGTACTCAGTCAAGATCATTTGCCATCTGGCTATTTGTCCCGAAAGGGCAGGTTTCTCGAAGATGTACTTAATCGGATCCATCTTAGAAATCAACAAAGTGGTATGAGTCAACATGTACTGCCTTAGCCGGTGAGCAGCCCACGCTAAAGCACAACAAGTTTTCTCGAGCGGTGAATATCTAGTTTCACAGTTGGTAAACTTTTTGCTTAGGTAGTAAATTGCATGCTCTTTTCGGCCAGACTCGTCATGTTGGCCCAAAACACACCCCATAGAATTCTCTAGTATTGTCAAGTACATGATCAGAGGTATTCCTTCAACTGGAGACATAAGAATAGGAGGTTCTTGTAGGTATTCCTTGATTTTGTCAAAAGCAATCTGGAATCCATCGTTCCACCTGACAACCTGATCTTTCTTCAAGAGTTTGAAGAGTGGCTCACAAGTAGCAGTTAAGTGTGATATGAAATGGACAATGTAATTGAGACGACCCAAGAATCCCCTGACTTCTTTTTCAGACCGAGGGACTGGCATTTCTTGTATGGCCTTTATCTTGGAAGGATCAACTTCAATGCCTTTATTGCTGACAACAAAACCTAGAAGCTTCCCAGAGCGTACCCCAAACGTGCACTTGTTAGGGTTTAACCTCAGCTTGTACTTCTTTAGTATTTCAAATAGTTTGTGCAGGTGATCGAGATGTTCTTCTTTGGTTTGTGACCTAGCAATCATATCATCCATATATACCTCTATCTCATGATGAATCATGTCATGAAATAAAGCAACCATAGCCCTTTGATATGTTGCCCCTGCATTCTTTAATCTGAATGGCATGACCTTGTAGCAGAAGGTGCCCCATTGTGTAACGAAAGTAGTTTTTTCCATATCTTCGGGAGCCATCTTTATTTGATTATAGCCTGAGAAGCCATCCATGAATGAGAAGACTTTATGCTGACTAATATTATCGACTAAGACGTCGATGTATGGTAGAGGGAAATCATCCTTGGGGCTTGCCCTATTCAGATCCCTATAGTCTACGCACATGCAAACTTTTCTGTCTTCCTTTGGAACTGGAAGTATGTTAGCCACCCATTGAGGATAGGATGTTACAGCTAGGAATCCTGCATCAAATTGTTTCATTACTTCGGCTTTGATATTTTCAGACATGTCAGGCCTCATGCGACAAACTTTTTGTTTAACTAGAGGGCAGTCTTCTTTCGTAGGCAGATGATGAACCACAATGTCGGTATCCAACCCAGGCATATCTTTATACGACCAAGCAAATACTTCCACATAATCGCGCAACATCTGAACCAAACGGATTTTTACACTGCTTTCCAAATTAGCGTCGATCCTGATTTCTTTCTGATCTGACTTAGTACCCAAGTTGATAACCTCAAGTGACTCTTCATGTGGTTGAATAGCTTTTTCTTCTTGTAACAGAAGTCTGGCTAGTTCTCCTGGTATGTCACAATCTTCCTCGCTTTCGTCTTCGGCTTGGTTGGTAGGACATTCAAAGTCATAGTTGGCAATAATAGAGTTGTTGGCAATAGAATCTGGAGTGGATGTAGACCTACAAGAGTGTGTGTGTGTGTAAGATACATGGCTATCCTTTTTTTTTTGGAAATGTTTTTGAAAGAAAATAAAGACAATGAACACAAATATTTGAATGCAGAAGAGTCCAATGTGCTGAATGATCATATGATTTGATGAACATAAATAAAACCCTTGACAAAAGGACCCAAGTGCCCCGGGCAAGGCATATGGCTTAAAAGTCATTGTTTGGAAATAATATTACAGACATAGAGTTCTTGAATTGACAGAAAAAAGCAAATAGTAATTACTCCTCAATGAAAGAAACAGGAGTGAAATCCTTTGCATTCCAGTTGTTGAGCTTCCCTTCGGTTGTCGGGTAGATCCAGTCTTCAAAAGCACACTCATCATCGGAGTCTTCTATAGTGTTCACTTCATGACTATTGAGGTGGAGAGGCGGCTTTCCAGTACGAGCACCTCTAATTTATTTCGGAGCTTTGGAGGTGAAACCTAACCCAAATTTGTCTGTCTTGAACGGGATATCGAGGAGTTAACCCCACATATCATTGTTTCCTTCTTCTACCGCAACACGGCCATCCTTAAGAGAAACCATCTTGGGGGTAACTTTATCGGCTCTTGGAGTGTCGGAGGATATTTTGGTAGTGGCTACAACTTCAAACGTCTGGCAAGGAGTTTCTATGAATTTTCCATCCATTTCTACGTATTTGAAAGAATTGAGATGGCTTACCATAAATTCTTCTTCACCACAAACAGTGACAACCTTCCCTTGAACTGGGTATTTTAACTTCTGGTGGAGAGTAGAAGTGACCGCACCTTCCGCATGGATCCATGGGCGCCCAAGCAAGCAAGAATACGTAGGCCGTATGTCCATTATATAGAATGTGGAGTTGAAAATCTGCGAACCAACCTTGATTGGGAGATCCACCTCTCCATGAACCATCCTTTTCGACCCATCAAATGCCCTCACAATAATATCACTTGGCTTCAAAACCAAACCTTCGCAGTCTAGCCGATCTAAAGCGCCTTTAGGTAACACATTTAAAGATGAGCTTGTGTCCACCAAAACATGTGCCAGAGTGGTCCCCTTACATTCAACAGAAACATGCAAGGCTTTATTATGATTCTTTCCCATGGGAGTTAAATCTGCGTCAGAGAATCCCAGACCATTGTCGGCTGTCAGAATTGCTACACAATTCTCAAATTGGTCGGTTGTGGTTTCCTAAGGAACATGAGCCTTTTTCAAGAACTTAATCAAAGCTTGTGCATGGGCGTCGGAACAAAGCAATAAGGACAAAATTGATATTTTAGAAGGGGTTTGCCCCAACTGCTCTACTATTTTGAAGTCGCTTTTCTTGATGATCTTCAGGATCTCCTGCATCTCTTGAATGAATGGTTCTTCCATAACAGTCTTTTTAGCAGGTGCCTCTTCCCTAGTAGGCTCACTTTTTTTCCCTTTCCCTTTAGTACTGGCACCAGAATTTCCATTAGTTATGCGGACTGGAACTGTAGTAGTGGTTGGTGGTGAGATAACAGGGGAAAAGACCCTTCCTGTTCTTGTGACCTTACTAGAACCAGTAATATTGGTAACACTAGCTTCATTATCATCAATCCAAGGATCTTGTTTTACCCCATGGTAATAAACCTCGGCACCGTAATTCCATGGTACCGCTTTATCAGAGGTGTATGGAACAGGTCCGGCAGTAGTGATTATGAGAGGAGAAATGATTGGTTCGTTCGAAATCCTGATAGGACCTTTGGATGAGATCCTAAGAGGTTTGTTTGAAATTGTTATGATGGCCAAATCTTCAGCTTTGTCGATTGACTTTTTGATGGCGGGAACCTTTTCGAATAGAATTTCACGGCTACCCATTAGGCGCTGTATACCTTTCTTCAGTTCTTCACACCCATCAGATTGTCTCATACAGCCCACACAGTCTTTTCCACAGCCAGGGAAAGTCCCAGCTTTCAACAGATTTCTCTTGATTATATTCAATGGAGTAGTTAATTCTTCAACAGAGGCAATGAAAATTGTATCTTCGACGACATTAACACCTTTGTCGTCCTTCGGCATTTGGAGCGGTAATTACATTTGGCGTCGGAGGAGGATCAAATTCAATAGTCTTATTGTCAATTAAATCCTGGATTTTGTTCTTCAAAGCCCATCACTGATCAGTCTCATGCCCAGGGTTGTTTGAATGGTAAGCGCATTTTGCATTTGGATTATATCTCGATGACGAGGTGTCAGAATTGGCGGGAGGATCCTACAATGTTACTAAATTGGCCCTGAGCAGATGTTGAAGAGCTTAATATAATGACATGCCTAACCTTGTAAACTTTCTTCTTGGAGCTTCAACCCGTTGATGATTGGTAGATGGTCTTTGAGTAGCAGTCGGTTTGGAGATTCGGACAGCATTGACAGACGGATGATTATTCATTTTGGTATGGGCCATTGCTCTATACACAACATTAACTTCTTTCTTCGCGGCAAAAGGTTTCTTGACAGGATTGGGAGTGGAAGTAGATGCCACAAAGATCTTTCCACTTTTAATGCCACTTTCAACTCTTTCACCGGTTAAGATCAATTCGATGAAACCAGAAGAAGAGCAGCCAACCAACAAATTAAAGAAAGGACCAGATAATGTTCTCATGAACATGTCAATGTGTTCCCTATCAGTCAAGGGAGGTTGGACCCTACTAGAAAGGTCTCTCCACTTCTGCGCATACTCCTTAAATCCCTCATCCTTCCCCATGGTCATACCTTGCAATTGAACCCTCGTCGGTGCCAAGTCGGCGTTGTACTGACATTGATGGTAGAAGGCAGTAGCTAGACCCTACAAAGTATTGATGTGAGAGCCTTCCAACTGATAAAACCATTCTAGTTGTGTTCCAGCCAGACTCTCTTGGAAAAAGTGAATCCAAAGTTTTTCATTTGTAGTGTGCGGTTGTATCTTGCGCACATAGGACTTCAAATGGAGCTTTGGGCAAGAAACCCCATCGTATTTTGCAAAGGTTGGTATTTTGAACTTGTGGGGAATGGCTGCCCCAGAGATTAAGCCCAAATCGTCAAAGTTCAAACAAGGAATAGCTTGAATTTCAACCGCTTTCAACCTGTCTTCTAGCGGCTTGTATTTGATGTCTGTGGGTGGATATTGTTCATTTAAATAATCATCATCAGATCCTTGGTCATTGATACAGTCGGCCCGAGTACTCTTGACCTCACCAATTTGGTTTTCGTCCTCCTCGGATGAATCTTCCTCTTTTGGAATTTGACGAATTGTCTCCTTGAACCTTTTACCTATGTTGAGTAGAGCTTTCTTCTTTGTCTTTTTCTTAGCGGCCAGCAAGGCCATCATATCCTTCTGCCCCTTGGCCAGGGCAAGTAAAGCTTCCTGAAATTGAGAATTATGGGCCTGGAGTTCCGTCACTGTTTTCTCTAGATCCATCTTGCTGAAATAAACAGTGGAGAGATAAGGAAACCTGTTATGCGGACACCTGTCATGTCATGATGCATGAATATGCAATATGCAAATGGTTTCAAGGAATTAAAGGATTTAAATTTGTATAGACAAAGAGTGAACAAATGTTAACTTGCATTTAAAGAGTTCTAATTTGAATAAAAACATGCCTCTTGGGTTTACAACAACAGAAATAAGCATAAAGTAAACTCCTAAGACAGAAAAGTTGTGTGCATCTTATTTGGCGCAATGTAGGTGTTTAAACTCCTTTCTTCATGAAGCTCCCTTGTGAGCTCTAATATATTCTTCTCGCTTTCATAGAATTTAGCATCAAAGGTGTCTCGCTCTCCTTTTAACTGAATCCAAGCATTTTGCAAATCTTCAAGAGAAGTAGGCATATCAGGATAAAGGATAGTATGTGGAACGTCTCCCTTAACTACTGGCTCCATGATAACAGGTAAGACGGCTTCATAAGGCATCTTGATACTTTGAGCGCGAGACCTCACCCATTTAAGATAAGGTTCCAAAGGAATGGAATTCTTACGCCCCAACGTCTTGCTATCTACTTTGTTAACCATACCCCAAGCTCATATAAATCTTTGACGGTAGCCTTGGATATCGCTTTCATAGTAAAATGCAATTCTTTGAATGAGCACCTCATGAGGGCCATCTATCCTAGCGTATCCAAATTGTCGCAAAGCTAAACAAGGGTTGTAAGTAATGCCTCCCATAATGCCAAGTAGAGGGACATTGGGGAATTCCCCACAGCGATCAATGATGGTAATGTCTTCCAAAGAGCGATAATACCAACATATATCAGCATGTGAAAGTGACATCAATCTTTTAGACCATCTCATACCTTGTTCATTCTTCACCACAGATCGAGGTAGGTGCGAAATAAACCACCTAGCCATAAGAGGAGTGCAACACATCAAATCCCCCCTTTTCTTCAAAGTGCGAGAGTGAAGAGAATGCAAAATGCCTCCAAGCAATGTAGGCACCGGATTACGAGATATGAAAACCTTGATCGCATTTACATCTATAAATTGATTAGGATTTGGAAATAGTACCAACCCATAGATGAGAAGAGCCAAAATTTCCTCGAAGGCTTGTAGATCCAAAGTATTCCAACACTCTTGAGCCTTCTCCAACAAAAACTTTGCTAAGAACCCTTTGACACCGCTCCTTGTTACCCAATTTTCTACTATGTCAGATGGTTGCAAATGTAGAGCTCGAGCAATTTCCTCAGGTTTAGAGTCTCTTTCAATACCGTTGAAAGGTAACTGATCAAGAATAGGGATCCCCATGAGTTGAGAAAATTCTTCCAGAGTGGGCACAAGTTGGTAATCGGGAAAAGTGAAGCAATGATGCAAAGGGTCGAAGAATTGGACAAGCACCTTTACCATATCTTCTTCAATACTTGAGGTAACCAAACTAAGAAGTCGACCATGTTTTTTGGTGAACGGAGAATCTTCAGGGACCCTTGATACTAAATCCTTGAGTTGTGGAGGTATCCTCACAAGACTGACTTGGATAGTGCTCCTACGAGCGGAAGCCATATCCTACAAAACAGAACAAAGATAAATCCAAAAATCCTTGAAATGGTTAGTGATGTTTATGATGCTTATGATTTTTATGATGTTATGTACAAGTGTATATACAAAGCAAATAAGTCCTCAGTTTAGGCTTGCATGGGGTTTCAGGTAAGTACCCTCTTGAAGTTTAGTTGGCTCAACCTGTCCTAGTCAATAGTAACCAGGTTCTAAGGGATCTCAATATAACTGATCTTTCTCCCAAGTTTCGTTCAATAAGTAATTGACTCACAACCAAACAAAACTTAAGAGTCAAACCTCAATGAGTGCAACATCAAATATCAACCAACTTCGGACTGCAACAAAGCTGGTTATCTCGCTACGTCCTAATGGCCAAGTTCGTCAAGTAAGGTTCTAAGGTCAGTTGATGCTTCACAACACCACGCGGAGGCCCCGTACTCTCCTTGACTGACTCAAGGGTTACCGGTACCAACCAAAGTGCCACATAAATGTAGCTACTACTTCAACCGTGTCGGTATACCCCGCACAGTTCCCTCACAGTTTATTGCTACTTACCTTAAAGGTATCCCCAAATCCGGGTGTAGGATTTAAAACAAACCCAAGAAAGGAACCAAAAAATGTAAAAAAAACAAATCAAACAATGTAAGCAAGTAAATGTGATCTAACCCTAAGTTAACCCCACTTTTAAGATCATTCCCCAGCAGAGTCGTCAGTTATGTGATATGGTGGGAGAACTGACTTTGAGGTTTGCGTTTATGTTCGCAAATGTTACGGTTTAGCAAGAGTCACAACCGACTTTTCTTTTATCCAATAAGGAAAGGTGAAAAAGCACAGGAAATACCTTTCGAGATGTTTTCTTGAGTTTGGGGGGTAGATTATGAAAAGGGAAGGTATTAGCACCCTTTTCATCCATGGTTTTCCATGGGCTCTTAGTTACTTGCTAGATCACTTGCTTTTTGTTTGAAAATTGTGCTTTGTGTGGTTTTGAAAGTATTTTGAAAAGGTGCCATCGTTTAGGCAAACTTTGCAATGATTCCCATTTGTAAGAATTTATGCAAAGTGTTGAGCTTTTGAAAATATTTCAAGTTTTGGAAAGATGTTTGGAAAGTGTATGTGATTGTTTTGAAAATAGCAAGGATATTTGTTTCGAAAGTGAGCAAGTAACTAAAAGTAATCTACCTACTCAAAAAGTCTTAGATGTGCTTTTCCTCTTCCTTTAGATGTTGCTATCTTACCATTGACTTGGTAAGAAGTCTCATCATTGGATGTGAAGGGACGGGCGTTGGGTCATCGTATGATCATGATAGCAATGTTGTGAGATGACTTAGCACTTTTTCTTTAGGGACTAAGATCATTTTAAAAGGCAACTTTGATAGCGTCATCGAGGGACTATCATCTTGTATTTTTCTATTTGTTTGTGCTAAGACATCCCACATGCATAACATGGCCATTTTGTAAGGCAACAAGTGGAATTACCCTAAGGGTGCATGTGTGTAAGGGTGTTTGATTGCATGCATAATTTGTCTTGATTAGGGTGATCTACTTGTCAATTTTCATATCTTGTCATACACACCCTAATTACTAGTATATATTTAAAGCAATAACAGTGAAGAAATGTAAAGTCCTACGCTATTACAATATTTAGGGGGAATGGGGGTACATTTTTGTGAATGGGGGTTGCAATTTAAAATTCTAGGTTACTATTACAACCATATTGAAATAGATAAGAATGTACAGGAAATGTAAAATGTTTGTCTGTTTAAAAAAGGAAATAACTTTTGCTTAAGAAAATATTTTTTTGTCTTTTTATGTTAAAAGAAAATATAACATGTAAATATAAAATATTTTTGGTTTTTTTTTTATTAATAATAAAAAATAATATGATGGCGAAATAATAAAAAGAAAGAAAACATAATCAGCACAAAATACTGAAAATAGAAGAAGTCAGAAGTTCTGACTCTGTCTTGCTGCACAAAAAGAAACATGTTAGCAAAAATATGGAAGTTCAGAAGTTCTGGATCTTCTGAGAACTCAGAAGTTTTCAGAAGTTCTGACGCAACTGTCAGAACTTTGCCTCTTTCCATGCCAGTCAGAGCATATGCAGCTTAGTCATTTACAGAACAGAAGTTGCATGTATAACAGTTATGACAAATTTCATGAAACATCAGAAGTACAAATCAGAAGTAACATGTATCTGCTAATTCTAATTCTGAGTCCTAATTTCTTTATGAAACTCTGAACTGGGATTTCTTTTACTTAGGCAAGCAAACGCAGGAATTTTCAGAATATGTACATCATCAAGATCAGAATATCTACATTATGCTAAATATGCAAAATCTGACAATGCTTAATCAGTTATGATGAGGGTCAGCAGAAAACTTACCTTGCAGCTGGACAAGATTCTGTGAACTGGAGATTGGTCTTGAATTCTGGTGATGTTCTGAGCAACTCATTCACATACTCAGCAGGAAGTTTGCAATTTCTGGAATAGTCAAGGGGTGATATTCTGTCTCCTTTGTGGTGAAAGTGAATGGAGAGTGTATGGAAATAGGAATACAGAAGTTAAGGTAGCTTCTAATGTATGAATCAACAACTACGTGGATGGCTTTAGTCAAGAACACTTGAGGGAAAATTGGGTTTGGATATAAGGAATCAATGCTAGGATTTTTGGTACTTTGTGTTTATAGTTTCCTGGGTTCTTGGAATTTTTGCAGTGGTTCAAAGCTTTCTTTCTCAATTCTCTCGTCTCTTTCACAAATTTTTCTGGGGTTTTTCAGTGTGCAAATGGTGTTCTATTTATAGGCAAAGTTTTTGCAGTTGGGGCGGTCAAGTGGCACCAACATCATATGCTAGATGCTAACTTACTCTTGAAGCAAGCTTAAACAAGTGGGGGTTCAATGCATTCAAGTTGGATGGTTAACAGCGCCTCTGCTGGATTTGGCAGCGTGAATTAAGGAAAAGTAGAAACAACACGTGGGTCTAGCATACTTTTGCATAGAAGTTTGTCTTCCCAAGGCAGTAGGGGTACACGTGGTGAAAGTCCCTTGGATAAAGACTCATAGGCGGTTGTGAGCATTAAATGAGTTCCCATGTGAAACTCTGCATCTTTGCTTGACTCTGGATTAGAAGTTCTGCTTCAGCGTAGCCTCTCATCTTCTGATCCTCTTATCTTCTGACTTCAGCATGTTATGAGGGATCCTTCAGAACTTCCAATATACTTACAACACGCTTTGTTACCTCCTTTGATTTAACCTTTGCAAACTCTGGCGGAACCTTTGTGAACACTGGCCCAAAAGTTTTGACCAAACTTTGTCTTAAGAATATCCAGAATTTGCTGTGTGAACACTGACCCAGAAGTTCTGAAATTGTCATATTTCTTAAATACTTAGAAAAATTTCTAAGTCTTTAGAATTTGATTCTTTCAAAATAAATTTTGACTTTTGAAACTCTTGATGAAGGAAACTTCATATTCCAACATGTCTTGATGAAATATGATTTTTGAAATTTGATTTTGATCCAAAAGTCAAGGTTGGACTTCTCAGCGCGCAAATGACCATTTTGCCCTTGTGAATGGTCTGCTTGGAGAAATTGATAATTCACGGCCTGGAATTGGATGAGAGAAAACTCGAGGATCCAGGGTGATTCCTTGAGAAATGAGTGGGCAAATTTTGGGGTGCAACAACTGGCCTAGGCAAAAATAATGGCATCCCGGTGAATCAAAAGGGTTCGGAAAAAAATCAGGGATATATATAAAATATTGTACACCCGGTAAGTCGAAAACCTGAAAAGGCGGCTTGGGCAAAAAAGGGTCTCCCGGTGGACTAAAAACCCGAAAGGGAGGTCTAGGAAAAAATTAGGGATTAAAGTGTACAAATATGTCCTGTTGGATTACTTACAGCAAGCTTTGTTACCAAAGTCACGTTCAAATGGTGCATATCAGTTTAGTCAACTTCTTTCGAAAGTGAGGGATGAGATGCTCGAAGACATAGAGGCAATAACAGAGTTGAAACTCGACGAGATTATTTACATATAGCTATATGTTTTGTTTTTACTTTGTACTCTTTTCATTTTACGACAATTTCCTCTTACTAGGATTTATGCCTCTTTGTACAAAAACTGCCTGTTTATAGGCAAATTATCAATACAAATACAATTTCAAAATTCAAAATTGTTTCACTTTTTCTGTTTTTGTTTGCAAAAACGTCTAATGACTAAATTGAATGAACATATGAATATGAGTATGATTACTGTTAACAAATATATGCATAAAAAACAGAAATAAGCACTTACTCAAAACTCTAGGAGTTGGGATAACGTTCAAGTCATCCACGAATCCCCACAGATAAACCTCCACAGAGCTATCTTCGTAAGCTCATTCCCGAAAAAGATACATTCCCCAAAAGTTTAATATCTCTTCAAGACAGAAATTGGGGCATCCTTCAACTATTAACATGGCCATACTCCCCAACATATCCCTCTAGCGAATAAAGGAGTATGATCATTTCTACAGCATATAGTGGAAACTTCTTCCGCACAGCCTACGAAATTCTGATCCCCACCAGAGTTTGCTTTCTCAGCATAGTTCACATGAATTTAATTTCCCCAGCTGAGTTTATTTATTCAACACTGCAAAACCCCTGAAGAATTCTCTTCTCCAGTAGGGTTCATTTCCACGGTAGAGTATATTCCTTAGTAGAGTATATTTCTCCAGCAAAGTATATTTCTCCAGTAGGGTTTATTTCCCCAACGGAATTTAACTTCCCAAATAGAGTTTATTTCTCAGACAACTGCAAATCACCGGCAAAATTCCACTCTCCAATAAAGGACAGTCCAGGCTGCTATCCCAAGAGAGTTGCTACAGAATCTGAAACCGGACCAGATATCATTCAACTTTGTGGATGTCCATATCTAAAACTCAATCAAACATCACCTCTGAAGGTTTTCCATCTCTTTTATCCCCAGTCAGGGTATATAAGAATTAAATTCCCCAGTAGAGCGATGAACGACCAATGTTCCTGAACTCTTCTATCCCCAAGGAGAAGTCAAATATTCTCAGCGGAGTAACCTCAGAGCAAACAAGAATCCCCAGCGAATACTTTCTCAACAAGATTGAAGATTACACATATTCTTCCTCCCCAACGACCGTCAGAGATTTATTTTCCCTAGACAACATGTTACATGAAGTTACCAATGCGCGCCAACGGCACCTTGCATCCATACATCATTTACAAGTATCATAGGATATGCATATGACACATATATTACACTCTAATTTACTTTGAGAACATCATTATGCAATGCATTACATACATCATGAGATTGCATAAAGACTAACTTTGTCTTTTCAGGTAAAGTCTACAAATAGACGAATATCATCAACATTTCTCAAACAAGTCGCAGATTAATTCCCGAAATAAGACGGGGCAACTATCTATATGACCGAGCAAAGATTAACTCCCGAAACAGGACGGGGATACTATCTTTATAACCATGCAAAGATTAATTCCCGAAACAGGACGGGGAAACTATCGATATGGCCAGGTGGTATGAACTCCCGAAACAAGACATGTTCACCAATAAAAACAGATTATAGATCAACTCCTGAAACAAGACGGGGCGATTATCTACATGACAAACATCTCCCTCAGAGACTAAATCTGATGAGTATAAACACCTTCCCGAGAGGTTCATTCTAGAAAGAATTCTTTAAATACAATCAAGCGTAAACTCATTCTGATACTTCTATCAATAGTTAATTTGGATGGCATCTATAAGCCCATTTCCAAAGACACTCTGTCACATCTCCGAATGACAACTTTAAGCCAATTCAAGCAATACAATCAACCAACTGTGTTACTTTGTGCACATGCGAGTACAAATTTTTGGGCACTTAAGTGTTCAATCCTCTTCCACCTTCAGATCATGAATGGAGAGCATGTCAATCTAACTCTTCAGGTTTAAGAAGATTTAACAGGGGAAGCTATTGTACCCTAATATTTTCCCTCCCATTTTCTTCAAGATTCCTTCTCATGCTCCAAGAGTTCTCAATTACTTAAAGATTGATCAGGAACACCCTTCTCCTAAGCAGTTGACCTACAACTAGAGTTTTGTTTCTCCCAAGTAAAATTGGACTTCTAATGTCTCAGCTGGATCCCATGGTTTCTCATATGTCTCTAAGAATTCTCATGCCAAATTTTAAGCCTTGTTTCACATGTTTGCTTAGTCAATGGCTCAGAAGACTGAAAATCAACTGTACTGGGTAAAAAGTCAATTGTGGTCAACATACAGTCAAATTTCAAGATTTTTGGTCAACATCAAGGTTTTGAAGTGATATTTATCATTTTATCAAGGGTTGATCATGATTCATCAAGAAAACTCTCAAACCATCAAAAGTCAAATGTTTCCAAATTAGGGTTTTTCTTATGAGAAGTCAACGGACCTTTGACCAAGCATAACTTCCACGCGCCTTATCAGTTTTTCTCAACCAAAGCACATTTTGAAGGAAATTCAATTCGCTATAACTTTTTCTCTCTAAGCTCAAGTCCAAAAATACTTCATTTGAGAGATATGGGCCAATACATTATAGGTCATTTTAAAATTCAACAAAATGTCACTTTTTGTCAAGGCAACTTAAATCAATATAAATTCCTCAAATAAAAAATTATCTAAAGAGGGATTGTAGAGGACATCTTGAGCTTTCTAAAAAGTCAAAGATCACCTTCAAAAGATGAAAATTGAAAGAGTTATGATTAGTGCAAGTTGGGAAATTTTGAGAAAATGTATGAAACCTAAAGTGACCAAATTTGGATTTTTGGGCTAGTGGGCCATTGTTTCAAAGTCCAAACGTGTTTTACAACTTATAATGAACCTCATATATTACTCATGCATCCTTTGGCCTTTTATTATATTTATTTTGATTTTTATTCATTATTAATTCAAAATAAATTAAATAAATGTCAAATGAATGGACTTAGGCGCATGGCTTTGGTCTTGGACTAGATTTGAAGCCCAAAAAACTCATGTATAGCTAGCAATTCGTGTGAGATCATGGAGGCATGATTGGCTTAAAAAGGAATCTTTTCATGCAAGATTGGAAGAAAATATTTTTATCATAATTCACAAAGATTTTATTCACAATTGTTGACCTAATACATCTCTTTATATGTATTCAACATGATCATATCAAAAAGACAACACATGCAAGCTCCCTTGAAGAACCCTAAAGACTAATAGTTTTTCCAAAACTAGGGCATAATAAAATGCTCCTTTCCAGCAAGTTTCATCCGATTACAAGCACTCTATCAGCTCCCTGAGACCTCCAGGAGTCGTTCCCAATCATCCTTGAAGGTCGTAGCATCCCAGATCACTGCAGCCAAGCATCGTCGGTTGATGGAACCTCCTTGAATCCAAACTTACATGCCATGCATTATTAGTTGATTTCATACATATATTCTTGTTCATAATGTTGTTCAAACTTGTTTAGACTCATCGTTCGCAAGTTTTCATGCAGGAATAGAGATCTTCCATTTTTAAGGCATATATCTCCGGCTTCGTTATATCTCCCGTTATAGGCGTTTTTAGGCTAAATGAATGCCACCATTAAATTCACATACCCCGATTTAGAGGGGATATGCTTAATCTCATGTTCTAAATCTAATTATTTTGCAGATTTTGATTTTTGGAGAAACCGGAGAAGATGGTGTTTTCCACCCTCCATGGTGGTTTGACTCACCCTGGGTCACGTGGCTTTGTGCCATTCGTCCATTCAAACAATAGGGGTCCCATCGATGCTGATTTATTTTTAGTTCAAATATAAGAGTACTATTATTATTTAATTGATTGTTTGTATTTTGATCAACGGATGTACAACCACCCCAGTGACAAGCGAGCGCACGTTAAAGTATACATATCTCAGGGTGTGAGTTCGATCCTAGCGCTTCACATTGTTTTTTCATTATTTTCCATCTTTTGCAGATTCAGTGTAGCGCACCCCATGCATCAATGATGCGTCCTCAGCTTCGCAGTCGTCTGATCCAGATCCAACATCCCAGATGCGCTCCCCCATGACGAACTTCTTCGAGCCACTTTCACTAGATCCAGCACTGACATCACGGGCCTCTCCTCTTTAGGCCTAACGAATTGCTTTACCGTACCCCCCTGATTGTTATATTTCAGGCCCAATTTTTTTCCCTTTTTATCAGTCTTTTTTTTTTAATTTTCCAACATAATTAATTTTTACTAACTAAAATTAATCTAGACTCTTAGGTTCTAATTAACTTTTTCTTATTAATTCAACTAATTAATCTTTTTTAGTCACTTAACTTTTTTTATAATTATAATTAATTGATTTTTCTTGAGATCTAATATCTTTTTTTTTTCATAAAAAAATAACAAAAACATTCTTCTTTCTCCAATTCAAATTTTTTTAGGTTAATTGTGCTATTGTGGACGTTTTTATTTCTTATATTTATTTTCATTATTATTTGTAATTGCCTATGGTTTGTAATAGTAATTAGGGATTAAATTCTGCATTTCTATTATGTATCTCTCCCAAAGTCGTGTAATAGCTTAGGATTTATTTTCTGCTTTTATTTTCAGTTTTATTTTCCGTACTTTATTGCTTTATTATTTTTATTATATTATTGTTAGTAACCAGGCTTGTATAGAAAGATAAAAATAAATCGGTAGCAAACCTTAATGCAAGATAAACAATACTTGAATCACAACACACTTTGCACACTCACACCTCTAGGGTAATCTCCCTTGTTGCTTTCGGAACAAAAAGAGTCATGTCCCTTGAACGTGGGAACGCTTTAGCATTGTCCCTGGAAAACAAAGATCGTAGTTCCTCGATGACCCTTGCGATGCTGCCTTCGGTAAACGATCTAGTCCCTTACGAAAAATTGGTAAAGCGCCCCTACAAGTTGCCTTCAATGATTGTACGATGATTCATGCTTGTCCATTTATATCCAACGATAGGGCTTCCTACTAACTAATGGTAGGATAACACTATCTAAAGGAGGAGGAAAAGAACAATAAAGATCTTGAGTAGGTAGATCGCTCGTAATCGCTTGCTCATAAACATTTCAAAATAAAACACTTTTCTCACAGACACTTTTCAAAATATTTTCAAACAAACTCTTTGTACGCATTCTCGAAGACATATACGAGAATCATTACAAAGTGGTCTCACATTGGCATTCAAAATATTTTCAAACATACATTCACAAAGCAATTTCAAAAAGTGAACTAAGCGATTAAGAGCCTGTAAATAACTACGGACGAAAGTGGTACTAACACCTTCCTTTTTCATAACCTACCCCCCGAACTCAATAATCTCAAGGTCTTTCCTGTTCTTTTCACCCTTTCCTTATTGGATAAAAAAAAAATCGGTGGCGACTCTTACTATCCGCAACATGTGCGATTAAACGCACAACCAAGTCAGTTCTCTCATCGTATTACAGTACTCAACAATAACAACATTAGTACAACAAAATTGTTCACACAAACATACTTATTTGTTATCAAAATTCAGAGATAATATTGCAGAAACAAATCTTGTTCTAACACTTCTTACCAATTGTACATTCTTAGAAGTTCTTAAGTCTTAAAGTTTTATGTGTTATATTTTGTTTACACCTCTAATTGTATATCAAGTGTAATTATCACTCTATCACTATCATTTATCTATTAGATAGATTATCAAAAGTCTCTTGCCTGCATGCTTGAGCAATTAGAAGTCTTTTGCTTATGTGCTTGAGCAATTGGAAGTCTTTCACCTGCGTGCTTGAGCAATCAGAAGTATCTTGCTTGTGTGTTTGAGCATTAAAGTTTCTTACTTGTGTGTTTGGAAATTAGAAGTCTCTTGCTTGTGTGTTTGAGCAACTTGCAATCAATTTTGATTAAAGTGAAAATCTCTTGAAAATATATGGGGACTGAACTACTCCTAATTTATAGTAAAAACTAAGATAATGGCTTGTATGTTGTCTTACTCTCTTCTTTACTTCTATTCAACAATATTCCACTGCTATCTACTAAATTCTGAATTAGATTTTGACCATCATAATCAAAATTTGATAACATAGACTCTCAAATCATTATTTAATAGATATGAAAATAGGCGATTAATTGATGGCCAGAATTAAATTCTGACTATCATAATTAGAATTTGATTTCACTGCTATTCAACAATGTCTAAACGATACACCTCTTATAGGCTCTCAAGTCATTATTTAATAAATATGAAAATAGGGAATAATTGATATAAAATAAAATATTAAAAAAACTCGCACTCACATTTATATAACAACACTTTAGACAAGACAAGAGCATATGATTATTGTAGATTTATTATTTTATTTTTTTGCATGAGCAACAACAATCCTGCTAAACTTATCAACTTCATATTAATTTTCTTTCGTCAATCGATTACACATGTATCATTTTGGATCCATAACCTAATTGTTCATTTATTCATTTCAAACTTATAAAAAAATATAAAACAAATATATATATATATATATATATATATATATATATATATATATATATATATATATATATATATATATATATATATATATATATATATATATATATATATATATATATATATATATAGCAATACATTAATAAATTTTCAGATAAGTGCAAAATACCTGCAAACAACTCTAAAGTACACAATATTCAGATAAGTGCAAAAAAAACTTAGGTCAAAGATAGAGGAATGTATAACAAACTAGAGAATAAAGCATGTAATAAAAGTTAAAAACAAAAAAACAAAAAGACTCAAACAAGTAAAAAGCGTGGATGCAATTGCAAAGCACATAACAAAACAGTAATTGAGCATTATTGTCACAAGCTATCTACAGTAATGAACGTAAAAGGTTCTTTTATTCTTGTCATCAAGAAGATGTCTTTGTGTACAAGCAAGACAAGTTCTCCTGGATTTAATGCAGTTTAAGTACATTTTTCTTAGTACTTGCCACATGGCTGACCTTTCAAAGAACTAACTTCGAATAATTAGGTAAAAAAAAAAGTGTTATTCATAAAGACAAAAATTTTAGGCTGAAACATAGATAGTTTGTCTTAATTACTCAACTAAGATATTTTTTATAAATAAACTATTGCATCCTGTCAAACAATAAAACTATGATTTTTATAATATTATAGTAAACCCCTAAACGCGTTTTTTGTTTTTATTTTGACAAGACAAGCCTTGTTTGTTTTATGGGGCCTTGGATTTCCTAATATTGTGTATATAGTGACAAAATTACTAAATAGTCTAGTAAAAAGATAAAAATAAAAGTACAAATAAATAGTCAACATCTTCACATTGGTATAGATGTCTCCTAAAAGACTAAGAATGTATACCTATATATCATAATTGATCAATTTCATCAACCTTCTATGCACTTCTATTAACCAGCTCTAGTGATAATTACTATAATAGCAATGATATGCTTACACCCATTTCTTACACTAAATATTTATATTGAATGTAGTGTTCATTATATTTATATGATAAATAATATTTCTTTAAATAAAATATATATTTATAAACAGTATATAAACAATGACGTGAACAATATATAAATAATGATACACAAATAAATAGTTTATGTGAATAATGCATGAACAATAATTTTAGTAGTAAAATAAAGTTGGTTAATATAATATAAAAATTAATTAATGAATAATGAATTTAGTTAATAAACAATTAAATATTAAAAAAAAATTAATAGTAAAATGAAGTTGATTAATAAAAAATAAAAACTAAATTAATAAAATAATGGAATAGATTAATAAACATTCGAATATTAATAATAATTTTTAATAATAAAATAAAATTAATTACTAAAAAATAAAATTTTAATTAATAAAGATTAATCAAGCACTTTTATATTTTTATCCCTTAATACATTTTGTGATGTACTCTTATTTTGATATCCAATATTCATCAAAAATATTCTTCATTACACCTACATCTCTCATTTCAAAAAGATTTCTTGAGTTTTTCTAAGTTTTCCCTTTTTCTTTTTCAATAATAAGCGTATCACCAAAAAAAGATAAAACTACAATGATATCATCATTTTTATACTTACTCACAAAAATATAGTGGTCACTTTTGTGAGGATAAATTCGTCCTCAAATATTTTGAATAATGTTAAAATAAAGAAAAATTTGCACTTCTGAATATTGGACAATATTTTTATGTCTTGTGGCACTCTTCTATATTAGAGGTATTAAGAATCATTAAAAAACATTTTTAAAATTAATCTAAGCTATTAAAAATAATTTTTTGTATAATTTTTTATTGCATGTGTCGACACATCCGCTTTTTAGGTCGAGACATGCAACTCATTTTTAAAGTCTATAGATTCTGTAATTCAGAGGTCGACACATGTATTCATTCAGGTCGACACATACTGAAGCATTTCTGAAATTGTAGAAATTTTTATTTTATGTGTCAACACATAAGCTTTTCAGGTCGATACATTTACTATCATTTTAAAGCCTGTAGTCTCTGACGTCGTTCGGTCGACAGATAACCTTGTATAGATCGACACATACAGTTTAAAAATTACGTATGTGTCAACACATATGGTACTTAGGTCGACACATATTGTTTGTTTTGTCAAATTTCATAAAATCTTTTTATTCTGAATCTGTCCATTTTGCCCTAAAAGTTTCAAAACTATAAATACTCTTTCATGCATCATTCATAACTTGGTGAAACCATAAAATTAACCTATTTCTCTCTTCATCTTCAATCTATGCATACACACTGACATTACATTGTAGCGATGTTCTGTTGGAGTGTCATCTAGACGAGGATTGATAGTTTCCAATTGTGTATTGGGTTGAGCTTTGTAGGGGTTTTCATCTAGAAAAACATCGGGTTCTTCCTCCAAGATCATTGGTTGATTTGGGGGTTTTCGTGCAAGACGTTCGAGAAGTAATTGCGGCCAAGTGAAGTCCTTTGGAGATAAAGAACACAAGGGATCCTTTAGAGATAAAGAACTCAAAGGAAGTAGCGCAAAAACGGCGGATTACAATCGAAGTCTTGTGTTGCAATAGTTTGAAATTAATGGCGCGCGAAAGCTTTAGATATAAAGAACACAAAGGAGTAGCAAGATCCCGATAGTCAATTTGCATCTATTGTGTTTTGGTCCTTCTCAAGATCAAAAGAAGAGAAGGGGTTCAATCAACAAAAAGCTTATGGTTTATGAAGTTCCTCTTAAACACTTATCTTGTATCAACAATTTTGTATAGTTATCCTAATTCCATTAAAATTAGGTGCATATATACCCACACGCGAGGACGATATTGGGGAACTGTGAAGACAAATTCCTTGTGTCTCCTTTTTTGTTTTTACTTGATTTGATTTTCATTAATCAATTTGTCAAATAATATTGTATTACCATTTGAATTATAAGAATTTTTGAACTGTTTTTTTATTGTAAATCAAATGTTGATATATCTTATAATTACTTTTGATTATAACTGGTTTTGTGTATCAACACAACCGAGTGAAATTTTCTGAAAATTCACTTGCACACCATGTGTTTGATAAATTGATTCAAATAGTTCTTTTTAATATTGACATTGGAAATAACTTTACTAGTAACTTGGGATAAACGTTAAATAATTTGTTAAGTGATCTAAGTATATTAATTCAATTTTTTGTTCTTATTCCATATTGAATTTGTTGTTACGATTTTCATATTCGAGTTTCCAATAACATTCGTATAGACGACACTTCTAAAAAAGCTTTCGCGCCGCTCTTTGGTAAAACAAATTTTAAAAATCAGATTTTTGTACTAAATTTAAAAGGGGTATCTATTCACCCCCTCTAGATACATTGTCGTCGTCTAACAAGTGGCATCAAGAGCCCGGTTCATTCTGGCTTCAACGCTTTTAGAAAATGACTTAGAACCTAAAGGGAATTATAAAAGAGCCCTAGTTTTCACGGAAAAAAATTATAGTTATTGGAAAGCTTGTATGCAAATTCATGTCAATTCATATGACAAAGGTGTTTGGGAAGTTATTCAAAATGGTCCAACACATGTGACATATGAGGTTGAAGGTGCTACCATACCTAAGCTGGAAAACTTATGGAATGAGGATGATAATAAGAAGTGGGCACACAATTGGAAAGCAAAGAACATCATTGTATCCTCTCTTAGTATTGATGAGTTATATCACATTTCCCATTGTCAAATCGCTAAAGCTATGCGGGATGCTTTACAAGTTACCTATGAGAGAACTAATAAGATCAAACAAGCTAGAATTAATACACTTAATCAAGAGTTTGAACTCTTTCGCACGAAGCAATGGGAAACCATTTCTCAAATACAAAAGCGGTTATCACATCTTATTAAACGTTTAAATTTACTAGGTAATCCTATTTCCAATGTTATTGCTACTAACAAGGTGTTGAGATGTATTACTAAGAATTGGCAACCAAAGGTCATCGCGATCAAGGAAGCCAAGAATCTTGCAACACTCGATCCCACCACCTTGTTTGGAAAGTTAGAAGTACACCAACAAGAAATCAATTGCTTGGATAAACATGAAAAGAAGCTTGCGACAAAGAAAAAGGAAAAAGGGTTTGTTAAGGACGAAATCTTGAAGTCTAAATCTCTCAAGTCTTCAAGCTCAAATTCCTCAAGGAAAGAGCTCACTAATGATAGTGATTCTAGAAATGAAGAGAATTAAGATGATGAAGAAATGGGATTATTTGTAAGGAAATATAATCGATACATTCAAAAGAATGATGTTAAACACTGATAATAATCTTACGAAATTGAGAAGACAATCTTTCTCATATAAAGATGAAGACAACAAAAAGGAAAATTCAAAGGGTATTTATTACGAATGCGGAAAACTGGATCATTATAGACCGCATTGTCCATCTCTT
The DNA here is from genome assembly GCA_948472305.1 of Vicia faba. Taxonomy (NCBI): domain Eukaryota; kingdom Viridiplantae; phylum Streptophyta; class Magnoliopsida; order Fabales; family Fabaceae; genus Vicia; species Vicia faba. Next base: position 1,639,361,610 of record OX451736.1, on the reverse strand, counting down.
GCTAAGAAGAAAGGAAAGAGTCAACGAAACAACTCTAAAAATCCTAGACAAGTCTATATTGCTTAGGATAGTGATAGTGATGTCTCAAGCAATGAAAGCTCAAGTTAGAGTGATGAAAAGGAAAACTATTGTTTCACGGAAAATCATCGTCAAAGCAAGAAAATGGATGTAAGTCATTCTAAATACTCTAATATTGCAAAGTTGTCTTTTATTGATTTTAATAATCAATTTGAAAATCTACAAAAAGAGACTTTATATGCTAGCAAAAGGTTGTTCTCCCAAGAAAAGATTTTTACTTATTTGTAGGCCAAGGTTGAAGAAACAAATGAAAAATTGAGGCATTAAAGAAACTTATTGTAGATAGTTCAAATTGTGTAAAAGAGGATGGACAATATTTTAAATTTGGATGTGAAACTTGTCAAATTTGGCAACAAGAAGTGAGTAATATTGAAACCAAATTAGAAAAAATACATCATCCCATTGATACTATTTCTATTATATGTTCAAAGATTGAAAAGCCTCATAAAAATTATAAAATTATTAAAAATAAGTTTAATAGCATAGGTGATTCTCATCATAGGTTATTTTGTCACTATTGTTGCAAAAAAGGCCACACAATTGAAAAATGAAAATTTAGGTGCTTTTTGGTTTCTAAAGGCAATTTCCAATTATTTCCCAAATGCAACCATTATTTAAATCACGCTCAAGGACCCAATGAGAATTGGATACCTACTACTTTTGTTTGATATTTGTAGGATGAGTGTCTTGATGTTATTATGGGAAAATGGATTCTCGATAGTGGATGTTCAAGACACATGACGACAAACATATATCTCTTCTTCGACTTTGTGGCGAAGAAGAAAGATTTTGTATCCTATGGTGATCACAACATAGGTGTAATACTTGAAAAATGTAGTATAGGTAATCTCTAAACTATTACAATCTCAAATGTTATGTTAGTTGAAGGTTATAGACATAATCTTCTTAGTATTAGTCAATTATGCGACAATGGGTATAAGGTAACTTTTGCCAAAGATTGTTGCATAATAGATCATAATGAAAAGAATGATTGTATGTTTAAGGGTGTGAGAGTTAGTAATATCTATATGCTCAACTTAAGAGAGATTTTGATGAATAATTCCCAATGTCTTGTTACCTTGAATGAAGACTCTTGGCTATGGCATAGACGTTTGGCTCAAGTCAACTTTGATCTACTTAACAAAATAGTTAAAAAAAGATTTAGTAATCGTTCTACCAAAAATGAAATTTTAAAAAGACCATTTATGTGATGCATGTCAAAAGGGTAAGCAAACGAGAGTCTCTTTTAAATCAAAAAATGTTGTTTCAACATCTAGACCTCTTGAGCTCCTTCACATGGATTTATTTGGTCCTTCACAGACTAAAAGTTTAGATGGAAATTACTATGGTCTTGTAATTATGGATGATTACTCAAGATTTTATTGGACTATTTTCTTGGTAGCAAAGATGAAACGTTCTCGACTTTCACACGTTTTGCCAAGTTAGCTCAAAATAAATTAAATTCAAATATTTTTGCCATTCGAAGTGATCAGGGAGGTGAATTTGAAAATCATCTCTTTGAAGAATATTATGATAAATTTGGAATTGAACATAACTTTTAAGCTCGTATAACTCCACAACAAAATGGTGTTGTGGAGCCTAAAAATCGTGTTTTAGCGGAGTTGGCAAGAACAATGCTCAATGATTGTGGTCTACCAAAATATTTTTGGGCTGATGCTATTAGCACGTCGTGTTATGTCTTAAATAGGATACTTATTCATCTCATTCTTGAGAAAACTCCCTATGAACTTTTAAAAGGTAGAAAACCAAATTTATCTCATCTTCATGTCTTTGGATGTAAATGTTTTATTTTAAATAATGGAAAAGATAACCTTGGAAAATTGACGCGAAAGCCAATGAAGGTATTTTTCTTGGATACTCTCAATATAGAAAAGCATATAGAGTTTATAACAAAAGATTACTTATTGTTGAGGAGTCGGTCCATGTAACTTTTGATGAGACTTCCCCAAATAGTGTTGGAAAAGGTAGTTATTTTCATGGTATAGGTGCATCTACAGAAGACATACTCAAGGACACTAATAAAGGAGTTGATCAACCTAAATCAATAGAAATTGAGAAATATGAATATGACAACCAAGAAAATAAAGATGATGAAAGTCATGAAGAAAATGATGGTCTTCCATTAGAGTGGAGAATCTCCAAGGATCATTCAGTTGACATCATTATAGGTGATATCACCAAATGGGTAACTACTCGCTCTAAGATGATTAATTTTTGTTATCATCATGCATATTGTTGTACCCAAAAATTTTACCTCCCACTTTTACTCAAGCCATGCTCTTAGAGGTTTTCAATTGCTCAAGGATGACCAATAATTGTCCAGACAAATTCTCCTCCTAAGCAATGAACCTCTAACTAGGGTTTCACTTTTCATAAAGATGTGTATGCTCCAAATATCTCAAATAATGTCTATGGCCATAATATTCCTTCAAGGTTGTCCATGACAAATTGCATGCCTTCCACTACATGTTTGCTCAGCCAATTGCTCAAATGCTTGAAAATCAACTATTCTAGGTCAAAAGTCAACTGTGGCCCAAATACAGTCAAACATCACAATTTTTGGTCAACATCAAAATATTGAAGTGATATCCATCATTTGATCAAGGGTTGATCATAATTCCTCAAGAAATGCTCCTAATCTATCAAAAGTCAAGAATTACTAAATTGGGGTTTCAATAGGAAAAGTCAACTAAACTTTGACCAGGCATAACTTTCACATACTTCATCCATTTTCCCCCAACAAAAGCTCATTTTGAAGAGAATCCAATTCCCTAAAACTTCTCTTTTCCCTCAAGTCCAGAAAATGTACCATTTGAAAGATACAAGCTCATAAATTATAGGTCAATTTCAGAAAGTCAACAAAAGACACTTTTTGTCAAGACCATTTACATCAAGATTAATTATTCAAATATCATTATCATGAGATAAAAATTGAGAAAGTTTTGGCTTTCCCAAGTTGGGAAAATTTGGGAAATTTTAAGAATTATGCATTTAATAAACTTGGATTGTTAAGGCAATGGCCCAACTTTTTGGACTTCAAACACCCTCATAACATTATAAAGGACCTCTAAAATAATTTCTATCTTACCTTGTATTTTTCCTTTATTTTAATCATATCTATTTTGATTTATTTCAAATAAATATAAAATAAATGGTACAAAATAATTGGAAATGAGCCTTGACCCTTAGGCTATTGTTTTATCTTGACATAAGGCCCAGGAACACGTGCAAGGGATATCCAGATTCATTCATCATCAAACAAGGCATGAAATCTCATTTTTGGCATGAATTCAAAAAGTCATTCATGGCCTTAAAACACAACCTTAATGCTCGATTTATTTCCATGCTTTCGTCTTAACTCCATCTCCTCTATATAAGGATCATGTTAGCAAGCATAACACAGGTGCAGACAGCTTAGAAAGAGCTCTCCAAAATTCTAAAAATATTATTGTAATTTGGTGGGAGAACTGACTTGAAGGTTTTGCGTTTTATCGCAAATGTTGCGGTTAGCAAGAGTTGCCACCGACTTTTCTTTTATCCAAAAGGATAGGTGAAAAATCACAGGAAAGACCTTTGAAATTATTTCTTGAGTTCGGGGGGTAGATTATGAAAAGGGAAGGTATTAGAACCCTTTTCATCCATGGTTTTCCATGGGCTCTTAGTTACTTGATAGATCACTTGCTTTTGTTTGAAATTATGCTTTGTGTGGTTTTTGAAAGTATTTAGTAAAGAGGCCATTTTTTAGGAAATCTTTGTAATGATTCTCGTTCGTAAGAATGTATACAAAGATGTTTGATCTTTTGAAAATGTTTTCAAATTTTTAAGATGTTTTGAAAGTGTAGGTGTTTGTTTTGAAAAATAGCAAGGATGTTTTGAAATTGAGCAAGTAATTAGGAGCATTCTACCTACTTAAAAGTCTTTCATGTTCATTTCCTTTTTCCTTTGACATTGTTATCTTACCATTGATTTGGTAAGTAACCCTATCTTTGGATGTAAACGGGACGGCCGTGGATCATCGTATAACCATGATTAACAATGTTGCAAGGTATCTTAGCATTCTCTTTTAGGGACTAAGATCATTTGAAAGGCAACATAGATAGCGTCATCGAGGGACTATGATCTTATACTTTGCTTGTTTTTTCTAAAATACCTCACATGCGTAATATGGCAATTTTGTAAAGGTAACCAAGTGGATTTTCCCTAGGGGGTGCTTATGTGCAAGTGTATTATTTTCATGCTCGATTTTGTCTTTGATTAGGGTTTTATACGCATTGGTTTTAATCTTTCCATACAAACCCTAATTACTAGCATGTTATATATAAAGCAATAAATTGTGGAATTTAAAGTTACTACGCTATTACAATACTTGTGGGAGGGGGTGTACAAATTATAAATGTGGGTTACAAGAAAATAAACCTAATTAATTTATTACAACCATATTGAATTGGTATAAATGTATAAGAAATTAAATGAATATAATGTACAAAATGAATAAATATACAAGAATGTAAGTGTGAAGATAATGGATATTTATTTGGATTTTTTTAGAGAAAATAGATTTTGATTTTAACCTAATTAGTTAAAGGGAAAAATAATTAATTAAACATAAATTTACTAAGAAAAGATTTTAAATAAAACCCTAATTCTATTAATTGATTAAAGATAAATTAAGTTTAAGAAAAGTATTTTTGGTATTTTTGTCTTGAAAATAATCATAGTGTTATAAAATAATTTTGGCATTTTTTTATATTAAATTATATATTTTAAATGGTGTAAAAGGAAATAACTAACAAAAACTATTTTTAATTAAATTTACATGAATAATTAGTAAAATAAATAAAGTATGATTAATAAAATAATTTTTTGTGTGAGAAAAATAAATAAACTATCTCAAAATGTAAATCTATTATTTTTGTATCTTTTATGATTTTTTAATATTAGAAAATATATTAAGAAAATAAAAAAAAATGAAAATAAGAAAAGAAAATAAAACTGGGCCAGGGGTGTGTAAATGAAGCAGGTGGGGTAGCAAGCAAAAATAAAAACAAACAAAGCCCAAGGAGGCCCAGCACCCTGCCAAAAAAGAGAGTCAGAATGCAAAAAATGTGAAAAATCCAAAAGGGTACCACTGGGGCTCGAATCCAGGTCCCTCAGGTTACAGGCGCGCGCTTCTACCACTGGGGTGACTTTAAATTCGCTTATATAAATCAAACAATAAATACATATAGCAAACACGTTTCTGAGGCCAACTTCATCTTCAACCTCACGCCCAGCCAGAAGCTCTATAACTCAATCAATCCTCAACAAAAATGAAAACTGTAAACATGAAACTTGTAGCAAATTTCCTCACGGTTTCAGAAATGTAAAGCATTAAAACTATGGATCAAAGACAAACATGAATTTCAATGGCCCTAATATGAACCCTAAAAATATCAGAAATTTCACTCTTAAAATTCTCTAAGCTCAAGCAAAATTAATGAAAACTATGAACATGGTTAGCTTTAGAGCAATGATATCTACATGTTTCATTCACAAATAAATCATTGATGATGCCTGTATGAAAAGTTCCAAAGTTAGAAAAAATACCTTGCAATAAGGTATCAGGTTTTAAGTTTGAGCAACTTTCAGTAAGTTCCAATGGTTGGGTTAGCTTCCTCAAGTTCCCAGGAAGCTAATGGGATGCTTAGCTTGAGCTGAAAGTGCCTGAGGAGTTCTGGAGAAGTCCAAGTGCAAAGCTTTGTTTTTGAAAATGGAGGATGGTGTTAATTGAGTTACAGTCTTGTAACAGGGTGTGAGATCAGTTCTAAATGATGTTTAGATGCTTTAGGAACCAAAAGGCTTGAAAACGCACGAGGGAGTTATGAGTTTCAAGTTTTTGGTCAGTTTATGTGAAAATGGAGGTATGAGATGTGATTCTGAGCTCTTGGTGTTTTCAGGGGTCAAACATGTGTCAGATTTGTGTCAAATGCTTTGTGTATGTATAAACAAAAGGTTTTGAGAGCTTTGGACAATCAGAAGTACAAGTTTTCAGCTAATTGTTAGGTTACTTGATTTTGAAGAAAAGTGTGAAACCAAGTTTCAATGTGAAGTACAAGCATGGGCTGGGTGATTTTAAGTGTCTAAACCATTTCTCTTGTGTTATGATACATGTATGATCATAAGAGAACAAGTGCAAGGCTCAAGAACAAGTTTTGTGCAAAAAGTCACTTTATCAAAATGGCAATGTGCACTTTCTTCCCAAAGTGGATATAAAACTTGGCCTTGCATTGAATGATTGAAATGAGACCTCTAACAGCTGTGCAAGCAATTAACTATGGAGTTCCTAACAAGTTTGAGGCCTGAAAAGTAGAGTTTATGCAGCATAACTTTGAATTTGAATTTTGTTCATCACAAAATGCCTTGTAAATCAAGTGATAAAACCCTAACTTCATCTCTTCGATTCTCCCTACTCAAGAATGATCTCAAAGAGTTCTTGGACATTTTGGAAATCTTTTAATGTTCTATACAACCCATCTTTGAATTTATTTTGAATATTCCCCTTGGAACTATATGAAAAAGTGCCATGAAGTTGGGTCAAAATCCTGACCAAATTAGGACAAAAATTTCACTAAGTGTTTTGTTTCATGACCATGTATTCTTAAAATTATAACTTGAGATCCAAGCAATTTTGGAAGGAGTTGTGTAAATCAAAGTTATATATTTCATGGATATATACAAATTTCATGTTGGAAGTTTCTCTTGAATCATCTTGCATCATGGTGAAAATTTTGCTCAAAGTTGTGAAAAATAAGAAATTTTCAACACTTAGAAAAATTTCTAAGTTTAGAAATCTTCAATTTTCAAAATGAAATTTTGAATTTTGGATTTCTTGATGAAAAAGTTTCATATTTTTACATGTTTTGATGAATTGTGATCTTTGGCATTTGAATTTGACCAAAAAGTCAAAGTTTGTCTTTTCAGTATACAGTTGACTTTTGATTAGTTGACTGAAAATTCATATGTCAATCCTTTGGACTTGAGCAATGTTTTGAGCCAAGTAATTAGGTCAAAATGATGCAATTGGACTCTTCAGATCATTCCTTTAACCAATTGATCATTTGCTAGGTCAAAAATCAGAAATTTCCCTTTCCCAATCAAAACCCCAATTTTGATCATTTTGCCCTTTTGAAGATTTGATCAAATTTCTTATGGAATTGTGGTCCAAACTTTATCAAATGACACATATGAGTTTAAAATGTTGATGCAAATAAAAAATTATGAAGTTTGGCTATAAATTGGCCATGGTTGACTTTTCCCCCCAATATAGCTGATTTTTAGGTCAACTGCACAATTGACTGAGCAAAAGTGTGATCCAAGGCTTGAAACTTGACATGAGTAATCTTGGGGGTCCATAATGATCCATGAAAGTCATATGAAGCATTTAAAGTTAAAATATCCTTGTTCAATCTCAAACCCTAATTTTTGTCATCAGTGCTTAAGGAGGTGTCTTAAGTTGATCCAACCCTAATGTAGTCTTGAGCCAAAGGAGATCTTGTGAGAAAATTCTTGACATGTGAGAGAGAAAATTTTGAGGTACAACAATTGCCCCTGTTCAATCTTCTTAAGCCTGAAGAGTTAGATTGGCGAGTTTTGCCATTCGTGACTCGAAGGTAGAAGATGATTGGACACTAGAGTGCCCAAAAATTTGCACTCGGTGATGTGATGGTCGATGGTAGGGGGAATGGGCTTAAAGATGCCATTTGGAGAGATGATGGAAAGTTGTTAGAGATGATATTGTAGATGCCATCCGGAAATGATTGTTGAACCGTATCTGTAAGCTGAAACTGAATGAGTATCAGGACGACATCCGTGTCTGGAGCGTATCCGAACTGTATCTGAGAAGTTGAATTTGAATGAGCATCAGAATGGCATCCGCGTCTGGAGTGTATCTGAACTGTATCTGAGAGTTGAATCTGAATGAGTATCAGAATGGCATCCGTATCTAGAGCGTGTCTGAACTGTATCTAAAAATTCAATATGAATGAGTATCGGGATGGCAGGAGTGTCTGGAGCGTATCTGAACTGTATCTAAGAGTTGAATCTGAATGAGTATCAGAATAGCATCTGTATCTGAAGCATGTCTGAAATGTATCTGAGAGTTGAATCTGAATGAGTATCAGGATGGCATCCATGTCGGGAGCGTTTCTGAACTATATCTGAAGATTGAATCTGAATGAGTATCAGGATGGAATCCGCGTCTGGAGCGTATATGAACTGTATCTGAAGATTGAATCTGAAGAAACCAAGTTGGATTGCTTCAGTTGATCGTTTAGATAATTATCCTGGCTTGTCTTAGGTATCAACCTTTGACCTTTGTAATTTGTTGATGATAGCCAATGATTAATCTTATCCTGAAAAGGGTAAAACATTAGTTGTAAGCAATGTTATGATGCATGATACAATGAGATTGCGATATATGAATTCGTATTATCGATGTCTATGATATATGGATGTGATGTACGCATATGTGAGCTAATCTTTTACGCTGCTGTTGGATTGGGGAAAATAAATCCCTGAATGCTGCTGAGGATATGGAGTGTAAGTCCTCATGTTGTGAAGTCGAAGTGTTGATGAATTTCCTTTTAGAGAAATAAACTTTGTTGTAAGGGAAACTCCATGTACTGCTTGTAGAATCCTGTTGGGGAATCCTGAGAAATTGGACGACTTCTACTGGGGATTTATAACTGGAAGTCTTGTTCCGTTGGGGATTTAAACTGCACACTGCGGGAAATTTTATGGAAACAATTTGGAGAGATTTCCCTATTTCTTAAAGGCATCAGTGATTGTCTTTTTATTTTGTTCATTTGTAAACAGTAGTTATGTTCAAATGCATATGTTCAAAAATAAATCATTGGACGTTTTTGCAAACAAAACACAAGAGTAAAGAAAAAACAGATAACTTTGCACTTTCAAAGGGATATCTTGGTATTGATTTTGAGTAAGTATTTTTGTACAATGAGACAAACATTCTAGTAAGAGAATGTTGTCGTAAAAAAATGAAAATTTTATACAAAGAAAAGATAGCAATGTGCAATAATCCCATGGGGTTCCCATTCTGCTATAGCCTTCGTGTCTCTGAGCCTCTTGTCTATTTGTTTCCTTGTCCGAAGCTGATTAAATTGATCAGAACCGTTGAGTTTGCAAGTTGTCCGTGAGGTGATCCAATGGGACATAGTCATACGCTTTAATTCCCTAACTTTTTCCTGGACCGCCCTTTCGGGGTTTCAGTCCACCGATATACCCTTTTTTTCCCAAGTCGCCCTTTCGGGTTTTCAACTTGCCGGGTGTACAGATTTTTTTTTTGTTTTATCCCTAATTTTTGCCATAACCTTTTTGGTTCGCCGAGATGCCCTTTTTTTGCCTAGGTGTGTCAACCTAGCGGGTCTTTTTATGCGTAGTATCTTTTAACTATGTCTGCTTTCACAGGGTGCGGTAGGTCGTCGCCATCCATGGTGGTCAATATCATTTCTCCACCAGAGAATATGCTTTTGATCATAAATGGTCCTTCGTATGTAGGAGTCTATTTGCCCCTGGGATCACCTTGCGGTAGTATGATGCGCTTGATCACCAGATCCCCAACTTGATACACTTGGCATCTGACCTTTTTGTTGAAAGCCGTGATCATATGTTTTTGATACAATTAACCATGACAGACAGCAGTAAGCCTTTTCTCATCAATTAAATTCAGTTGATCAAGTCGAGTCTGGATGCAATCTTCTTCATTCAGCTCTGCATCCTTCATGATTCTCAGGGAGGGGATTTAAACCTCAATAGGCAAGACAACTTCCATGCCATATACCAAAGAGTAAGGTGTTTCCCTGGTTGATGTGTGTGTTGTGGTACGATACCCGTGGAGAGCGAATGGTAACATCTCATGCCAGTCTTTATATGTAACTGTAGTTTTCTGTATGATCTTTTTGATATTCTTATTTGCGGCTTCGACAAAACCATTCATCTTTGGCCGGTAAGGGGAAGAATTGTGATGCTGGATCTTGAACTGCTCGCACAGGGAGGTGATTATAGTATTGTTTAGATTCGTACCATTTTCTGTGATGATCCTCTCCAGGATACCATACCGACAAATGAGATTCTGTTTAATAAACTAGGCTACAACATTCTTGGTCATGGAAGCGAAAGAGGCTGCCTCAACCGATTTTGTAAAATAGTCAATGGCCACTAAGATTAAGCGGTTCCCATTAGAGGCTGTTGGTTTGATTTCCCCAATCATATAGATGCCCCACATAGCAAAGGGCCAAGGAGCCGTCAAGACATTCAGAAGAACCGGGGGTACGTGCACCTTGTCAGCATAAATCTGACACTTGTGGCAGGTTCGAGAGTGTTGATAGCAATCTGCTTCCATGGTATACCAGTAATAGCCTGCCCGTAGGATCTTCTTTGCCATCGTATGCCCACTAGAATGAGTGCCAAAAGTGCCTTCATGTAGATCAGCCATGATCTCTTCCGCTTCAACCTTGTCCATGCAACGAAGTAACACAAAGTCATGGTTGCGCTTGTAAAGAATTCCATTACTAAAGAATTTAGAAGAGAATCTCCTTAAGAACTTCTTATCATTGACTGAAGCTCCTTCTGGATATTATTGAGCCTCGAGATACCTCTTGACTTCGTGAAACCAAGGCTGGTCCACTACTTCTTCAGTATTAATCTCGTGACAGTGAGCTGGTTAATCCATCCGTTCAATGGTAATTTGGGGAGCCTCATTATCCCATTTAAGTTTAAACATGGATAACATTGTGGCTAGTGCGTCTGCTAGCTGATTTTCTTCTCACGGGAAGTGCTCGAAGGTAATATTCTCAAAGTGTGGGATCAATGTCAGCACATGTTCTTTGTAGGGGATAAGGTTAGGGTGTTTGGTGTCCCATTCCCCTTTGATCTGGATGATGACCAAAGCTGAATCTCCGAATACACTTAAAGATTTGATCCCCAAGTCTATGGCATCTTTGAGACCAAAAATGCACGCTTTATATTCTGCCATGTTATTTGTACAATTGAAGCAGAGTCTTGCTGTAAAGGGAGTATGACATCCTTCAGGAGATATGAGTACAACACCAATACCATTTCCGAGTGCGTTGGATTCCCCATCAAAAAGCAGGGTCCATCGGGATCCTTGTTCAGGTTCGTCATATGGTATGAATTCTTCACAGTTGTTTACCATCATGATGTCTTCATCTGGGAATTCTAACTTCATGGACTGGTAATCTTCCACAGCTTGGTGAGTAAGGTGATCAGCTAGTACACTACCCTTTATTTCTTTTTGGGTAGTATACTGTATGTCATACTCTGTCAGGATCATCTTCCATCTCTCTATTCTCCCAGAGAGAGCAGGTTTCTCGAAGATGTATTTTAATGGATCCATTCTAGATATCAATAAGGTAGTATGGGTCAACATATACTGTCTTAGCCGGCAAGAAACCCATTCCAGAGCGCAACAAGTTTTCTCGAGCAGTGAATATCTTGTTTCACAGTCAGTAAACTTTTTGCTCAGGTAATAAATAACATGCTCTTTTCGTCCAGAATCGTCATGCTGCCCCAGTATGTACCCCATTGAATTTTCCAAAATAGTTAGATACATGATCAATGGTCTTCCCTCGACTGGTGGCATCAAAACTGGAGGCTCTTGCAGGTACTCTTTGATCTTGTGAAAAGCAGTTTGACACTCATCATTCCATTTGACTACTTGATCTTTCTTCAGTAATTTGAAGATTGATTCACAAGTAGCTGTTAGGTGAGAGATGAATCTGGAAATGTAGTTTAAACGTCCCAGGAATCCTCTGACTTCCTTCTTGGTACGAGGAGCAGGCATCTCTTGGATTGCTTTCACTTTGGCAGGATCTACTTCAATACCTTTATTGCTGACGACAAAGCCTAGGAGTTTACCATACCTCACCCCAAATGTGCATTTATTTGGGTTCAACCTTAGCTTGTATTTATTTAGCCTCTCAAACAGTTTTTGTAAATGATCAAGATGCTCTTCTTCCGTTTGAGATCTAGCTATCATGTCGTCCACATAGACCTCTATTTCGTAATGTATCATGTCGTGAAATAGAGCTATCATGGCATGTTGATAGGTTGCCCCAACATTCTTCAGTCCGAATGGCATAACCTTGTAGTAGAATGTGCCCCATTGTGTGACAAAGGTTGTTTTCTCCATGTCCTCAGGCGCCACTTTGATTTAGTTGTAGCCTGAGAAACCGTCCATGAAGGAAAACACTTTATGTTGTGCCGTATTGTCAACTAAAACATCAATATGGGGAAGTGGGAAATCATCCTTAGGGCTTTCCCTATTCAAATATCTTTAGTCCATGCACATTCGTACTTTGTCTTCCTTTTTGGGCACAGGAACGACATTGGTAACCCACTGCGGATAGGAAGTAACGGCCAAGAATCCGACATTGAATTGGTTCATGCCTTCCATTTTAATCTTCTCCGACGTGTATGGTCGCATGTGACAAACCTTTTATTTTACCAGTGGACAATGTTCTTTTGTTGGTAGACGATACACCATGATATCTGCATCAAGTCCTGGCATGTCTTTATACGACCAGGAAAAGACCTCAACATATTCGTGTAGCAACTGAATCAGACGCTCTTTGATACTGGGTTCCAGATTGGCACCTACCTTGACTTCTCTTTTGTCTTCTTCGGTAATAGGTTGATTGTGTCCACTGGTTCCTCGTGGGGCTGAATGGTCCTCTCTTCTTGTTGTAGTAATATGGAGAGTTCCCCTGGAACTTCGTAATCTTCCTCACCTTCATCTTCAACTTGGTAGATTAGATTTTCAGAATCACAGAAAGCCATAGCAGAACCGTTACCCATGGGATCCTGAATGGATGTAGACCTTCATTTGTAAGTGTGAGTGTGTGTAAGAGTATAACTATCTTTGAAAGAAATGAAAATGTAAAAAGAAAAACAATGAAAACAAAGTTTGTATGCAAAAACGTTCATGATTAATTGATGTCATATGGAAATGAGATAATAACCCTTACAAATGGACCATTGTTCCTCGGGTAAGGCATAAGGTTTTAAGAGTCTGAATTGTTTTAATATTACAGATCCGACAAAATTTAAAGACAAATTATTGTGGGATAAAAGTGATCGGGATGAAATCTATAGCTTCCCAATTGCTGAGCCCTCCACTGACAGTTGGGAAAATCCAATCCTCCAAGTCATAGTTGTCTTTATCATCCTCTATCGCGTTGACTTCGCGATTGCTGATCTTCAATGGTGGTCCTCCGGCATGAGCGCGACATACAGCCTTCTGGGCACCTGAAGTGAAACCCATACCAAATTTGTCAGATTTGTATGGGATATCTGGGAGTTGGCCCCAAATAGTGCACCCACCTTCTTCTATCACTGCCTTGGCATCCTTCAAAGATGACATCTTGAGCGGAGGCCTTGAAATCTTGGGGACTTGAGACACAGCCTTGGTTACTGCCATATCTTGCGGGAATTCTTCAAAGTGCTAGAATGGAGTTTCAATAAATTCACCATCTAGTTCCACATATCTGAAGGAATTTAGATGGCTTACCATATACTCTTCTTCTCCATGAACGGTGATGATTTTCCCTTGAATTGGATATTTCAGCATTTGATGCAATGTAGAGGTGACTGCACCAGCATTGTGAATCCACGGTCGGCCTAACAAGCAGGAATATAAAGGGCGAATATCCATTACACAAAAAGTTGAATCAAATGTTTGGGTTCCAACCTTTATGGGAATGTCCACTTCCCCATGCACCATCCTTTTTGAGACGTCGAAAGCCCTCACTACTATGTTTCTTGGTTTCAATGTCAATTCCTCACAGTCCATCCTATCAAGAGCCTTTTTAGGCAACACATTCAGAGACAAACTGGTATCTACCAAGACATGAGCCAAGGTCGTGCCCCTGCATTCGACTGAGACATGCAATGCCTCATTATGCTTCCTCCCCCTTGGCGTTAAATCAACATCCGAAAAACCTAAACCATTATCTGCAGTTAAGATGGCTACGCAGTCTTGGAACTGATCGGTAGATGTTTCTTGAGGTACACGGGAAGTTTTGAGGAATTTTACCACGGCTTTTGCATGAGCCTCGGAACATAGTAATAAAGCCATCATGGATATTTTTTATGGAGTTTTACCCATTTGCTCGACTATGTTATAGTCACTTATTTTTATGATCTTTAGAATATCCTCCATCTCTTTTCGGGAGGTCTCAGGGATAGCTACTGATTGTGCCTTCATCCGAACAGGCTCAACCAGAATACCTTTTCCTCGAGTCTCGGTTGACTCGGCAGTAGGAATGTTAGTAGGAGTGATAATAGGGATTGTAACAGCTTTGTCAATAGGAGTATTAGCAGATATGAATGTAGGACGAGAATAGCCTTTGGAGGAGCAACAATGACAGGAATGATTACATGTCCAGAAATAGCTTTTGGAGGAGCAATTTCTAGAGAAAAAACCCTTCCACTTCGAGTGATCTTGCTAGTCCCTGCGATGTTACTGATATCGGAGTCAATTTTCTCAGAGCTTGAATCTTCAGCAGTTGGCCAATCTTGCTTGATACCGTGGTAGTAGACACCGCCTCCATAATTCCATGGGACGGTTTTGTCTGACGAATACGGGATTGGTCCAGGCATTGTAATTATCAAAGGAGCTACTTTAGGAACTGATGTAATTCTAACGGGTCTTTTGGTGGAGACTCTGGAAGAATAGTCGTAAATGGTCACTATGGAAACATCATTATAAGAGAAAATTGTAATATAAGTTTTCTCGAACAAAATCTCCTTGTTATCTATTAGGCATTGAACGCCTGCTTTCAACAAAGGACAGTTGGTTGGTGAGGATAAACAGAAATGAGAGCTTTCATCACATCCAAGGAAAACACCGACATTAAACAAGTTCTCTTTAATAGTCAGGAGTGGGGTCACAAGTTCATCAACTAAAGTAACAAACATATCTTCCTCAACGGCGTTGACATCACGGTCGTGCTTGGGCATAGGGGCAGTAATGACATTGGGTTTTTTTGACGCGTCGAATTCAATCTCTTTGGCTTCAAGGAGGTCTTGTACTTTATTTTTCAGAGCCCAACAGTTGTTAGTGTCATGGACGGGACTCTCAGAATGGTATGTACAACGGGAATTAGGATGATAGTGAGGAGAGGTTTTGTTAGGATTCTTTGCAGCTTCTTTCAAGGTCACTAGATTGGATCTTAACAAATGTGGCAATACTTGAGATAGTGTCATATTAATTCAGGTGAATTGTCTGACTGGTCTTTCTGTTCTTGGTTGGTTGTTTCCTTGTTGAGCAGGCGCATGTTTAGGAATCATGACAACCCCCACCATTGGATGGCGTTCAGCCCTATCTTGATTTCTCTGAGGATATACAACAACAACAACTTCTTTCTTTCCAATGAATGGTTTCCTTACAGCAGCAGAGGATGCATCTTTTTGAATCTTCCCATTCTTTATTCCGGCTTCTACTCTTTCTCCGGTTAATATTAATTCAGTAAAACCTGCCGATGAACTCCTAATTAAGTGATTGAAGAAAGGTCCGGACAAGGTGCCCAAAAACATGTCTACCAACTCTCTTTCAGATAGAGGAGGTTGGACTCTTCCTGCTAAGTCCCTCCATTTTTGTGCATAGTCGTTAAAGCCTTCACTTGAAACCATGGCCATACTCTGGAGTTGAGTACAGGTAGGCGCAAGATCAGCATTGTATTGTTTGTAAAAGGTAGCAGCAAGATCTTCCCAGTTGTGAACATTTTCTCTTTCTAACTGATAAAACCAATCAAGTTAAGTTCCAAACAGATTTTCTTGGAATAAGTGTACCCATAAATCCTTATTAGCGGTATGAGGCTGGATTTTCCTCACATGGGGCTGGAGATGCATTTTGGGACATGAAACTCTATCATATTTGGTGAACACCGGTGCTTTGAATTTTGGGGGAATGACTATCTCAGATACTAACCCCAACTCCTCAAAGTCCAATCCAGGCACTTTTTGGATTTCCATTCCACTTAACCGTTTTTCCAGATGCTTATACTTGTCATCGGCTAGAGGGTATTGTTCTTCAGAATAATCTTCTTCTTCCTCTTCCTCTTCCTCTTCTGAATCTGGATGAACACATGCTTCCTTTCCTTTTCCATCTTGATTATCTTTCTCGCCAGATGACGTTGCAAAGTCTAGGATCCTTCTTGCTTGTCCTTGGAATCTTCTTCCCATGTTCAGAACTCTGGTTATCTTCTTTTTCTTCTTTTTCTCTTCAACCAGCAAGGTCCTCAACTCTTCTTGTCCTTTGGCTAGAGTTAAGAACATCTGTTGAAATTGAGCATTTTGTGCTTGGAGGTCATTCACTGTTTGCTCGAGATCCATCTTACTAAAATAAATAGTAGAAAGATGAGGAGACTTGTTGCTAGAAATCTGCTTATGTTATGATGAATGGTAAATGCGTATGCAATGATTTCAAGGATTTTAAAGATTCAAATTTGTTTTAAACAAAAAGGAAACACACATTATATTAATAAATTAAAGCTTGAATACATAAATGCCTCTTTGGGCAAAACAAATACAAAAACTCTAAGATAAAAAGGTAGTACGCATCCTCTTTGGTGCGATGTAGGCATTCAGGTTCCTCTCCTCATGAAGTTGCTTAGTGAGTTCCAAAACCTTCTTCTCGCTAGCATAAAATTGGGCTTCGAAAGTATCTCTCTCCCCCTTGAGTTATATCCAATCTCTTTGTAAGTCTTCAAGAGAATTGGGCATGTCAGGATGCAGGATAGTGTATGGAACATCTCCTTCCATAACAGGCTCAATGATTACCGGGAGAATGGAGGGATAGGGCATCATAAGACTTTGAGCACGAGTTCGTACCCATTTGAGGTAAGGCTCAAGAGGGATGGAATTCTTGTGCCCTAATGTCTTTCTATCTACCTTGTTAAGAATCCTCCAAGCTCGGATAAACCTATGGCGAAGACCTTGATTGTCGTTCTTGTAGTCAAATACCAAACCTTGAATTAACATTTCATGTGGGCCATACCTTCGGGCGTAACCAAACTGTCTTAAGGCTAAGCAGGGGTTGTAGGTGATACCTCCTCTAATGCCAAGTAGGGGGGCATTAGGAAACTCTCCATAATGGTCGATGATGATAACATTCTCTATAGATCTGGAGCACCAATAGATGTTTGAATATTTGAGCGTCATCAACCTTTGTGACCACCTTGAACCTTGCTCGTTCTTCAATATAGATCGGGGGAGATGTGAAATAAACCATCTTGCCAAGAGAGGAGTGCAACACATAAGTACACCTATTTTCCTCATAATGCGAGTGTGAAAAGAATGTAGGATGTCCCCTAGCAAAGTAGGTACCGAGTTGCGGGATATGAATATTTTGACGGTGTTCACATCTATGAGTTGGTCAGGATTTGGAAACAAAACCATCCCATAGATGAGGAGAGCCACAATTTCCTTAAAGGCTTGCAAATCCAAGGAGTTCCAACAATTTTGGGCTTTCTCAAACAAGAACTTTGCTAGGAAACCTTTGACACCACTCCTTGTTTTCCAATTAGTTATGATATCAGATGGTTGCAAGTGTAGAGCTTGAGCAATCTCTTCTGGCTTTGGGTCTCTTTCCGTATCATTGAAAGGTAGTTGATTGAGAATGGGAATCCTCAAGAGTTGGGAGAATTCTTCCAAATTTGGCACAAGTTGATAATCTGGAAATGTGAAGCAATGGTGTAAAGGATCAAAGAACTGGAAGAGAATCTTCATCATGTCTTCATCAGTGTTGGAAGTGACCAAGTTTAGTAGGCGACCATGTCTTTCGGTGAATGGAGAATTTTCAGGAATCCTTGAACCTAGCTCTTTGAGTTGAGGAGGAATCCTTACGAGATTGACTTGAATAGTTTTCCTGCGAATATAATCCATGTCCTACAAAACAGAACAAAGATAAACCCCAAGATCCTTGAAATGGTTAGTGAATGAGTATAATGTTATGATGTTCATGATGTTACGTACAAGTATGTATATACAGACAAAGAAAACAATTCTTTAGGTTTAGGCTTCCATGGAGTCTCATAGGTAAGTACCTTCTTGAAGTTTAGTTGGCTCAAACCTGTCCTAACAATAGTAACCAGGTTCTAAGGAGCTCAATATCACTGGTTTGTTTCCTTGGTCATTGTTTCAGCACAAGCCTCTTTAATGGAGACCGAAATATCCCAAGAAACCAAACCTCAATGAGTGTAGTATCGAGTATCTACCAGCTTCGGACTGCACCAAAGTCGGTCATCTCACTACGTCCTAATGGACAAGTTGGTCAAGTAAAGGTTATAAAAGATCATTAGTGCTTCATGACATCACTCAGCAGCCCCATATTCTCCTTGATTAACTCAAGGGCTACCAGTACCTACAAATATGTCACACTAACATAGCTATTGCTTAGACCATGTCGGTATACCCCGCATAATTTCCACAACATATTGCTACTTACCTATAAGGTATCCCAAATCTGGGTAGAGGATTCAGACCCAAACAAAGAACCATAATGTAAAGCATAAAAGTCAAACAATGAAAACAAGTAAATATGATCTAACCCTAAGGTAACCCCACTTTTAAAATTCTCCCCAGCAGAGTCTCCAGTTCTGTGATACGGTGGGAGAACTGACTTGAAGGTGAAAAAGCACAGGAAAGACCTTTCAGATTATTTCTTGAGTTCGGGGGGTAGATTATGAAAAGGGAAGGTATTAGCACCCTTTTCATCCATGGTTTTCCATGGGATCTTAGTTACTTGCTAGATCACTTGCTTTTGTTTGAAATTATGCTTTGTGTGGTTTTTGAAAGTATTTTGAAAAGAGGCCATTGTTTAGGCAATCTTTGTAATGATTCTCGTTCGTAAGAATGTATAAAAAGATGTTTGATCTTTTGAAAATATTTTCAAATTTGTAAGATGTTTTGAAAGTGTAGGTGTTTGTTTTGAAAAATAGCAAGGATATTTTGAAATTGAGCAAGTAATTAGGAGCATTCTACCTACTCAAAAGTCTTTTATGTTCATTTCCTTTTTCCTTTGACGTTGTTATCTTACCATTGATTTGGTAAGTAACCCTATCTTTGGATGTAAACGGGACGGGCGTGGGTCATCGTATAACCATGATTAGAAATGTTGCAAGGGATCTTAGCATTCTCTTTTAGGGACTAAGATCATTTGAAAGGCAACATAGATAGCGTCATAGAGGGACTATGATCTTATACTTGGCTTGTTTTTGCTAAGATATCTCACATGCATAATATGGCCATTTTGTAAAGGCAACCGAGTGGATTTACCCTAGGGGGTTATTATGTGCAAGTGTATTGTTTTCATGCTCAATTTTGTCTTTGATTAGGGTTTTCTAAGCATTGGGTTTAGTCTTTCCATACAAACCCTAATTACTAGCATGTTATATATAAAGCGATAAATTGCGGAATTTAAAGTTACTACGCTATTACAATACTTGTGGGAGGGGGTGTACAAAGTATAAATGGGGGTTACAATAAAATAAACCTAATTAATCTATTACAACCATATTGAATTGGTATAAATGTACAAGAAATTAAATGAATATAATGTACAAAATGAATAAATATACAAGAATGTAAGTGTGAAGAAAAGGGATATTGTTGTACCCCAAAATTTGCCCTCACATTCTTCCTCAAGAAATCACAGCTTCAGGCGTTTCCTGATTTTTCAAACTGGCTCAAGAATCGGTCAAACAGACTTTTCTCGCCAGTCAGACACAATTAGGGTTTTATTGATTTTCAGGGCTCTAGAATGTTTCAAACAGTTGGCTTAGGGTTTTGGTTGATTTTGGCTCAACTTCGATCAGGCGAACGCTTCTTTGGCATTTAATCAGGAATTAGGGTTGTTCATGCGCGGTTCTTCAGAAAGATTTAATTCTACGGTGCTTTGCAAGTTATTCCGAGATTTGGTTTGAATTCGCATTGTTTGACTTAATCAGTAAAAGAATGCATTTGGATTGAATTCACGTTTGTTTGACTGAATCAGTAAAAGGTTGCATTGGGTTTGAATTTGCAATGTTTGATTAAAGTCAGTAAAGGGAAAAAACGTCTGGGCAATGGCGGTGATTGACTGTTTGTTTTGCTTTGGATGTTGGAAATGCCAGGTTTAATTGATCAATGCTGAAGCAATGTTTATTTAATTATTTATTATTCTAAGATTAAATTATTGGAATGTATTTTCAATTATTTTAATTTAAAGAATTATAAATAATAAAATAAATAATTGAAAAGAAGAAAAGAATTAACTAGATAAAAAAGAGTTTCTATTTATCTTTAATTTATTTGTACAATTGTTTTGTTTACAAATTGTTTACAATAACTATATTACAATAATTAAAAATTTAAAATAAGACTATCCTAATTTTTTCTAAATCTTCAATTCTTCATCTTTTGCTATTCCTCTCCATTTAATTATTTATATGCAAATAAAAGAAGGAAAAAGTCAGTTGAAGCGCACAAAAGAGACAGATAAAAATAAAGTTCATCATTAAGGGCAACTGACTGGGATCAGTTAGCCCTCTCTGCAAATCACGGGATTTCTCCTGGTTCACAAAGAGGGATGAATATTTGTTTGCTAATCATGAATGCACAAAGTTGAAATTCACAAGTCAAAATTGTCAAACTGCATAGTTCAATTCTCAAACAGCATGATGCAAAGTCCAAGTCCAAATCAAACTACAGAGTCCAAAGGCAAACAGAATGGCCTAACTAAAGTCACAAATTATCCAAAAAGCTGTCAAAGATATCAAAGTATCAAAAAGTACAAAATACTGTCACAAGGAAGCAAAGCTGTCAAAAGAAGATATGAAGAGATATGCAGAGAAAGATTAGTATGCAAGCAAGCTGTTCATTTCATCATTTCCCAAGTGTTGCCCTTTCAGAAAAGTACACATAACATATTTTAATATTTTGAAGTGTACTGGAGAGAGAGAAGAGAGAAAAAGTGGTTAGGCTTACAGGTTTGGCTTTAGGCAAGAAAATATAAAAAAAAAAGGAATCTGTCAATAAAACAGGGGGAAACAAGATAAACAAGGATCAGTTCACATCACAAAGATACAAAAAACCATCCAAACTGCCTTCCACCAAAAGAAAGCCTCTAGCCTTACAACCAAAACCTTAACCCCTGTCAAAAGAAAAAACCTGTGAGGCCTCAAGCATATCATACCAGAAAACCTAACCAGCAAACCAAAGGCCAAACCTGCTGAGAAAAAGGCCAAACCCTGCTGAAGCAAGACAGAAGCAAGCTAAAGCCAAAAACCTTCAACCTGTTTTACCAGCATAAACTAACCAAAGCCATTAACCTGAACTGTCAAAGCCTAAACCAAAAAGCTCCCAAACATCAAAAACCTGTGCAAGAAACTGAAGCTGAAACCTAAAGCCAGTGAAACCAAACTCAAATAATGGTTACCCTGCAATCAAACCAACCAAACACATAACCTGCATAAAGCTTAAGCCAAAATATTCAAACCTGGAATCAAAGCAAAACTGTCCAGTCTAAACCCTGCCTAAGTTTTCAAACCTTACCATTTAAACCCTGTCAAGACCTCATAGAAAACCAGCATAATCCAAACAAAGACACTGAAGCCTAAAAAACAGTGAACCTGTCAAAAGGCCTCCCAAAACCTTACTTACCCAATGGCCTGCTGAAACCATCAAACATAAATAAAGGCCTAGGCATTTCGAACCTTCCAAACAAGGCATTCAGGCAAATAACTCAAAGCCTTCAGAATTGTGATTCATCACAGGGCAATAAGACCATCAGAAGCATACTCATCAAGACAGCCAGAAGAAGAAGAAAAGAAGTGTCTCAACCAAGCACAGAAGGGGCAAGCATTCAAAGGCAACCGGTACAAGCCCTCAGAACTGTAAGTTCATCATTGGGGAGCTAACAAACCACAATCATACAGCATTAAGCATATAAGCAAGGTAAAGTCAGAAACGAGGAAAAGAGCCATCATCTCAAAGCCCTCAGAAAAATCTTCATCACTGGGCAAACAATAAACAGGCAACTCAAGCATTCACAGATATACAAAAGAGGCCACAGGAAGGGCCCTCAGAAAACTCCATCATAAGGCGACTCAAAGGCAAGAGGCAACATAAGCATGTAAGCCAAGTTAACAGAAGAAGAGAAAAAGAGCGAAATCATAAGAGGTTCTCAGCTATTATCATCATTAAACCCAGCAAAAGGCTAAAGAGGGCAAAGAAATACAGAGTACCAGGTCTCCCTGCAAAGCTAGCTCCCCAACGCTTTCCCCTCGCCTCTGGCCGCCACAGCACCTCCAAGGCCGCCTCCTCCTCCGTCTCCAAGGGTTAAGGTAGTGTCTCTCTCTTTTTCCCTTCACGCACATCTCACAGAAACAAACAACATCAAGTATTAATATAAGGGCCAAAATAAAGAAAGAGCTAATCATACAAGTATAAAAACCTAAAAAATCAAGATTACCTTAGCTTGTCACGAATCGAGCATTCCATGGAGGGAGAAGCATTGGTGATGGCGCTTGGCAACGGGGAGAGGGGTCAGGAGCATGGTTCAGAGATGAGACGGAGAAGACGAAGTAACCACAAGCGGCGCCTCTGTGTTCCACAAACTCACAAACCCTAAGCGTGTCCCAAATGAACAATAACCATTAACCCTAAAAACTTCGTTTCAAGTAAGCTGGGCCTAACCCGTTCAAATGCTTAAGCCCGTTTCTGATCACACCCCCCCCCCCCCCCCCACGTTTGACATTCTGTTTGGGCCAGTATAAACCCTTGGCCCATTCATTTAACACCTATTTGCTTTTTTATCATTTTAATTTTTTTACATAACTTAACTATTTCTTTTTTTTTCTCTCTCTAATCAGATTAATTTTATTTGTAAATAAACATTAATACAAAATACACAATATAATTAAAATGTAAAACATTTAAGTAAAATACTTTTTTGTACATAATAAATGAAAATACATCTTTTATACATAATATAATTAAAATTGAAAACATTTTTTCTTTCTTTTAATTAAAATACCTCTTTTGTATATATTTAACAAAAATATGAAGATACAAATTTATATCAAATGTAAGTAACAATTTTCAAACTTAGAACATTTTCTTTTCTTAAATTTTCTTTTTGTACATATTAAAGGAAAATACAAGATTACAAAAGACTAAATAAATAAACATCTAATTCTTTTCATTTAAGTTAAACAATACTTAATAATACACATTAAAATTCACATTTTCTTAATTTGTAAATAATTCTCACACATGTACACTTACACGTTTACACTTACACAATACACTTTACATCTTATACATGTACAATTGCTATTCTTATACGTTACTATACATCATTTACACTTTGATCGCAATTCTATTTGGTTGTAAATTATTGGACACTACATTCCTATAAGTCTCATCCCCATTTGTAAATTTGTACCCCCACTCCCGGATACTATTTGTAATAGCGTAGACTTTAAATTCTTGCAATTTACCGCTTTCCAATTATACCATGGTTAGACCTAGGGTTTGCATGTACATAAAATCAAACGCTAGATAACCTAATACAAGACAAATACATGAAGTCAATACACAATCACACTTGCACCCCCCTAGGGTAATCCCACATGTTGCCTTCCAAAATGGGCCATGCTTGCACGTTGAGTATCTTTGGCAAAACAAATTCAAATGATCATAAGTCCCTCGATGACACTTTCGAAAGTTGCCTAAAACGGAATGATCATAGTCCCTTCAAGCAAATTGCCAAAGACACTTGGCATCATTGCATTCATGGTCTATACGATGACCCGCGCCCGTCCCGTTAAACTTCCTAAACACAAGATTGTCCACCAAATTCAATGGTGGAACAAAATTGTTAAAAGGGGTTGAAAACATAGAGAAAACCTTTGAGTACAATAGGGGTAGGCCAAACTCTTAGTTACTTGAGATCAACTTGCAAAAACACTTGCCTCCTTTTCAAAAACCACACTTCATGCACACTTTCAAAACAAACTCTCAAAAACATTTGAAACATCTTTTCGAAAAGATACACACTTTTGTAAAACACTCAAACACGAGTCAAATGCATTGGTTGCCTAAGACAAGGCATCTTTTCAAAAACATTTTTCAAAACACACACACACACACACACACCATTTTCAAGCAAATCGAAAATCAAGGTAAGTGATCTAAAAACCAAGTAACTAAGAGCCCATGGATAACCATGGATGAAAAGGGTGCTAATACCTTCCCTTTTCATAATCTACCCCCCGAACCCACGAAACATATCAAAAGGTTTTTGCTGTGCTTTTTAAACCTTTCCTTAGGATAAAATAAAAAGTCGGTGGCGACTCTTGCTCAACCGAACAAGTGCGAATACAAACGCAAACCTCAAGTCAGTTCTCCCACCGTATCACAGATATTTGTTTGGATTTTTTATAGAAAATAGGTTTTGATTTTAACCTAATTAATTAAAGGGAAAAATAATTAATTAAACCTAAATTTACTAAGAAAAGATTTTAAATAAAACCCTAATTCTATTAATTGATTAAAGAGAAATTAAGTTTAAGAAAAGTATTTTTGGTATTTTTGTCTTCAAAATAATCATAGTGTTATAAAATAATTTTGGCCTTTTATTTATATTAGAATAATATATTTTAAATGGTGTAAAAGGAAATAACTAAAAAAAACTATTTTTAATTAAATTTACAAGAATAATTAGTAAAATAAATAAAGTATGATTAATAAAATAATTTTTTTGTGTGAGAAAAATAAGTAAACTATGTCAAAATGTAAATCTATTATTTTTGTATCTTTTATGATTTTTTAATATTAGAAAATATATTAAGAAAACAAATAAAATGAAAATAAGAAAAGAAAATAAAACTGGGCCAGGGGTGTTTAAATGAAGCAGGGGGTTAGCAAGCAAAAACAAAAACAAACAAAGCCCAAGGAGGCCCAACGCCTTGCCCAAAAAGAGAGTCAGAATGCAAAAAAATGTGAAAAATCCAAAAGGGTAGCACTGGGGCTCGAACCCAGGTCCCTCGGGTTACAGGCGCGCGCTTCTACCAATAGCGTGGCAATACATTTGCTTATATAAATAAAACAATAAATATATATAGCAAACATGTTCCTGAGGCCAACTTCATCTTCAACCTCACGCCCAACCAGAAGCTCTGTAACTCAATCAATCCACAACAAAAATGAAAATTGTAAACATGAAACTTGTAGCAAATTTTCTCACGATTTCAGAAATGTAAAACATTAAAACTATGGATCAAAGACAAACACGAATTTCAATGACCCTAATCTGAACCCTAAAAATCTCAGAAATTTCAATCTTAAAATTCTCTAAGCTCAAGCAAAATTAATGAAAACTATGAACATGGTTAGCTTTAGGGCAATGATATCTACATGTTTCATTCACAAATAAATCATTGATGATGCATGTATGAAAAGTTCCAAAGTTAGAAAACTTACCTTGCAAGAGGGTATCGGGTTTGAAGTTTGAGCAACTTTAAGTGAGTTCCAATGGTTGGGTTAGCTTCCTCAAGTTCCCAGGAAGCTAATGAGATGCTTAGCTTGAGCTGAAAGTTCCTAAGGAATTCTGGAGAAGTCCAAGTGAAAAGCTCTGTTTTTGAAAATGGAGGATGGTATTAATGGTGTTACAATCTTGTAATAGTGTGGGATCAGTTCTAAATGATGTTTAGAAGCTTTAGGAACCAAAAGGCTTGAAAACGCACGAGGGAGTCATGAGTTTCAAGTTTTTGGTCAGTTTATGTGAAAATGGAGGTATGAGATGTGATTCTGAGCTTTTGGTGTTTTCAGGGGTCAAACATGCATGGGATTTGTGGAAAATGCTTTGTGTATGTATAAACAAAAGGGTTTGAGAGCTTTGGACAATCAGAAGTACAAGTTTTCAGCTAATTGCTAGGTTACTTGATTTTGAAGAAAAGTGTGAAACCAAGTTTCAATGTGTAGTACAAGCATGGGCTGGGTGATTGTAAGTGTCTAAACCATTTCTCTTGTGTTATGATACATGTATGATCAGAAGAGAACACGTGCAAGGCTCAAGAACAAGTTTTTTGAAAAAAGTCACTTTATCAAAATGGCCATGTGCACTTTCTTCCCAAAATGGATATAAAGCATACCCTTGCATTGAATGCTTGAAATGAGACCTCTAACAGTTGTGCAGGCAATTAATTATGGAGTTCCTAACAAGTTTGAGGTGTGCAAAGTAGATTTTATGCAGCATAACTTTGAATTTGAATTTTGTTCATTACAAAATGCCTTGTAAATCAAGTGATTAAACCCTAACTTCATCTCTTCGATTCTCCCTACTCAAGAATGATCTCAAGGAGTTCTTGGACATTTTGGAAAGTTTGTAATTTTCTCTACAACCCATATTTGAATTGATTTTTAAGATTACCCTTGGAACTATATGAAAATGTGCCATGAAGTTGGGTCAAAATCCTAACCAAATTAGGGCAAATATTTCACTAAGTGTTTTGTTTCATGACCATGTATTCTTAAAATTATAACTTGAGATCCAAGCACTTTTGGAAGGAGTTGTGTAAAGAAAAGTTGTATATTTCATGGAGATATACAACTTTCATGTTGGAAGTTTCTCTTGAATCATCTTGAATCATGGTGAAAATTTTGCTCAAAGTTATGAAAAAATAAGAAATTTTCAACACAGAAAAATTTCTAAGTTTAGAAATTTTCACTTTTCAAAATGAAATTTTGAATTTTGGATTTCTTGATGAATAAGTTTCATATTTTGACAAGTTTTGATGAATTGTGATCTTTGGCATTTGAATTTGACCAAAAAGTCAAAGTTTGACTTTTCAGTATATAGTTGACTTTTGATCAGTTGATTGAAAATTCATCTGTCAATCCTTTGGACTTGAGCAATGTTTTGAGCCAAGTCATTAGGTCAAAATGATGAAAATGGACTCTTGATATCATGCCTTAAACCAATTGATCATTTTCTAGGTCAAAAATAAGAAATTTCCCTTTCCTAGTCAAAACCCTAATTTTGACCATTTTGCCCTTTTGAAGATTTGATCAAATTTCTTGAGGAATTGTAGTCCAAACTTGATAAAATGATACATATGAGTTTAAAATGTTTATGTGGATCAAAAATTATGAAGTTTGACTGTAAATTGGCCATAGTTGACTTTTCCCCCCAATACAGCTGATTTTTAGGTCAACTGCACAATTGACTGAGCAAAAGTGTGATCCAAGGCTTGAAACTTGACATCAGTAATCTTGGGGGTCCATAATGATCCATGAAAGTCATATGAAGCATTGAAAGTTCAAATATCCTTGTTCAATCTCAAACCCTAATTTTGGTCATCAGTGCTTAAGAAAGTGTCTTGAGCTGATCAAACCCTAATGCAGTCTTGAGCCAAAGGAGATCTTGTGAGCAAATTCTTGATATGTGAGAGGGAAAATTTTGGGGTACAACAATTATCAAAAGTTGTCAAATCTGCATCTCCGCTCCCAGGCTTTTGTAGTCCAAACTAAGTTCCCTATCATCATCCCGAGACTCCCAGAGTTCGCCCTCAAGCATCCTTTGAACCATTATGTGCCCAGAATTCGTGCTTCTAAGTGCCCCAAAACCTTACTTACCCAATGGCCTGCTGAAACCATCAAACATAAATAAAGGCCTAGGCATTTCAAACCTTCCAAACAAGGCATTCAGGCAAATAACTCAAAGCCCTCAGAATTGTGATTCATCACAGGGCAATAAGACCATCAGAAGCATACTCATCAAGACAGCCAGAAGAAGAAGAAAAGAAGTGTCTCAACCAAGCACAGAAGGGGCAAGCATTCAAAGGCAACCGGTACAAGCCCTCAGAACTGTAAGTTCATCATTGGGGAGCTAACAAACCACAATCATACAGCATTAAGCATATAAGCAAGGTAAAGTCAGAAACGAGGAAAAGAGCCATCATCTCAAAGCCCTCAGAAAAATCTTCATCACTGGGCAAACAATAAACAGGCAACTCAAGCATTCACAGAGATACAGAAGAGGCCACAGGAAGGGCCCTCAGAAAACTCCATCATAAGGCGACTCAAAGGCAAGAGGCAACATAAGCATGTAAGCCAAGTTAACAGAAGAAGAGAAAAAGAGCGAAATCATAAGAGGTTCTCAGCTATTATCATCATTAAACCCAGCAAAAGGCTAAAGAGGGCAAAGAAATACAGAGTACCAGGTCTCCCTGCAAAGCTAGCTCCCCAACGCTTTCCCCTCGCCTCTGGCCGCCACAGCACCTCCAAGGCCGCCTCCTCCTCCGTCTCCAAGGGTTAAGGTAGTGTCTCTCTCTTTTTCCCTTCACGCACATCTCACAGAAACAAACAACATCAAGTATTAATCTAAGGGCCAGAATAAAGAAAGAGCTAATCATACAAGTATAAAAACCTAAAAAATCAAGATTACCTTTGCTTGTCACGAATCGAGCATTCCATGGAGGGAGAAGGATTGGTGATGGCGCTTGGCAACATGGAGAGGGGTCAGGAGCATGGTTCAGAGATGAGACGGAGAAGACGAAGTAACCACAAGCGGCGCCTCTGTGTTCCACAAACTCACAAACCCTAAGCGTGTCCCAAATGAACAATAACCATTAACCCTAAAAACTTCGTTTCAAGTAAGCTGGGCCTAACCCGTTCAAATGCTTAAGCCCGTTTCTGATCACCCCCCCCCCCCCCCCCCCCCCCACGCTTGACATTCTGTTTGGGCCAGTATAAACCCTTGGCCCATTCATTTAACACCTATTTGCTTTTTTATCATTTTAATTTTTTTACATAACTTAACCATTTCTTTTTTTTCTCTCTAATCAAATTAATTTTATTTGTAAATAAACATTAATACAAAATACACAATATAATTAAAATGTAAAACATTTAAGTAAAATACTTTTTTGTACATAATAAATGAAAATACATCTTTTATACATAATATAATTAAAATTGAAAACATTTTTTCTTTCTTTTAATTAAAATACCTCTTTTGTATATATTAAACAAAAATATGAAGATACAAATTTATATCAAATGTAAGTAACAATTTTCAAACTTAGAACATTTTCTTTTCTTAAATTTTCTTTTTGTACATATTAAAGGAAAATACAAGATTACAAAAGACTAAATAAATAAACATCTAATTCTTTTCATTTAAGTTAAACAATACTTAATAATACACATTAAAATTCACATTTTCTTAATTTGTAAATAATTCTCACACATGTACACTTACACGTTTACACTTACACAATACACTTTACATCTTATACATGTACAATTGCTATTCTTATACGTTACTATACATCATTTACACTTTGATCGCAATTCGATTTGGTTGTAAATTATTGGACACTACATTCCTATAAGTCTCATCCCCATTTGTAAATTTGTACCCCCACTCCCGGATACTATTTGTAATAGCGTAGACTTTAAATTCTTGCAATTTACCGCTTTCCAATTATACCATGGTTAGACCTAGGGTTTGCATGTACATAAAATCAAACGCTAGATAACCTAATACAAGACAAATACATGAAGTCAATACACAATCACACTTGCACCCCCCTAGGGTAATCCCACATGTTGCCTTCCAAAATGGGCCATGCTTGCACGTTGAGTATCTTTGGCAAAACAAATTCAAATGATCATAAGTCCCTCGATGACGCTTTCGAAAGTTGCCTAAAACGGAATGATCATAGTCCCTTCAAGCAAATTGCCAAAGACACTTGGCATCATTGCATTCATGGTCTATACGATGACCCGCGCCCGTCCCGTTAAACTTCCTAAACGCAAGATTGTCCACCAAATTCAATGGTGGAACAAAATTGTTAAAAGGGGTTGAAAACATAGAGAAAACCTTTGAGTACAATAGGGGTAGGCCAAACTATTAGTTACTTGAGATCAACTTGCAAAAACACTTGCCTCCTTTTCAAAAACCACACTTCATGCACACTTTCAAAACAAACTCTCAAAAACATTTGAAACATCTTTTCGAAAAGATACACACTTTTGTAAAACACTCAAACACTAGTCAAATGCATTGGTTGCCTAAGACAAGGCATCTTTTCAAAAACATTTTTCAAAACACACACACACACACACACACACACACACCATTTTCAAGCAAATCGAAAATCAAGGCAAGTGATCTAAAAACCAAGTAACTAAGAGCCCATGGATAACCATGGATGAAAAGGGTGATAATACCTTCCCTTTTCATAATCTACCCCCCGAACCCACGAAACATCTCAAAAGGTTTTTGCTGTGCTTTTTAAACCTTTCCTTAGGATAAAATAAAAAGTCGGTGGCGACTCTTGCTCAACCGAACAAGTGCGAATACAAACGCAAACCTCAAGTCAGTTCTCCCACCGTATCACAGAACTGGCGACTCTTCTGGGGATTGGTTTAAAAGTGGGGTTACCTTAGGGTTTAGATCACCTTTACTTTCTTGCTTTGATTGACTTGATTGCTTTATCTTTTGGGGTTCTTGTTTGGGTTTGTTGTAAATCCTACACCTGGATTTGGGGCACCTTTTTAGGTAAATAGCAAAAAAAACTGTGAGGGAACTGTGCGGGGTATACCGACATGGTTGAAGCAGTAAGCTATGTTAGTGTGACATATTTGCGATTACCGGTAACCCTTGAGTTCAGTCAAGGAGAGTACGGGGCCGCTGAGTGATGTCATGAAGCACTAACGAACTCTTAGAACCTTAATTGACCATCTTAGCCTTTTTTAGGGGTAGTGAGATGACCGACTTTGGTGCAGTCCGAAGTTGGTAGATACTCGATACTACACTCATTTAAGGGTTGTTTTCTTGGAATATTTTGGTCGCCAGTAAGTGGCCAAACCAAAACGATGAACACGGAAAACAATCCAATGATATTGAGCTCCTTAGAACCCGGTTTCTATTTTAGGACAGGATGAGCCAACTAACTTCAAGAGGGTACTTACCTAAACCCCATGCAAGCCTAAGCCTAAGGACTTGTTTGCTTTGTGTGAATATGATTACCTGTATATACACTCACTTGCTTTTGCATACATATACATAACATCATGACATCATACCATAGCATTTTCAATAACCATTTCAAGGATCTCGAAGGTTCTTTTGATGCAGGGTTACGTTGAACTAGATGTCTACCAAAGGGCAAGAGGTTTCCTCCTCTAACAAATGCCAATCAAAGTTTAAGTACAACAACTTGAATCAGTGGCTATGACCCACTCGACATGGTGAGCTTGATTCTTGTGGAAAGACATCCACCAGTGCACAGTTCTCCAATCAAAGATCAAGTGCGACAACTTGAATCAGCGGCTATGACCCACTTGACACGGTGAGCTTGATTCTCGTGGAAAGACATCCACCGGTGCAAAGTTCTCTAATCCAAGATCAAAGTTCAACCTCTAACATTTTCTTGTGTCTACCCCAAGAGATCCTTGAAAGCATGCATCCACATATCATGCATTGCATCTTAACGATCTTTCCTTTTTCAGGTTTCCTTACTCTCCTGCTGTTTATTTCAGTAAGGTATGGCTCTAGAAAGGTCTGTCAAAGACATCCAAGACCAGACTACTCAGCTGCAGGAAATGTTCCTGAACTTGTCTCTGGGGCAAGAAGAAATGAAAGCTCTCCTCACAAAGAGCTTGGAGAATTCAAAGAATGCCAGGAGTGATCAGCTTGCGGAGCTGCAGTTTGATTTGACAACATTGAGGACTCAAGTGATGGGACAGTTGGTGGGCCAGATGGTTCTCATCCAAAACCTATCTCAAAGACAAGAGGAACTCAGGGTTCTTGTCCGCCAACTGCTTCCAAACAACCAATTGGGGCAAACATCTGAGGTTGAAGAGCAAGTCACCGCTCAGCCTCCATCCACTCAAGAAGACAAGGGGAAGGCTCCTTCGCTTGCTTCAGGGTCACAAGCCCATCAACAACCTCGCCAGCGTCAACGGGGTAATCGACGTAAGCAAGAAACGTCGGGAAGACAGTTCACGGAGACTGAGATACCATCATTCTTCATACTGAAGCGCCTGTTGGAGGTCAAACTGCTTACTTTACGGGATCCTCCTCAGAAGCTCAATACCTCCTCTCCTAGCTATCGTCCCGACGCATTTTGTGTTTACCACTCCTACAGCCCGGGACACGACACCAACGACTGTTGGGCCTTGAAGAACAAGATTCAAGATATGATCGACATTGGAGTGTTGGAGTTCATGCCAGACGGCGAGATGAAAATCTTCCGTTAAGGGGTTCTCCACCTGAAGTGACAAAGCTCAAACTGAAAGACTTTTGCTTCATTTTGAATTTTCAAAGTTGTAATTTCTTTTGTTGTCAAACAATTATCTGTTGATGTTGAACTCTGTTTTCATTAATGCATTGCATATGTTTGTCTTGAATTCATCCATTCGTTTCACTACTCTTATGCTTTCTTTATGATATTTGACTCTTGATAAAAAGCTGCAAGCCTTTAGAGGGAGGATGACGAAACAATACCATAATCTCATACAGTATGCTTTTGAACAGACCTTGCTGATGATGTACAGGCATTTCTTTCAATTCCCAAACACTGGAGTTATAAGGAAGTTAATCCCTAGTCAACCCCTTCGAGCCAAAGAAGTAGGAGTTTTCTGTTCTAAACAATCAAAACCTCTGATATAAACCTGGGGCAGGGTAGTATCTCAGTTAATTCAAAAGAAAATGTGCATTGAAGTCGCAAACTCTCAGTTCGTAACACAACGAACGACGTCAAAGAAAAAGAAAAGAATTCCTTTGGAATCAAAAGACAAGGGTGGTTCCCTATCACATAGGCAGTCAATCTCTCAAAAGAGAAAATCCCACCAAGCCAAAACCTATAAAGGAGGCTTAAGAAAGCTGGGGCATCCCGCTGACTGTAATCTCGAAAAACGGGAACAGTCAGGCAAAAGTTAGGGATAACAAATCAAAATCAAAATAGTGAGGTCATTACAAAATCCTCAACAACATGAAAAATGTTGAAAAAGAAAAAGGAGATGATGACTGTCTCCCCAAATTCAACTGGTGAACCATCGCCCAAAAGTCGTTCCAAACTCAAAACAGAGTGTGACGCATAATTAACTGAGCTTAGGGTTGAAGAACATCACGAAGAGCGGGTGGGTACAAATATACTTTGAGCCTTTATCCTTTGTTTCTTAAACCATGAACCAAGCCACGTTACAACCCTTCAAATGTCCTAATTGAAGCATGGGTTAGTTCGAAAGCATACTGTTACAAAAGGTATCCTGACTCCTGTAAGGCTTTGCTCTAAATCTTGTGTTGACTTGTCTTATGAAAAGTTTTCTGCTAAAAAACGCATTTTGCAAAACTTCGAGACAAACATAAACTTTGCATTGCTTGAATATCACTGTCTGCATTTGGCTTTTGGTTTGACAGCGAAGAAATTCATACAGCGAATGTTCGGAGGAACGAAAACTCTCTCAGTAAGTTAAAATCACTTCAAAAGGATGACACTTCCAACGAAAAATCTCCTATCAACAAGGGGCATGACATGGCACCATCCAGTTAACCTGGGGCAGTCCAGTCAAGGTTTCAACAAATCTTTCAAAATTCAGTCAACCTGGGGCAGTCCAGTCAAGATTTCAAGAAATCTCTCAATTCACAGAAGTAATCTGATTCAAGACTCCTTCATCATCACTTGGGGCATTCGAATGTCAAAAGTGTTCAATCATTCCTTCACCACCTGCTGGAAATTACAACCACCAACAAATTAACTATCACTATTTCCAGACTCGATTCCTGTATCTAGCCAGGGCACGTATGAAGAGTTTGAAGATTCGATTCCTGTATCCAGCCAGGGCATACCTGTTGACGACTATTACCAGACTCGATTCCTGTATCTAGCCAGGGCACGTCTGAAGAGTTTGAAGATTCGATTCCTGTATCCAGCCAGGGCATATCTGTTGACGACTATTTCCAGACTCGATTCGTGTATCCAGCCAGGGCATATCTGTTGACGACTATTTCCAGACTCGATTCCTGTATCTAGCCAGGGCACGTCTGAAGAGTTTGAAGATTCGATTCCTGTATCCAGCCAGGGCATATCTATTGACGACTAATTCTAGATTCGATTCATGTATCTAGCCAAGGCACATCTGAAGAGATTGAAGATCAACACCTGTAACAAGCCAGGACAATATTCTCCTTGACCAACTTTTCATAAGTTCCAGATCAACACCTGTAACAAGCCAGGAAAATATTTGTGAACGACTGATTGTGGATCAACACCTGTAACAAGCCAGGAAATTATCTACATCACCACTTGGGGCATTCGAATGTCAAAAGTGTTCAAAAACCTGATGCAGTTTTACACTGACTCATCGTCAGGAAACCCTACACCGGTTCCCTTTCAACCCCCGATGTAGTTTTACACTGACTCATCATCAGGAAATCCTACACAGATCTCCTCAAAACAGGAAGTCCCCAGTAGTTTGGCATACAACCCAAGCTTCTAATTTCCCCAACAGTGGTCCCAAGACTTCTCATTTTCAACAATCAGAAGATTCTTGCCCTCCCCGGCAGCAGTCAAGATTCTTTTATCTTCAGCCATCCAGGATTCATTTATCCTCAGCAAGATAGCTCATCAGCTTACATGCGCATTCATCACATTCATGTCATAAACATTGATGTCACATACATTGCATCATGCATCATAACATTGCATGCAACTAACCCTTTACCTTTTCAGGTAAGATCAGTCGACAGACAAAGATCATCTTCCGAGATTCATCTAGAAATAGTTCAGATGTGACCCGGACATGGCGACATTCTGATACCTATTCCAGATTCACTCAGAGACAGTTCAGATGTGACCCGGACACGGCGACATTCTGATACTTATTCCAAATTCATCCAGATGCAGTTTTACACGGACGCATCATCAGGAAACCTTACACCGGTTCCTCCTCCACCTTCAAGACTTCTGAAAACAGTTCACGGGTTCTCCAGTAACGGATGTTAACCTATCGCTTGTTCAGATTCTTCTCAAGACTTCTGAAAACAGTTCGCGGATTCTTCCCAACAACGGATGTTAATCTATCACTTGTTCAGATGCAACTTTTGAAAACAGTTTACGGACGCTTCCCAACAACGGATGCTGCTCTATTGCTTATTCAACTTCAAGACTTCTGAAAACAGTTCATGGGTTCTCCAGTAACGGATGTTAACCTATCACTTGTTCAGACTCTTCTCAACTTCTGAAAATAGTTTACGGACGCTTCCCAACAACGGATGCTGCTCTATTGCTTATTCAACTTCAAGACTTCTGAAAACAGTTCACGGGTTCTCCAGTAACGGATGTTAACCTATCACTTGTTCAGACTCTTCTCAAATTCTGAAAACAGTTTACGGATGCTTCCCAACAACGGATGTTAATCTATTGCTTATTCAATCTCAACTCCTGAAAACAGTCCACGGATTCTCCAGACACGGATGTCAATCTATTGCTGGCTCAGACCCCCAGTTCAGAGATGTTCCAAAACATGGATGCCTTTCTGATACTCGTCCACTCACCATTGACATACAGTTCAACATTTCCAAATGGTATCTTTAAGCCCATTTCCAAATGGCATCTTTAAGCCCATTTCCAAATGGCATCTTTAAGCCCATCCTCCAACAAACATTTCTAAATGGCATCTTTAAGCCCATTCTCAGATGGCATCTCTAAGCCCATCCCCCGACAAGATTCTATCGCATCCAGAGATGGCATCTTTAAGCCCATCACTAAATGGCATCTGCGAGCCCATTCACCTCTGCCATCACATCACCGAGTGCAAATTTTAAGGCACTCTAGTGTCCAATCTTCTTTTACCTTCGAGTCGCGAAAGGCAAATTTGCCAATCTAACTCTTCAGGTTCAAGAAGATTGAACAGTGGCAACTGTTGTACCCCAAAATTTGCCCTCACATTCTTCCTCAAGAAATCACAGCTTCAGGCGTTTCCTGATTTTTCAAACTGGCTCAAGAATCGGTCAAACAGACTTTTCTCGTAAGTCAGACACAATTAGGGTTTTATTGATTTTCAGGGCTCTAGAATGTTTCAAACAGTTGGCTTAGGGTTTTGGTTGATTTTGGCTCAACTTCGATCAGGAGAACGCTTCTTTGGCATTTAATCAGGAATTAGGGTTGTTCATGC
Source organism: Vicia faba (assembly GCA_948472305.1). Taxonomy (NCBI): domain Eukaryota; kingdom Viridiplantae; phylum Streptophyta; class Magnoliopsida; order Fabales; family Fabaceae; genus Vicia; species Vicia faba. Next base: position 1,639,325,262 of record OX451736.1, on the reverse strand, counting down.
GTGGTTCTTCAGAAAGATTTAATTCTACGGTGCTTTGCAAGTTATTCCGAGATTTGGTTTGAATTCACATTGTTTGACTTAATCAGTAAAAGAATGCATTTGGATTGAATTCACGTTTGTTTGACTGAATCAGTAAAAGGTTGCATTGGGTTTGAATTTGCAATGTTTGATTAAAGTCAGTAAAGGGAAAAAACGTCTGGGCAATGGCGGTGATTGACTGTTTGTTTTGCTTTGGATGTTGGAAACGCCGGGTTTAATTGATCAATGCTGAAGCAATGCTTATTTAATTATTTATTATTCTAAGATTAAATGATTGGAATGTATTTTCAATTATTTTAATTTAAAAAATTATAAATAATAAAATAAATAATTTAAAAGAAGAAAAGAATTAACTGGATAAAAAAGAGTTTCTATTTATCTTTAATTTATTTGTACAATTGTTTTGTTTACAAATTGTTTACAATAATGATATTACAATAATTAAAAATTTAAAATAAGACTATCCTAATTTTTTCTAAATCTTCAATTCTTCATCTTTTGCTATTCCTCTCCATTTAATTATTTATCTGCAAAGAAAAGAAGGAAAAAGTCAGTTGAAGCGCACAAAAGAGACAGATAAAAATAAAGTTCATCATTAAGGGCAACTGACTGGGATCAGTTAGCCCTCTCTGCAAATCACGGGATTTCTCCCGGTTCACAAAGAGGGATGAATATTTGTTTGCTAATCATGAATGCACAAAGTTGAAATTCACAAGTCAAAATTGTCAAACTGCATAGTTCAAGTCTCAAACAGCATGATGCAAAGTCCAAGTCCAAATCAAACTACAGAGTCCAAAGGCAAACAGAATGGCCTAACTAAAGTCACAAATTATCCAAAAAGCTGTCAAAGATATCAAAGTATCAAAAAGTACAAAATACTGTCACAAGGAAGCAAAGCTGTCAAAAGAAGATATGAAGAGATATGGAGAGAAAGATTAGTATGCAAGCAAGCTGTTCATTTCATCATTTCCCAAGTGTTGCCCTTTCAGAAAAGTACACATAACATATTTTAATATTTTGAAGTGTACTGGAGAGAGAGAAGAGAGAAAAAGTGGTTAGGCTTACAGGTTTGACTTTAGGCAAGAAAATATAAAAAAAAAGGAATCTGTCAATAAAACAGGGGGAAACAAGATAAACAAGGATCAGTTCACATCACAAAGATACAAAAAACCATCCAAACTGCCTTCCACCAAAAGAAAGCCTCTAGCCTTACAACCAAAACCTTAACCCCTGTCAAAAGAACAAACCTGTGAGGCCTCTAGCATATCATACCAGAAAACCTAACCAGCAAACCAAAGGCCAAACCTGCTGAGAAAAAGGCCAAACCCTGCTGAAGCAAGACAGAAGCAAGCTAAAGCCAAAAACCTTCAACCTGTTTTACCAGCATAAACTAACCAAAGCCATTAACCTGAACTGTCAAAGCCTAAACCAAAAAGCTCCCAAACATCAAAAACCTGTGCAAGAAACTGAAGCTGAAACCTAAAGCCAGTGAAACCAAACTCAAATAATGGTTACCCTGCAATCAAACCAACCAAACACATAACCTGCATAAAGCTTAAGCCAAAATATTCAAACCTGGAATCAAAGCAAAACTGTCCAGTCTAAACCCTGCCTGAGTTTTCAAACCTTACCATTTAAACCCTGTCAAGACCTCATAGCAAACCAGCATAATCTAAACAAAGACACTGAAGCCTAAAAAACAGTGAACCTGTCAAAAGGCCTCCCAAAACCTTACTTACCCAATGGCCTGCTGAAACCATCAAACATAAATAAAGGCCTAGGCATTTCAAACCTTCCAAACAAGGCATTCAGGCAAATAACTCAAAGCCCTCAAAATTGTGATTCATCACAGGGCAATAAGACCATCAGAAGCATACTCATCAAGACAGCCAGAAGAAGAAGAAAAGAAGTGTCTCAACCAAGCACAGAAGGGGCAAGCATTCAAAGGCAACCGGTACAAGCCCTCAGAACTGTAAGTTCATCATTGGGGAGCTAACAAACCACAATCATACAGCATTAAGCATATAAGCAAGGTAAAGTCAGAAACGAGGAAAAGAGCCATCATCTCAAAGCCCTCAGAAAAATCTTCATCACTGGGCAAACAATAAACAGGCAACTCAAGCATTCACAGATATACAGAAGAGGCCACAGGAAGGCCCCTCAAAAAACTCCATCATAAGGCGACTCAAAGGCAAGAGGCAACATAAGCATGTAAGCCAAGTTAACAGAAGAAGAGAAAAAGAGCGAAATCATAAGAGGTTCTCAGCTATTATCATCATTAAACCCAGCAAAAGGCTAAAGAGGGCAAAGAAATACAGAGTACCAGGTCTCCCTGCAAAGCTAGCTCCCCAACGCTTTCCCCCTCGCCTCTGGCCGCCACAGCACCTCCAAGGCCGCCTCCTCCTCCGTCTCCAAGGGTTAAGGTAGTGTCTCTCTCTTTTTCCCTTCACGCACATCTCACAGAAACAAACAACATCAAGTATTAATCTAAGGGCCAGAATAAAGAAAGAGCTAATCATACAAGTATAAAAACCTAAAAAATCAAGATTACCTTTGCTTGTCACGAATCGAGCATTCCATGGAGGGAGAAGGATTGGTGATGGCGCTTGGCAACGGGGAGAGGGGTCAGGAGCATGGTTCAGAGATGAGACGGAGAAGACGAAGTAACCACAAGCGGCGCCTCTGTGTTCCACAAACTCACAAACCCTAAGCGTGTCCCAAATGAACAATAACCATTAACCCTAAAAACTTCGTTTCAAGTAAGCTGGGCCTAACCCGTTCAAATGCTTAAGCCCGTTTCTGATCACACCCCCCCCCCCCCCCCCCCCCCACGCTTGACATTCTGTTTGGGCCAGTATAAACCCTTGGCCCATTCATTTAACACCTATTTGCTTTTTTATCATTTTAATTTTTTTACATAACTTAACCATTTCTTTTTTTTTTCTCTATAATCAAATTAATTTTATTTGTAAATAAACATTAATACAAAATACACAATATAATTAAAATGTAAAACATTTAAGTAAAATACTTTTTTGTACATAATAAATGAAAATACATCTTTTATACATAATATAATTAAAATTGAAAACATTTTTTCTTTCTTTTAATTAAAATACCTCTTTTGTATATATTAAACAAAAATATGAAGATACAAATTTATATCAAATGTAAGTAACAATTTTCAAACTTAGAACATTTTCTTTTCTTAAATTTTCTTTTTGTACATATTAAAGAAAAATACAAGATTACAAAAGACTAAATAAATAAACATCTAATTCTTTTCATTTAAGTTAAACAATACTTAATAATACACATTAAAATTCACATTTTCTTAATTTGTAAATAATTCTCACACATGTACACTTACACGTTTACACTTACAAAATACACTTTACATCTTATACATGTACAATTGCTATTCTTATACGTTACTATACATCATTTACACTTTGATCGCAATTCGATTTGGTTGTAAATTATTGGACACTACATTCCTATAAGTCTCATCCCCATTTGTAAATTTGTACCCCCAATCCCGGATACTATTTGTAATAGCGTAGACTTTAAATTCTTGTAATTTACCGCTTTCCAATTATACCATGGTTAGACCTAGGGTTTGCATGTACATAAAATCAAACGCTAGATAACCTAATACAAGACAAATACATGAAGTCAATACACAATCACACTTGCACCCCCCTAGGGTAATCCCACATGTTGCCTTCCAAAATGGGCCATGCTTGCACGTTGAGTATCTTTGGCAAAACAAATTCAAATGATCATAAGTCCCTCGATGACGCTTTCGAAAGTTGCCTAAAACGGAATGATCATAGTCCCTTCAAGCAAATTGCCAAAGACACTTGGCATCATTGCATTCATGGTCTATACGATGACCCGCGCCCGTCCCGTTAAACTTCCTAAACGCAAGATTGTCCACCAAATTCAATGGTGGAACAAAATTGTTAAAAGGGGTTGAAAACATAGAGAAAACCTTTGAGTACAATAGGGGTAGGCCAAACTATTAGTTACTTGAGATCAACTTGCAAAAACACTTGCCTCATTTTCAAAAACCACACTTCATGCACACTTTCAAAACAAACTCTCAAAAACATTTGAAACATCTTTTCGAAAAGATACACACTTTTGTAAAACACTCAAACACTAGTCAAATGCATTGGTTGCCTAAGACAAGGCATCTTTTCAAAAACATTTTTCAAAACACACACACACACACACACACCATTTTCAAGCAAATCGAAAATCAAGGCAAGTGATCTAAAAACCAAGTAACTAAGAGCCCATGGATAACCATGGATGAAAAGGGTGATAATACCTTCCCTTTTCATAATCTACCCCCCGAACCCACGAAACATCTCAAAAGGTTTTTGCTGTGCTTTTTAAACCTTTCCTTAGGATAAAATAAAAAGTCGGTGGCGACTCTTGCTCAACCGAACAAGTGCGAATACAAACGCAAACCTCAAGTCAGTTCTCCCACCGTATCACAGATATTTATTTGGATTTTTTTATAGAAAATAGGTTTTGATTTTAACCTAATTAATTAAAGGGAAAAATAATTAATTAAACCTAAATTTACTAAGAAAAGATTTTAAATAAAACCCTAATTCTATTAATTGATTAAAGAGAAATTAAGTTTAAGAAAAGTATTTTTGGTATTTTTGTCTTCAAAATAATCATAGTGTTATAAAATAATTTTGGCCTTTTATTTATATTAGAATAATATATTTTAAATGGTGTAAAAGGAAATAACTAAAAAAAACTATTTTTAATTAAATTTACAAGAATAATTAGTAAAATAAATAAAGTATGATTAATAAAATAATTTTTTTGTGTGAGAAAAATAAGTAAACTATGTCAAAATGTAAATCTATTATTTTTGTATCTTTTATGATTTTTTAATATTAGAAAATATATTAAGAAAACAAATAAAATGAAAATAAGAAAAGAAAATAAAACTGGGCCAGGGGTGTTTAAATGAAGCAGGGGGTTAGCAAGCAAAAACAAAAACAAACAAAGCCCAAGGAGGCCCAACGCCTTGCCAAAAAAGAGAGTCAGAATGCAAAAAAATGTGAAAAATCCAAAAGGGTAGCACTGGGGCTCGAACCCAGGTCCCTCGGGTTACAGGCGCGCGCTTCTACCAATAGCATGGCAATACATTTGCTTATATAAATAAAACAATAAATATATATAGCAAACATGTTCCTGAGGCCAAGTTCATCTTCAACCTCACGCCTAACCAGAAGCTCTGTAACTCAATCAATCCACAACAAAAATGAAAACTGTAAACATGAAACTTGTAGCAAATTTTCTCACGATTTCAGAAATGTAAAACATTAAAACTATGGATCAAAGACAAACACGAATTTCAATGGCCCTAATCTGAACCCTAAAAATCTCAGAAATTTCAATCTTAAAATTCTCTAAGCTCAAGCAAAATTAATGAAAACTATGAACATGGTTAGCTTTAGGGCAATGATATCTACATGTTTCATTCACAAATAAATCATTGATGATGCATGTATGAAAAGTTCCAAAGTTAGAAAACTTACCTTGCAAGAGGGTATCGGGTTTGAAGTTTGAGCAGCTTTAAGTGAGTTCCAATGGTTGGGTTAGCTTCCTCAAGTTCCCAGGAAGCTAATGAGATGCTTAGCTTGAGCTGAAAGTGCCTGAGGAATTCTGGAGAAGTCCAAGTGCAAAGCTCTGTTTTTGAAAATGGAGGATGGTATTAATGGTGTTACAATCTTGTAATAGTGTGAGATCAGTTCTAAATGATGTTTAGAAGCTTTAGGAACCAAAAGGCTTGAAAACGCACGAGGGAGTCATGAGTTTCAAGTTTTTGGTCAGTTTATGTGAAAATGGAGGTATGAGATGTGATTCTGAGCTTTTGGTGTTTTCAGGGGTCAAACATGCATGGGATTTGTGTAAAATGCTTTGTGTATGTATAAACAAAAGGGTTTGAGAGCTTTGGACAATCAGAAGTACAAGTTTTCAGCTAATTGCTAGGTTACTTGATTTTGAAGAAAAGTGTGAAACCAAGTTTCAATGTGTAGTACAAGCATGGGCTGGGTGATTGTAAGTATCTAAACCATTTCTCTTGTGTTATGATACATGTATGATCAGAAGAGAACACGTGCAAGGCTCAAGAATAAGTTTTTTGAAAAAAGTCACTTTATCAAAATGGCCATGTGCACTTTCTTCCCAAAATGGATATAAAGCATGCCCTTGCATTGAATGCTTGAAATGAGACCTCTAACAGTTGTGCAGGAAATTAATTATGGAGTTCCTAACAAGTTTGAGGTGTGCAAAGTAGATTTTATGCAGCATAACTTTGAATTTGAATTTTGTTCATTACAAAATGCCTTGTAAATCAAGTGATTAAACCCTAACTTCATCTCTTCGATTCTCCCTACTCAAGAATGATCTCAAGGAGTTCTTGGACATTTTGGAAAGTTTGTAATTTTCTCTACAACCCATATTTGAATTGATTTTTAAGATTACCCTTGGAACTATATGAAAATGTGCCATGAAGTTGGGTCAAAATCCTAACCAAATTAGGGCAAATATTTCACTAAGTGTTTTGTTTCATGACCATGTATTCTTAAAATTATAACTTGAGATCCAAGCACTTTTGGAAGGAGTTATGTAAAGAAAAGTTGTATATTTCATGGAGATATACAACTTTCATGTTGGAAGTTTCTCTTGAATCATCTTGAATCATGGTGAAAATTTTTCTCAAAGTTATGAAAAAATAAGAAATTTTCAACACAGAAAAATTTCTAAGTTTAGAAATTTTCACTTTTCAAAATGAAATTTTGAATTTTGGATTTCTTGATGAATAAGTTTCATATTTTGACAAGTTTTGATGAATTGTGATCTTTGGCATTTGAATTTGACCAAAAAGTCAAAGTTTGACTTTTCAGTATATAGTTGACTTTTGATCAGTTGATTGAAAATTCATCTGTCAATCCTTTGGACTTGAGCAATGTTTTGAGCCAAGTCATTAGGTCAAAATGATGAAAATGGACTCTTGATATCATGCCTTAAACCAATTGATCATTTTCTAGGTCAAAAATAAGAAATTTCCCTTTCCTAGTTAAAACCCTAATTTTGACCATTTTGCCCTTTTGAAGATTTGATCAAATTTCTTGAGGAATTGTAGTCCAAACTTGATAAAATGATACATATGAGTTTAAAATGTTTATGTGGATCAAAAATTATGAAGTTTGACTGTAAATTGGCCATAGTTGACTTTTCCCCCCAATACAGCTGATTTTTAGGTCAACTGCACAATTGACTGAGCAAAAGTGTGATCCAAGGCTTGAAACTTGACATCAGTAATCTTGGGGGTCCATAATGATCCATGAAAGTCATATGAAGCATTGAAAGTTCAAATATCCTTGTTCAATCTCAAACCCTAATTTTGGTCATCAGTGCTTAAGAAAGTGTCTTGAGCTGATCAAACCCTAATGCAGTCTTGAGCCAAAGGAGATCTTGTGAGCAAATTCTTGATATGTGAGAGGGAAAATTTTGGGGTACAACAATTATCAAAAGTTGTCAAATCTGCATCTCCGCTCCCAGGCTTTTGTAGTCCAAACTAAGTTCCCTATCATCATCCCGAGACTCCCAGAGTTCGCCCTCAAGCATCCTTTGAACCATTATGTGCCCAGAATTCGTGCTTCTAAGTGCACCATTTGGTAAAATTTCTTGGATCTCAAACTCTCAGTACAGGCTATTTAAATCCATACTAAGCATGTATTTATACTATTGATGATGTTTTCTTGCATTCTAACCTATTACATGAGAAGTTAGGGCCTTGAATCATGTTTTTCCATGTCCATGTTGTGCTAGGGTTTCAGATCCATAACTCATGATATAAGAGTTTTCTGGCCAATCTAAGACCAGATTCGTGATCAGGAGGAAATTTCAAGTAAGATAGGGGCTTTTGCGCATTTTGATTTAACGTATTTTGCATATTTTCTGTTTTGATCGGCCGGAGAAGACGACCGGAGATCTACTCCAGTGTCGTTGACTTCTCTGACTCTGTTTGGGAGCAGGCGTGGCAGTTTCACATTACCTGATTGGCTTGTTTAAATTTTTTATGCGCGCATTTTTGCTGATTAGAATATAATACTTATTTTCCCTTATATTATTATTCTGTCATTATAATAATGAATGGACAGGTAGCTCAGATGGCAAGGAAGCGTGTGTAAAGGGGTGAGGGCCTGGGTTCGAATCCCAGGTCCAACATTTTTATCTTTTCTAACATATTATATGTAGATTCCATGTGTTGCATAGCCAAGAGCTCACCATACGCTTCTGAGTTGTAGCTATCAAATCATAATTGATCTGGATCCAAGGGCTTCAATAGGAAATCTATTATGCATCCTCAAGACTGCTCCACACCTGATCCAGCATGGCCTGGGTTTAATTTCAATTGGGCCCAACATGTTCAAAACAACACCCCTATTTTTTTCTTACCATCCAGGCCCAGTTTTTTTTTGGTTTTGTTTTTTTTTTTATTTTTTTATATAGTTTTGTTTATTTAATTAACCGAATAATCAAAAAATCACCAAAAGAAAATTAGGATTAGATATTTTAATTAAATTAATTTCCTTAATCAATTAATTAATTAAAATTTAACTCCTTTTTAAATTAAAACAAAATAGAATTAGGAATAGGTTTATATTTATATTATTTTCTTTTCTTTTCATATTAAAAACAATAAAAAGAACTTAGACTAATTTCTTAATTAAATTTTACTTTTTTTTCTAAATAATTTTAGGGTATTTAATTTAGTCATCTTTTAAATCACAAAGCAACAAAAAAAATTTCATTCTTAGGATTTCTTAGGCGTTTCTTTATTTCGCATGTGTTATTTACATTCACATCTTTTATGTTCATGTAACTGCTTATGGGATGTAATAGTCTAGGTTAAAATTCCGCACTTCACTTTCCTGCATCTTTTTTTATGTAACTGTCCCAAAGCGTTGTAATAGTTTAGGGTTTCTACCTTTACTTTCCGCAGTTTACATTTTCTATACAATATTACTGCTAGTAACTCGGATTGCATGACAAGATTGAAAAACAAAAACGTTAGCAAACCTAATAATGCAAGATAAATACCTGAATTGAACACAATTGCACATACGCACCTCTAGGGTACGCCACTTCAGTTGCCTTTGGAAAAGAGTCACAACTCTCGAAACATGAGAGATTTTAGTGGCTACCCTCCGGTTTAAAGATCATAAGTCCCTCGATGACCCTCTCGATGTTGCCTCGGTTAAAATGATCTTAAAACCGTAGGGTAGTTACTAAGGTTTCTTGCCCAGTTGCCTTTATGACTATAAACATCCCTTCGAATGTCCCTCTTACATCCAACGATATGGCTACCTACTCACTAATAGTAGGATAGCATTGTCTAAAGGATAGGAGGAAAAGAACAACATTTTCAAGTATAAGTAGATAGTTCTTAGATGCTATGTTCAAAATAAACTTTTTACACTTACACAAGAAACATTTCAAAACACTTTAAAAAAAACATTTGCTTTATCAACACTCTTGAGGACTGATACATGAGTTATCATGAAGCAAATCGCCGCACTAAGGCATTTTCAAAATTCTTTTCAAAAACACACAAAGCACAAGGTATTTCAAAATAAGCTAAGCATCTAAGAGCCCGTAGATAACTACAGATGGAAAGGGTGCTAACACCTTCACTTTCCATAATCTACCCCACTTACTCAAAAAATTCTCGAAAAGGTTTTTTTCTGTTCTTTTCACCCTTTCCTTAATTTAGATAAAAGAAAAGTCGGTGGCGACTCTTGTTTACCGCAACATTTACGAATAAAAATACGAAACCAGTACAATAGTCGATTTTGCCACCGTATTACAGAATTGGCGACTCTATTGGAGAATTTGTAAAATGGGGTTACCTTAGAGTTTAGATCATTTTAAACTGCTCTGCTTGTGTGTTTTGTATGCTTTACTTTTGAGGGTTTTGTTTGGGTTATTACTAAAAAGATCCTACACCCAGATCTGGGGCACCTTTATAGGTAAGTTACAATAAATCATGGAAGTTGTACGGCGTAGACCGATATGGACGAAGTGATAACTATGTTAGTGTGATACTCTGGGTTTTACTAATGTTCCTTGAGACAGTCAAGGATAACATTAGGCTTCCTTAGTGTCATTAAGCGCTAACTGACCTTTAGAACCTTTAAGTGACTCATCCTAAGCCATTAGAAAGTAGCGAGATGGCCGACTTTTGTTCTGACCGAAGATTTGTTGATACTCGATGCTACACTCATTGAGATTGGACTTTTGGGATATTCTGGCCACAATACTTTGGTGATTGAGCTAGAACAATGCCTAAAAGAAAGGTCAATGATATGAGACTCGTCAAAACCCGATTACTACTAATAGGACAGGTTGAGCCAACTGAAACTTCAAGAGGGTACTTACCTTTAAAACTCATGCAAGCCTTTAAACTTAAGGTCTTTATGTGACTTGTGTGTGTTTGATATACTTGTGATCATAACCTCATAAAACATCATAATATGTCATGTACACTAACCATTTCAAGGGCCTGTGGATTCATCTCTCCTCTGTTTTGTATGTTATGGATTCAGCTCGCAAAAAAACCATATGAATCAATTTTTTAGAGATTCCCCCCAAACTCAAAGAAATGGTTCTAAAAGTTCCTGAGAACTCATCATTCAACAAGAGATATGGTCACTTTCTCAGTTTGGTTACTACTGGTTTTGACAAGGGTTTGATGAGTGTCTTATTCCAGTTCTTCAACCCCAAGCACCATTGCTTCACATTTCCAGACTATCAGTTGGTGCCTACGCTGGAAGAATTCTCCAAAATACTCGGTTTGCCTATATTGGAGCAGATACCCTTTACCGGTTTAGAACAAGATCCAACTACTGAAGATGTTGCCATAGCTTTGCACTTGAAGTTGTCTGACATTGAGTCCAACTGGGAAAAAATGAGTGGAGTTAAGGGCCTCCTTACAAGTTTTCTGATGAAGAAAGCCCAAGTATTCCTAGACGCTATGAGTTACCATGCCTTTGAAGATGTATTAACTCTTTTGATCTACGGGTTGGTTCTGTTCCCCAATTCAGACCAGTTTGTAGATGTCAGTGCCATCAACATCTTCCTTGCTTACAATCCAGTGCCCATATTGCTTGAGGATATTCTACATTCACTCCATACCTGTACCATGAAGAAGCGAGGGACTCTTAAGTGTTGCATACCTCTACTCTATAGGTGGTTTATTTCGCACCTTCCTCGGTCAGTAATGAAGAATGAGTTAGGTTTAATATGGAACCAAAGATTAATGTCTCTTTCTCACTATGACATATATTGGCGCCCTCGCTCCCGAGAAGACATCTCTTTTATTGATTGCTGCGGAGAATTTCCCAATGTGCCACTCATTAGCATGAAAGGAGGCATCATCTACAATCTGTCCTTAGCTTTACGTCAGTTCGGTTACGCTCGGAGGGATGGTACTCATGATATGCTCATTCAAGATATTGTGTTCGACTATTCAAATGATCTGCAAGGTTATCATTAGAGGTTCATTCGCGCTTAGGGAATGGTTAAGAAGACTGAAGCAAGACTCTAGAGCACAAGAACTCCATCCCTTTCGAGCCATACCTCAAATGGGTGCGAGCTCGTGCTAAAAATATTATGATGCCATATGCTTCTATCCTACCAGTGATTTCAGAGCCTATTGTTCAAGGGGTCGATTTTCGCATCATTCTGCATCCTGATATGCCAACAAACTTCAAAGAATTGCAAAAATATTGGATACAACTCAAAGAAGAACGAGATACCTTTGAGTCCCAATTTTATTCCAGTGTGAAAAAGGTGTTGGAACTGAAAAAGCAGCTTCACGAAGAGCAGAATCTCAATGCCTACATTAGCACCAAAAGGAAGCGTCCTTGGGAAACTTAGGAATCTTAGAAGTTTTTATTTGTTATTCCTTTGTAAACTTTGATTTCATTTGAACTTACTAATTAAAAGTCTTTGTTTCTGTTTTGGTTAAAAGAGTTTGAATCCTATAAGGCCCTTGAAAACATTGCATAAGCATATAATGCATATCATCGCATAAACAGGTTGTCAAAATAGGTTTCTTATTCTTTTCGCTGTTTATTTCAGCAAAAGAAATGGCTCTCAAACAGACAGTGAAAGATCTCCAAGCTCAGAATGCTCAGTTTCCTAAAATGTTCCTGGCTCTGGCCCAGGGGAAGAATACCTGAAAGCTCTGATCGTCAAAGAGAAGAGCAAGAAGGCAAAGAAACCAACTGGTGTATTGAATCTGGGAAGAAGGATCAGAGGACCGGTTAAGAGGGCTATAGATTTGGCAACCCCGTGAAATGAGGGGGACAATCAAGAATAGAAGCCGATGGAAGAAAACAACAATCCAGGGTCTGAGGAAGAGGAACCTGACTATCTGAGGAGTAGTATCCTCCTGCTGATGATAAATACAAACAGCTAGAGGACCGACTCAATGCTATGGAGATCTAGAGGATACCCGGGCTATATTTTGAGGAGTTGGGACTGATTTCAGGGGTGGTCATCCCACAAAAATTCAAAGTCCCTACATTTGCTAAGTACGAAGGTGTCTCCTGTCCTAAGCTTCATTTAAGGTCGTATGTCAGAAAGATTCAACCCCATACTACTAACAGGAATCTGTTGGTACACTTCTTCCAAGAAAGTTTGTCGGGGACTCAGCTAGAATGGTTCTATCAAATGGAAAGAACCAACGTTCGTAATTGGGAAGATTTGGTTGTTGCTTTCTACAAGCAGTATCAATATAATGATGACCTTGCCCCGACCCATACACAGTTGCAAAGTATGTCTATATGTTCCAGCGAGGGTTTTAAAGAATATGCCAAAAAATGGAGAGACCTTGCTGGAAGAGTCCAGCCTCCGTTGTCTGATAGAGAGTTGGTGGATATGTTCTTCGACACGTTATTCGGGCCATTCTTTAACCATCTGATTGGAAGTTCTTCTGCTGGGTTTACTGAATTGATCTTGACTGGTGAACGGGTAGAAGTTGGCATCAAAAGTGGTAAAATACAGAAAGATGCATCCTCCAGTACTGCAAAGAAACCTTTCACTGGAAAGGAGCTCAGTGCTACTTATGGCCAAAGAAATCATAAAAAACTGAGCATCGTCTGACGGTAGCGGCTGTTATGATTTCCCACCCTGCCTCAAACCAAAACCAAAAATATTGGCGCAGACCAGATGCTCCTAGTAGACAGTTTACTCGGATCAACATGACCCTATCCCAGGTTTTGTCACACCTACTGAAGTCCAATTTGGTGACCCTAAAGGAGGCTCCAAATAATCCTAATACTACCTCCCGCTGCTACAATCCAGATGCTCGATGTGCCTACCATTCGGAAACTTCAGGGCATGATACAAAAGACTGTTGGGCGTTAAATAATAAGGTACAAGATCTCATTGAGGAAAAGGAGATTGAGTTTGACCTTCCCAAGACACCTAATGTAATAACAGCGCCAATGCCAAAACATGACCAAGGTGTCAATGCTATTGATGATGACCGTTTTGTTTCTTCCGTGGATGAATTAACTACTCCTCTTTTGACTGTCAAAGAGAATCTATTGCGAGCCGGTTTATTTTCGGGATGTAGTTAAGGTTGCCACTCATGTATGTCTCTACCAGATGGATGTTTGTTACTGAAGATGGGCGTTCAATGCCTGATGGTTATTAAATAAATTATGTTCGAAAAAGTTCCTCTTCTAAGAAGTTTGTGTGAAGATATCTCGATAATCACCATTTCCGACAACCCTCCCAAGGTCTCCACCAAAAGACCTGTCAGGATTACATTTGTTCCAAAGTTTGCTCCCCTGATCATCACTATGCCGGGGCCAATACCATATTCCTCGGATAAAGCTGTTCCCTATAATTATGGGGCTGACGTCTATTACCATGGCGTCAAGCAAGACCTATTGGCTATTAAAGACAAAGTTTCTGAAGGTATTGATCCTGACATCGACAATATCATTGGCACTAGTAAAATAACGAGAAGCGGAAGAGTTTTATGTCCCGAGATCTCTCTGAAAACTATTGCTACCCCTGTGATTATTCCTGCTGCTGCTCCTGTCAGTATTCTGATTGCTACTCCTACTATTAGTCATGCTGTTATCCCTACTGTTAGAACATAGTTTGATTCTACAACCCTTAATTAGAGTTTTAATGATAATAAACATAGAACAAATATGCACTCTAAATTTGTGTTGTTTTTTATACAGAAGTTCTGACTGAAACAACATCAGAAGTTAAGCCACAAAATCTTGCTAATCAGAATGTTCTGAAGAATGATGATCTTAATCTGCATTAAAGTAAAAGATACTCTGACTCTGAACAGAAGTCTAATACGCCAACAGATCCTCACATCTCTGAGTCATAAAAGTTCTGAAGTAAAAGCAGCATGCAACATCCTATAGTTCTGAAGCGCTACTTTTTGATTAAGACAGTATCATATGTGACAACTTCATTCAGACAAGAATTTTCTCAGTGTGGAAAGTGCATTGAGTGTCCATTATCACGTTTTATTTTGGACAGATTTCCACGCCTATATAAACAAGCTTAAAGGACAAATCGTTTACGATTTCACCAACTACTGCTCATACATCTAAAAATGCTGCAAATATACATATTCTCTCATAATCTCAAATTGTGTAATACATCACATTAGTGATACCGTTTTTGTAACGAAAAACATATAGTACACAGTCAATTGTTCTTTGATTAAGATATTGTTCCTTGAGATAAACCGGGTTATGGTCTTACTCAAGAAGACTCTGGCAGTTGTTAAAGTAGTTTTGTAATCTGTTTGATTATTGGATTAAGTCCTCGTTGGAGAGAGGAAAAATTACCTTGGCGGGTGGACTGGAGTAGTTTGAGATCAAGTGAACCAGGATAAAAATCTTGAACCTATTGCATTTGATTTTTAAGTTTCAATTCAACCCCCCCCCTTGTTGTGTTTTTCACTTCTTCAATTTGCATCAGAGCACATGGTTCTGAGTTCATACAGTTAACTGTGTCAGTACAAGATCCAAGCTTTAGAAAAACACTATGGTGGGACCAAGCCAAAACATCAGCAATGACTATCATGATAACAAGGACAGAATCAGAGGCAAACCTCTAGTCTTTGATGGAGAAAATTTTGACTACTGGAAAGACAGAATTGAGAGCTTCTTTCTGGATCATGATGCTGATCTATGGGACATGGTAATTGATAGATACACACATCCAGTGGATGAAAGTGGTCAGAAGATAGATAGAAAAAGAATGTCTGACCAGCAAAAGCGTGATTTCAGAAACCATCATAAAACTAGAACAATACTTCTCAATGCCATCTCATACTTAGAATATGAGAAGATCTCAAACAGAGAGACAGCCAAAAACATGTTTGACTCTCTGAGAATGACGCATGAAGGCAACATACAAGTTAAAGAAACCAAGGACCTTGTGCTCATTCAAAATATGAAGCCTTCAAGATGGAAGACAGTGAATCCAAATAAGCTATGTTCTCAAGATTCCAGATTCTTGTTGCTGGGATGAGAGTTATTGACAAAGGGTATTCTACTGTTGATCACGTAAAGAAGATCATCAGAAGTCTACCAAAGCAATGGAGGCCAATGGTCACTATGCTTAAGTTGGCTAAAGATCTCAACAAGATATCTCTAGAGGAACTTGTTAGCTCCCTCAGAAGCCATGAGATAGAGCTAGAAGATGACGAGCCTCAGAAGCAAGGTAAGCCTTTAGCATTAAAATCTAATAAAAGATTGATTCTAAGGTTTTGCAGGATATGGAAGAAATCTCTTACGGATCCTCGTCAGAAGAAGACGAACTGTCTCTTCTCTCCAGAAGGGTAAATCAGCTATGGAAGCAGAGGCAAAGAAAATTCAAGAATTCCAGAAGGCCAGGGAATCAAAATGAATCCTCCTACGGATACAGAAATTTTGAGTCCTCCTCTGGACACAGAAGATCTGGAGCTTCATGTGGTCACAGGAAGTCAAACAACAGAGAGATCATCTTCTATGAGTGCAATGAACAGGGGGACTACGAAAGTGATTGTCCAAGGCTTCAGAAGGAGAAACCCAAAAAGAAGTTCTTTAAGGAGAAGAATAAAAGTATCAAGGCTACATGGGATGATTCAGACACTTCTGACGCAGACTTAGAATCTGATGATGAAATAACCAACATTGCTCTTATGGCTAATGTGACAAAATATAGCGAAGCATCTCAATCAGACTCAGAAACAAACTCAGAAGAGGTATTTCCTGATTTTACTGTTAATTTCACTAAAGTTGAACTAGCATAAAGCCTAAATGAGATTCTGGAAAGATATCAAAGTCCATTGAATTTAAAGAGAAATTGGACATTTAAAATTGTAATCCAAATTATCCATCAAAGAGAGTGAGCAGAAAAAAATATCTGAGTCAAAACAGCCCCAAAATAAGGCAGAAAAAGTATTTTTGGCACTGTTACAATCAATTGTGCTTAGACAACAACCAATTGCATTAGTGTAGTTTTTTTCAAATCAATTTTCTGTGACAATCGATTGAAATGTTACAACAATTGATTGCAACCTGTTAAAATCAGTAGAAAACAACATTTCAAGGATCAAATTCTTGTTCCAACTTTTCATCAAACACCTTATGATCATGGATCTAATTAAGCATGAAAGTTCCATCAAATTATGAGAAAATAGCACTAATGGAATCATAAAACAGTGCTCAATGAATCAAAACCATAAATCCACAAGAGATCACATTGTGAAAGATGATGATCCAACTTACCAAAGGTAGAATTAGAGAATTATCAAACAACTTCCAGAATTTGCTTCAATTCAACCACAAGAATCAATTACCAAAGCTTGGATGTAGAGAATTGATGAAGAAAAAGTATTTGGATGAAGCTTTAGCTAAAAGATTAGTAAGCTTCAATGCAAAGCTTACTAACTTTTTGAAAATGGAGCTTTGAGTGAATTTGGTAGATGGAGAGAATTGAGAGATTTTTTAGCAAAACGAGTTTGGCTATCAAAAGCTTATCATTTTAATGAAATGAGGTATCTATTTATAGAGTTTAGGATTGGGATTATTGGTAATTTATTCTTGGAGCCAAAAATTGAATTAATGATATAATTTTCAAATTATGCAGAAAAATGGAGCCAAAAAGATGACAGTTTTGAAATTGCTGGCTTTTTTCAAAAATCACGTGTGTTTTGCTGCTATGAGTCGACACAAGAGTCGTATGCATCGACACATTCTAGTTGTATAACACAGCATGAGTCGATGCAAGCTTCTATGGATCGATACAAGCTGCTATTTCAACACAATACATAATCAATCAAATTGCATGAGTCAACACATAACATGTATGTGTCGACACATGCTAGTTATACAAAACAGGATGAGTCGACACAAGCCTCTATGGATCGATGCATGCTGCTATTTCAACACAATGAGTCGACACATTACATGTATGTGTCAATACATGCTAGTTATACAAAACAGGATGAGTCGACACAAGCCTTTATGGGTCGATGCAAGCTGCTTTTGTCAGCACATTATAGAATTGATAGTCTTGCATGGGTCGACACATAACACGTATGTGTCGACACATACCAATTTTTTTTTATTTTTGAAGGCTAAAAAAAACACTTTTTTAAAAGATTGTGCACAATACACTCTGTGCAATCAATTGCACTATGGGAGCAATCGATTGTACAGGAAAACAAAAAATGAAAAATTTTAATTATTTTTTTTCTTTGCAAATGGAGATTTTAGGGAAATAATACCGGAAAAACTTTATTTGTCGGATGCTTTGACTCGGTACCTACAAAACACAAATATGCAAAGGCAAAGACAAATATTTTTTGTATTTTGGTTAGAGGTTAATTACCCACACATATACAAAATACACAACTAAGGTGCTTGGAGATTCCTCAAGAGCAAACTAAAAGATATGAGATAGAAAAAGAGGAAGAACCAACCCTAATATGATTTTGTTATGATCAAGTTGACATGATATGATAGGGGAATCTTAGGGGCAAAAATTGGGGTACAACAGCTGTCCTTATTTAAGTTTATTCTATCCGGGGATACAAAGGTTAAAAAACTTCGTATCGACGTGATCGAAGATACTTAAATATAAAACAAACCCTATTTTTATGCCTATGATGCCATGTAATGCTTATGAGCATGAATGCATATGAACAAATTCAAAGAGACGCAAAACATCACTGGGGATGTAACAAAGGAGACAATGATCAAAAGAGAAACCCGACCAGGAAAATAAATCACTGGTGGACCCAAAGAACTGAATCAGAGAGGATAGTAGGATGGTCAAAGGACGTACCAACTTCTACTGAAGGCGAAGCTACCAACGTTCACTGAAGGCAAAGAGGAAGATAACAAACATCGACGTTCACTGACGATGGTCTACCAACTTTCACTGAAGGTAGAAAGAGAATATATCATATCACCGCCGTTCACTGACGATGAATTACCAACGTTCACTGAAGATAGCAAAAAGATAATAAACATCTACGTTCACTGCTGATGGCCTACCAACTTTCACTGAAGGTAGAAAGAGAATATATCATAGCACCGTCGTTCACTGATGATGAACTACCAACATTCACCGAGGGTAGCAAAAAGATAATAAACATCGACGTTCACTACCGATGGCCTACCAACTTTCACTGAAGGTAGAAATAGAATATCATAGCACCGCCGTTCACTGTTGATGGTCTAACAACTTTCACTGAAGGTAGAAAGAGAATATATCATATCACCACCATTCACTGACGATGAACTACCAACGTTCACTGAAGATAGAAAAAAGATAATAAACATCGACGTTCACTGCCAATGGCCTACCAACTTTCACTGAAGGTAGAAAGAGAATATATTGTGAAATTCTGGCTGCAGATACTCAATGTCACGTTCAATGTTATGACACCGTATCTGACTTTCTATAAGACAGTAAATACAAAAACAGTAAAGAACACAGTCAATTGTTTACCCAGTTCAGTGTGCAACAACACCTACTCTGGGGGCTACCAAGCCAGGGAGGAAATCCACTATAAGAGATATTAATTCAGGAATAAACCAACCAGTTTATCTCCTTCACTTAAGACCTACCCAATGCAACTTCAATCTAAGTACAACTTAAACCTGAGTTCCTACTCACTCCCCCTCAATCACATCAGTGATACATAAAAACAATTTGACTAATGAATTGTTGAAGACACTCTTCAAAACATACACTTGATTATGCTTCACAGCTTTTCAATCAAGCAGCACAAACACTCTTGCTTCACAGCTTTGAGTGATACACAAACCTAACTTGACTTTGCTTCACAGCTTTAGTCAAGAGACATACAAACACTCTTGCTTCAAAGCTTTGAGTGTTACACAAACCTTACAATTAAAACCTATTCCAAGTCACTTATCACAATGATAATTGCTTGGATTACAATAGTTAAAACTATACAGCTTCTAAATGATCTTCTGTCAAAAAGGGATACATTCCAAGACAGCAGCTCTGTTGAATATATAGCAGCTGCATCTTCAGTTAGGGTTTCCACAAAAAGCTAGGGTTAATTCCGTTTGTCCTTAAGACTAGGTCACAGGACTTTATCAACCAGGTTGGGGTTGAGCTAGGTTAACCCAAAGAAAATGCAGGATTCTGTTCTGGAAAGACTGAGTCATTTTCCTGAAAAAACTCAGAATTAACCAAACTGCATACCTGTTAGTTCAGAACAGGATGTCTTAACATCTGTTATGACATCTGAAAACCTGTCTACTGATTTAGGTAAATGTGATCATTTTGCAAAATGCTCAGATACACACTCATAAACATCAGTACCTGTATGACAATATTTTTCTGCAAAGGTACCTAATGAATCAGTACATACTAAACTAGAATGTTATGACATCAGTCATGACATTCACACACACACTTGGGTTTTACCAAAAATGCAAGCCAATAACTAAACAACTACAAACTCCCCCTTTGGCAGATTTTTTGCTAAAGACCCTAAGCAATCAGAGATAGATAGCAGCAGAAAGAAATGACTGCAGAAAAATAGAATGTCTAATTAAGTACCAAAATATATCTCCCCCTCTTTAGCCACAAATGGGCCAAAGATACATGTTCTTAAAAGTTATACAGTCATCCAGAAAAAGTAATGAGAGCAGAACTAAAAACTGAACACACTTCCAAACTCTATCAGGTACCAGCACCAACTCCACCAATCAGCAACTCCACCAACCTTTAAGCACTGTCATCAGACTCAGAGGAGCTAGTTTCTTCAGTATTGAGATGACCTTCAGCTTCTACACCTTCTTCCCTTCTATTTCCTTCAGCTTCCTCCTTTTCTAACCTGGCAATTAGGTTTTCTAGGGTCTTTTTCCTAGCT
The DNA here is from genome assembly GCA_948472305.1 of Vicia faba. Lineage (NCBI taxonomy): Eukaryota > Viridiplantae > Streptophyta > Magnoliopsida > Fabales > Fabaceae > Vicia > Vicia faba. The sequence goes on along the minus strand of OX451736.1, from coordinate 1,639,304,729 downwards.
TCCAGTTCTTTGCAGGTCTCTTTTAATATAGCTATGACATCAGATGTTTTGGACTGGGTCTTCACAGACGATATCTCAGCTGATGTTATGACAATATCAGGAGCATGAGATCCCTGAAACAATTTGTAGTGCAACCCAAGGGCAGGAGCTCTTTTGCAAGCAGTATCTCTTGCCACCAGGATATCAGGGTATTGTGCAAGGATAATTCCACAAAGGAGGGAGGGAAAGGCAATTGGTCCTTTGACAGCATAAAAACCAGCATGTTTTAAAGTTTGTTCAAAAATATACCTGCCATAGTCAAAAGCAGTCTTGGTTCCCACAGCATAAATAAACCTCCCTAATCCTGTGGAGATAGTTGATTTATGGTTTGTAGGGACCCAGTTGGCTACACCAATCTTGTGCAGGATGGCAAATTTCATGCTAAGTTTGCTGGCATTCAGCTTGCCTTTCAAGGGCCAGCACTTCACTTGCCTTGCTGTGATGGTTTGACAAACTTCATTGTCAGTGACTTCCAGATCAGGACAATCCTCATTTGATCTTCCAAGAAATTTGTTAATTTCTGATGGAGAGAAATTAACCCTTCTTCCTCTAACAAAAACACTTTCAAAGTCAGCTGACCTTCCATCAGCACAATCATTAGACAAGTTAACTATGAACTCCTTGACCAGATTTTCATAACACTTGTTAAATTTTATCAGTGTCTTTATCAGTCCAGCATTCTTGATCAGGTCCATGATGTCTTTGCACTCCATGGCATCATTGTTTAGCTCTCTTTCTAAAGCTATTCTCTTCAAGCAAACATACTTCCATCTGTTTGCATTGTCAGGATGATGAAAAGAGATGTTGTCTGTTGGGACTTCAGGAACTCTAGCAATTTTGCTGGAGGGGAGCTTCCTTCTGATAGGAATTTCTTCAGCATCAATCTCAAACTCTGATTCCTCATCAGAATCAGAAGATTCAGGTTCTTTTCTCTTCTTTGTAATTGGTTGTCTATCAGTATGCACCTGGGCTTTCACCTTCCCTTTGGACTGAACAGTTTTCACAGATTCTACCCCAGCCATGCCTTCAGCATTGGATTTCTTATTAGCAGGTTTATCTTTTGTCAAACATTTTCCATCATTCTGATTATTCTTCCTTTTCATCATTCTCCTAGCTATGCTAGGGTTTACATTGGCAATCAGATCATTGTCTGAGTATTCCTCATCCACATCAATGATAGGTGGATCAGCAGTCTTTTCTGAAGGGTTCTGAATGTTGTCATTTTGTGTCATAACATTCTCAGAGACATCTACATTCTTAGAGACATCCACATTTGGGCTTCCTGATTGATTTAAAGGGACAGAAATCCCCGGTACATATTGGTTTCCGCTTAGTATACTTGTTACTAGCCTAGCAATTGCTTGATGAACTTGAACTGATCCTTCTCTATTTGATACAGAAGAAGAAGGATGAGAAGGATTACCAGAGGCAGCAGCTTGAGCTCTTCCTGCATGTCTAGTTCTCAGCTTTTTGACTTTGGCTGGGTCAGTAGCCATCTCTCTGAGAGGAGTGATCTCAAGAACTTCAGATTCTATGCATGTGGTGATTGCTCGAGAGTCTTGGTCAGATGATGAAGATGATGAAGATGAAGAGGTCGCCTTGGTTGAAGATGATGTTTGAGACATTTTGATTGACTTAGAGTACCAGTACCAATTTGAGAAAAAACTTTGATTGAGGGAAGGGAACAGGTTGCAAAGACGAGAGAGGTAGGAGGCAAAAGAGAGTCTTTTCAACTTCTTAAAGATTTTGAAGGAATTGGGAAAACATATGATTAACCCACTAAAATTAGACTTAACAAAATTAATTCCTTCAACCCTTGTTTTAAGCAAAATTAATTGCTACAATTTCTCATGTTGGCAAATACCCAACCTGCCCCTCAAGTTTTCAAGTTTATTTCCAACAAGAGCCTTGGTAGAAGAATCAGTCAGCTGAAGCTTAATGATACCATATTCCAGTTTAATTGACTTCTTCTCAACAAAGTCAATGTGCTTGGTCCTGCTATGCTGAATAGGGTTCATGGAAATATTGATTGTATTCAGATTGTCACCATACAATGTCACAACATCTTGTGAGACATTATACTCAGTGAGCATCTGCTTTATCAAGATGTTTTGAGAACCGTTACTACTAGCTGCAACCATTTCAGCACAAAGTTGGGAAGGCATTCTTTTGACATGAATCATAGTTCTGGTTGATTCTTGAATGATCTTATTTTTCTTTTTGTCAACTCCATTTTGATGCTGAGTTATAGGAGAAGAGACTTCACAACTCATTTCTTCTGGGAAACAGAATTTATTAGACTTGTTGTTTCCAAAATACTTGTCATGATTACTTCTGGTTCTGACAACACATCCTTCTTCAAGTTTATCCACCACATCATAGACATGTTTCTTTTTACCAAGCCTTTCAATTTTAAGTTCACCACAAACCCTTCTTTTATCAATCTGTAGTCTTGGAGTCCTTCTGACTGCTTCCATAGAGATAGCTCTTTTCATTCTTCTTAGATGAAGATGACCAAGCTTATGGTGCCACAGTTTCATCTCTTTTTCTTCTTTGGTAATTGGACACATAGTGGAGTTATTAGTGTTCTCAGGCTGCCACAAGTAACAGTTATCTTTGGATCTGACTCCTTTCATTACAATTTCTTGTTTTTCATTGATTACAAGACATTCAGATTTTGAGAAATTGACCTTGAATCCTAGATCACACAGTTGACTGATACTAATGAGATTAGCAGTCAGCCCTTTTACCAGCAGTACTTCACTCAGACTTGGAACTTCAGGGCAGTCCAAATTACCAACTCCTTTGATTTCACCTTTAGCACCATCTCCAAAGGTCACATAACTAGTGTTGTGAGGTTTAACATGATTGAGAATGTTCTTTATTCCAGTCATGTGTTTAGAACACCCACTGTCAAAGTTCCAGCCTTCCTTTGCAGACATTCTCAGGGAAGTATGGGCTATCAGGGCAGTAGCCTTTTTCTTCCATTGAGGAGTATGTGGTACCTTTTTAGACTTAGGTTTGACACCTGAGTTTTGATTGGGGTATCCATGCAATCTGAAGCAGAAGGGCTTTATGTGGCCATATCTCCCACAATGATGACATCTCCATCTTTGGTACCTTTTCTTCATATGTCTCTGTTCCTGATGTTGAGAGTTGTGTTGAGACATCTGTTTTGACATTTGCTTATCAGGCCTGATCTTCTTATCTGTACCAGAGTTCTTTGCTTCCAAAAATCCTAGTCCGGATTTGTTTCCCACATTTTGTCCAACATGAAGAATCTCTTCCAATTTATCTGTTCCATTAGTCAGCATCTTGACAGATTTGGTCATTTGGTTCAGTTGTGAGTTCAACAATTGAACTTCCCCTTCTAGATGACTTATAGTTTCAAGATCTGCCCTTTTTTCAGCCTCCAGCTTTATGATGAGTTTTACTTGTTTCTCATTCTGCACACAGACTTCAGCACTTCTGATACACAATTTCTTGTAGGTATCAGCCAGTTCTTCAAATGTCACTTCTTCATCACTAGTGTCACTTTCAGAGGTACAAACACTAGTTAGAGCAGTAACTAGTTTGGCAGATTCTTCTTCAGAATTACTTTCTGAATCACAGTCAGACCAAGTAACAGTCATTCCTTTCTTTTGTTTCTTAAGAAAGGTAGGACATTCAGCTCGAATATGCCCATATCCTTCACAGCCATGGCATTGAATACCTCTGCCTTGATTTCCCTTCTCTTCTGACCTTGGTCTTCTGCTGGAACTGTCAATTTCAGAGGGAATGTTATGAACATTAGACCTTGACTTTGGATCTATTCTTTTGATGAGTTTGTTGAACTGTCTTCCAAGCATGGGTACAGCTTCTGAAATATTTTCTTCTTCATCCTCCTTGTTTTCAACATCAGTGTTGGATACAAGTGCTATGCTCTTGTTCTTCTTGTCACCATTTTCAGTGATCCCCATCTCAAAAGTCTGAAGAGACCCAATTAGTTCATCCACTTTCAACTTGCTGATGTCCTGGGCTTCCTCTATGGCAGTTACCTTCATTGCAAATCTTTTAGGCAAGGATCTGAGAATCTTTCTCACCAATTTTTCTTCTGCCATTTTTTCTCCCAGTGCTCCTGAGGTGTTGTCAATCTCCAAGATGTTCATGTGAAAGTCATGAATGGTTTCATCTTCCATCATTTTTAGATTCTCAAACTTGGTAGTCAACATCTGAAGCCTTGACATTTTCACTTTGGAAGTGCCCTCATGGGTAGTTTTGAGAGTGTCCCAAACTTCCTTAGCCAGTTCATATTGATGTACTAGTCTGAAAATGTTTCTATCAATTCCATTGAACAAGGCATTTAAGGCTTTGGAATTTCCCAGGGCTAACTCATCTTCTTCTTTACTCCAATCTTCCTCAGGCTTCAAACTGATTGTCCCATCTTTCTCAGTTATGGTGGGATGGATCCATCCTTTGTCAGCAGCTCTCCAAGCCTTTTTGTCCAGAGATTTTAAGAAGGCAATCATACGAGGTTTCCAGTAGTCATAATTAGTTCCATCCAGAATGGGTGGTCTATTTCCAAAAACTCCTTCTTTGTCCATAGTGCCAGAAAGTGATATCCCTAGATCTCACCCAGTAATACAGGCAGGGTGCCTGCTCTGATACCAATTGAAATTCTGGCTGCAGATACTCAATGTCACGTTCAATGTTATGACACCGTATCTGACTTTCTATAAGACAGTAAATACAAAAACAGTAAAGAACACAGTCAATTGTTTACCCAGTTCAGTGTGCAACAACACCTACTTTGGGGGCTACCAAGCCAGGGAGGAAATCCACTATAAGAGATATTAATTCAGGAATAAACCAACCAGTTTATCTCCTTCACTTAAGACCTACCCAATGCAACTTCAATCTAAGTACAACTTAAACCTGAGTTCCTACTCACTCCCCCTCAATCACAGCAGTGATACATAAAAACAATTTGACTAATGAATTGTTGAAGACACTCTTCAAAACATACACTTGATTATGCTTCACAGCTTTTCAATCAAGCAGCACAAACACTCTTGCTTCACAGCTTTGAGTGATACACAAACCTAACTTGACTTTGCTTCACAGCTTTAGTCAAGAGACATACAAACACTCTTGCTTCAAAGCTTTGAGTGTTACACAACCCTTACAATTAAAACCTATTCCAAGTCACTTATCACAATGATAATTGCTTGGATTACAATAGTAAAAACTATACAGCTTCTAAATGATCTTCTATCAAAAAGGGATACATTCCAAGACAGCAGCTCTGTTGAATATATAGCAGCTGCATCTTCAGTTAGGGTTTCCACAAAAAGCTAGGGTTAATTATGTTTGTCCTTAAGACTAGGTCACAGGACTTTATCAACCAGGTTGGGGTTGAGCTAGGTTAACCCAAAGAAAACGCAGGATTCTGTTCTGGAAAGACTGGGTCATTTTCCTGAAAAAACTCAGAATTAACCAAATTGCATACCTGTTAGTTCAGAACAGGATGTCTTAACATCTGTTATGACATCTGAAAACCTGTCTACTGATTTAGGTAAATGTGATCATTTTGCAAAATGCTCAGATACACACTCATAAACATCAATACCTGTATGACAATATTTTTCTGCAAAGGTACCTCATGAATCAGTACATACTAAACTAGAATGTTATGACATCAGTCATGACATTCACACACACACACACACTTGGGTTTTACCAAAAATGCAAGCCAATAACTAAACAACTACATATTGTATCACCGTTGTTCACTAACGATGAATTACCAACGTTCAATGAGAGTAGCAAAAATATAATAAGCACCGACGTTCGCTGCCGATGGTCAACCAACTTTCACTGAAGGTAGAAAGAAAATATAACATAGCACTGCCGTTCACTGATGATGAACTACCAACGTTCACTGAAGGTAGAAAAATATAATAAACATCGACGTTCACTACCAATGGCCTACCAACTTTCACTGAAGGTAGAAAGAAAATATATCGTAGCACCGTCGTTCACTGACGATGAACTACCAACGTTCACTGAGGGTAGCAAAAAGATAATAAACATCGATGTTCATTGTCGATGGCCTACCAACTTTCACTGAAGGTAGAAAGAGAATATCATATCACCGCCGTTCACTGCCGATGGTCTACCAACTTTCACTAAAGGTAGAAAGAGAATATATCATATCACTGTTGTTCACTGACGATGAACTACCAACATTCACTGAAGATAGCAAAAAGATAATAAACATCGACGTTCACTGCAGATGGCCTACCAACTTTCACTGAAGGTAGAAAGAGAATATATCATATCACCGCCGTTCACTGACGATGAACTACCAACATTCACTGAGGGTATCAAAAATATAATAAGCACCGACGTTCACTGCCGATGGTCTACCAACTTTCACTGAAGGTAGAAAGAAAATATATCATAGCACCGTCGTTCACTGATGATGAACCACCGTTCACTGAGGGTAGCAAAAAGATAATAAACATCGATGTTCACTGCCGATAGCCTACCAACTTTCACTGAAGGTAGAAAGAGAATATCATAGCACCTCCGTTCAATGACGACGAACTACCAACTTTCACTGAAGGTAGAAAGAGAATATATCATATCACCGCTGTTCACTGATGATGAACTACCAACGTTCACTAAAGATAGCAAAAAGATAATAAACATTGACGTTCACTGCCGATGGCCTACCAACTTTCACTGAAGGTAGAAAGAGAATATATCGTATCACCGCCGTTCACTGACGATGAACTACCAACGTTCACTGAGGGTAGCAAAAATATAATAAGCACCCACGTTCACTACCGATGGTCTACCAACTTTCACTGAAGGTAGAAAGAAAATATATCATAGCACCGCCGTTCACTGATGATGAACTACCGTTTACTGAGGGTAGCAAAAAGATAATAAACATCGACGTTCACTGCCGATGGCCTACCAACTTTTACTGAAGGTAGAAAGAGAATATCATAGCACCGCCATTCACTGACGATTAACTACCAACTTTCACTGAAGGTAGAAAGAGAATATATCATATCACCGCCGTTCACTGACGATGAACTACCAACGTTCACTAAAGATAGCAAAAAGATAATAAACATCGATGTTCACTGCCGATGGCCTACCAACTTTCACTGAAGGTAGAAAGAGAATATATCGTATCACAGCCGTTCACTAACGATGAACTACCAACGTTTACTGAGGGTAGCAAAAAGATAATAAGCACCAATGTTCACTGCCGATGGTCTACCAAATTTCACTGAAGGTAGAAAGAAAATATATCATAGCACCGTCGTTCACTGACGATGAACTACCAACATTCATTAAGGGTAGCAAAAAGATAATAAATATTGACGTTCACTGCCGATGGCCTACCCACTTTCACTGAAGGTAGAAAGAGAATATCATAGCATTGCTGTTCACTGACGATGAACTACCACGTTCACTGAGGGTAGAAAAAAGATAATAAACATCGATGTTCACTGCCGATGGCCTACCAACTTTCACTGAAGGTAGAAAGAGAATATCATAGCACCGTCGTTCACTGACGATGAACTACCAACATTCACTGAGGGTAGCAAAAAGATAACAAACATCGACGTTCACTACCGATGGTCTACCAACATTCACTGAAGGTAGAAAGAAAATATACCATATCACTGCCGTTCACTGACGATAAACTATCAACGTTCACTGAAGATAGAAAAAAGATAACAAACACCAACGTTCACTGCCGATGGTCTACCAACTTTCACTGAAGGTAGAAAGAGAATATATCATATCACCGCCGTTCACTGACGATGAACTACCAACGTTCACTGAGGGTAGCAAAAGGATAATAAGTTTCCCCAAGATTCCGGTGTTTTGCCTAGAATGGGTCTCAACTTCTTCTTTAACCGAGGCACTCTGCCTGGAAAGGATAAAACATAAGTTGTCTCAAATAAAGACACTTCCTATTTGTGGTCACGGAGGATTGTAAAAGGAAATGACTTCCTGGGGAAAATGTCATGACTTCTTGGGGGATGAACCATGACTTCACGAGGAAGGCAGTATAGTTTCTCGGGGAAAACAAAATGGCTTCCTGGGGAAAAAATGGCTTCTTGGGGAAATCCCAACATATTCCTGCTGAGGAGATAAAAGTCTTCTCGTGCAAAATAAATGCACATTCTCAAACCAAAGCTCGAAACTTGTAGAGATCAAAAGTAATAATATTGCTGGGAAACAAAGATTCAAACCAGAAATAAATTGGAGTGAAACGGTCAACCAAGTATACATCCTTTGAGAAATAAACTCAAGAGGGAAAATTGAATCCATCTAAGCAAGGAGCGTTGCAGGAAGGCCAGAGTAAAATTTCAATGAACAATGATTTGTCAATTTTAGCCATGCATGATGTATGTATGAATGTATGAGTGCTATCGTGCGCATGCTGGCAAAACAGATACACAATAAGTAGGAACAAACAAACAAAACCTCCTCAGGTACTAACAACACTTGGCTAAACTTCAATAAAAATGATCATTCCAAGAAAGGTAAAGGCCAACTACGGAAACCAAACCTACTGCCTGCCTTTAACTTTACTAAGGAGAAACATAATTCGGAGGTAGACAAATCAAACAGATATCGGGATAGAACATCCTTCTTCCAGCTTCAATGGAGAAACTAGTTTTTCTGAAAGTAACATGTCTACTGGAGATTGCAAGTCCAGCCTCAAAGAAAGTAGACTGATGCCGAAACAATCAAACTTCAATGGGGAATTCAAGCCTACCTCCCTGGAGAAAAAAGTGGATTGAAACTTTACATCATGAAAACTTATTCCAACAAAAGATGCCATGGGATAGCCTTCCTGTGGAAATGCTAATATTCTTGTTGAGGAGATAAAGTCTTCTCGTGAAAAATAAATGCACATTTTCAAACCAAAGCTCGAAGCTTGCAGAGGTCAAAAGTAATAATATTGCTGGGAAACAAAGATTCAAACCAGAAATAAACTGGAGTGAAAGAGTCAACCCAAAATACATCCTTCGAGAAATAAACTCAAGAGGGAAACCCAAATCATCCAGACAAAGAGCTGTACAGGAAAGATAAAGCAAAAATCTTCCACGAGGGATAACTCAGTGGGGAAATTTGAAAGAATATACACTTTCTGCTTAAGGCTGACACTCTATTTGGAGAGAGGACAACACAACTCTGCAAAACAGGGTAATATGTCAACAAACAAAATTAATGAATGCAAATGAGAAATGATTTACTAAATTCAACTATGTATGATGTATGTATGAATGTATGAGTGTTATCAAGTATATGCTGAAAAAACAGACATATAACACTGGGGATAAACAAACAAAACCAACTCGGACACAAACAACACTCGGCTAAATCGCATCCAAGATGAACATTCCATAAGAAAATAAGCACCAACTGAGGAAACAAAAACCTACTGCATGGCTTAACTTCACTGGGAAGGAACATAATCGGGAAGTAAACAAATCATAGCAACAAAACAGTACAGATACAGAGGCATGAGGTCCTTCTCTAGGCTTCATCGGGGAATAACACTCAGACTTCAATGGGGAAAACACATGTTTCACGGTTCGCACTTATACTGGGGATTGCAAAACTGATTTCAATAAGGTAGATGAAAACCATATCATCAAAACATCAACTGAGGATCTCGAGCTGCCTTTAATGGAGAAGTATCATACAGACTTTACTAGGGGAGATAGCGCTTCATCATCGAGACATCAACTGGGGAACTCGTACCGACTTTATTGGGGACTCCAACACCACATTGAAGGGAGAAAACCAAGATACATTCTCCACTGGGGAAAACAGAGACACGTTCTTCAACATTAAGAGTAAGCATTGCACCAACTTCTCTGGGGGAAAATTATGAAACCTCATGGGGATAATAGCATGGGGAGTTAAGAAGTCAAACATTATAACAAGAAATCAATCTTATGGGGATTTTAAATCAAACCCAGCACTTGGTGAGTGAAAAACCCAAAAAGTTGATAACCATCTCAACACTTCTTAAGTAAAACATTTCCCTTGCTTGATTATCGGGCAATCAAACAAAATGCAAGTACTGCCGAAAGGGAGATACTTCGCAAATGAGTCCAACTCAGCATGCACGGGAGAAAAGACTTATATCAAATAAACGAAACCTTCACTGGGGCATCTTGGATTGAGTCTTCATATCTTGCAAACTTATTCCAATAAGAGATTCCCTGGGATAGCCTTCCCGAGGAAACAAGAAGTCAACATTATAGAAAGAGGTCAAACTCATGGGGATTTTAAATCAAACCCAGCACTTCGCAGGTGAAAACCCAAAGGGTTGACAACTGTCTCAACACTTCTAAAAAAAATACTACCCTGGTCTAGTTGCCTGAGAAATAAATAACAACATTGCAGAAAGAGCGACATCTCATCACACCAAGGGAATAAAACCTTTCATTGTATGAGGGAAAACTTCGTTGGGGAATCTGGGACAGAGGCTTCTGACCATGCAAACCCAAAATCAAAAGTGAACCAAGACTTGACTGGGTATAATGGGATCACAAACCCAATACTGCACCTTACACCAATTGGTATCGTCTTTAACTACCTGAGAAACATACAAAGATCATGCGCATACCAGCAAAATAACCTGAGAGAACCTTCATGAGGGAAATAAAACTTCTTAAAACAACCGGAGTTTGTTCATTCCTGGATCACCATTTTTGTTGTCATTGTTTCATCACAAATCTCAAAGTAAAAGTAAATTGTAAAAATCTCTTTTTTTGAAAAAACAATTTTGTTTTTTAATCTTTTTGCTTTGAAAGTTATTATCAGTAATAAATGGAATCTTTGCAAGCTAAATAAAATAAGAACATAAAGAATTGGGTAAAAGCTCGAATTTCATTAATAGAATGGTAGTCTGTGAATGGAGAGACTCCATGGATGATTACAAAGTTCGGAAAATGGTAATATATAATGGAAAAGATACATTGAGATACAATGACCACTATCCCCCTAGCAACTTTTGAAATCATGAGCAGCAACTTTTGTTAAGGTACGGTGATGATCCGAGAAGATTGTTTCTTCAACGATCAAGTCTTGTCTGACGTAGTTACTTGCCAAGAAAATCCCTAACTTTTGCCTAAGCTGCCCTTGTGGGTTTTCAACTTAGCGGGAAATTTATTCTGTTTATGTCTGTAATTTTTTCCTAGACCGCTCTTTCGGGTTTTCGGCCTACCGAGACGCTCATTTTTTTCCTAAGCCGCCCTTTCGGGTTTTCAACTTAGCGAGTTGTTCTTTTATTTCTTCAGGCGAAGTATTTCTTGACTGCGTTAGCATTCATGGGACGTGGGAATTCCTCGCCATCCATAGTTTCAAGAATTAATGCACCACCAGAGAGGCTTTCTTGACAACATACGGGCCTTCAAAATTGGGAGTCCACTTGCCCCTAGAATCAGTGTTAAAAGACATGATCTTCCTGAGCACGAGGTTGCCTTCTCTGAATTCACGAGGTTTGACCTTTTTATCAAAAGCTTTCTTCATTCTTTTCTGATATAACTGTCCATGACACAAAGTTGTCATTCTCTTCTCCTCAATCAAATTCAATTGGTCAAACCTGTTCTAGACCCATTCATCCTCTGTCAATTTGGTTTCCATTATCACACGCAATGAGGGAATCTCTACCTCGACAAGGAGTACAACTTCCATTCCATACACCAGGGAGAACGAAGTTGCTCCTGTTGAAGTGCGAATAGATGTTCGATATCCATGCAGAGTAATAGGGAGCATTTCATGCCAATCCTTATAAGTAACAACCATTTTCTGGATAATTCTCTTGATATTCTTATTAGCAACTTCAACAGCCCCATTCATCTTTGGCCTATATGGAGACGAATTGTGATGGACAATCTTGAATTCTTCACATAGTTCTGTCATCATCTTGTTGTTTAAATTCGAGCCATTGTCAGTGATGATTCTGCTCGGCACACCATACCGGCATATAAGATTATCTCTGATGAAACACACAATCACCTATTTGGTAACATTGGCATAAGAAGCAGCCTCTACCCATTTGGTGAAGTAGTCAATTGCTACCAAGATAAAACGGTGTCTGTTCGAAGCTTTGGGTTCTATAATCCCGGTCATGTCAATACCCCCCATAGAGAAAGGCCATGGGGAGGAAATCACATTGAGAAGTGTCGGAGGCACATGGACTCTATATGCATAGATCTGGCATTTATGGCACTTCTTTGCAAATTTGTAACAATCAGATTCCATTGTTAGCCAATAATAACCTGCCATTAGCATCTTTTTAGCCATCGAATGTCCATTACCATAAGTGCCAAATGAACCTTCATGAATCTCATGCATCAACATGTCTGCTTCGTGTCTATCCACGCATCTGAGCAAGACCATGTCATAATTTCTCTTGTATAACATATTTTCACTGAGGAAGAAATTGCCTGCCAATCTTCTCAATGTCTTTCTATCTTTCTTCGACACACCAATCAGGTATTCCTGAGTCTGAAGAAAATGCTTGATATCATAATACCAAGGTTTTTCATTTGCTACCTCTTCAGTCGTAAACACGTGAGCGGGCCTATCCAGCTGTCGAATTGTAATTTGGGGTATATCATTCCAAGTATTCACTTTGTACATGGAAGCCATAGTTTCCAGAGCGTCCGCCATTTGATTTTCATCTCTAGGGATGTGATGGAATTCAACTTTATTGAAGAAGGGTAATAATCTTCTGGCATAATCTTTGTAAGGGATCAAGCCAGGGTGACGAGTGTCCCATTCTCCTTTAATCTGATTTATTACCAAAGCTGAATCACCTTACACATCTAGAATTTTGATTTTGAGATCAATAGCTTCCTTAAGACCCATGATGCAAGCCTCATATTCTTCCATATTATTAGTGCAATCAAATGTTAACCTTGCAGTAAAAGGAATGTGCGATCCATGAGGAGTGATAATCACAACACCAATTCCTTTACCATAAGCATTCACAGCTCCATCAAATATCATACTCCAATGAGATTCAGGGTCAGGGCCTTCCTCAGGCAATGGTTCATCATAATCTTTCACTTTCAAAAACATCACATCCTCATCGAGGAATTCATATTCTGCAGACTGATGATCTTCCACCGGTTGGTGAGCAAGGTAATCTGCCAATACACTACTTTTAATAGCCTTTTGAGTCCGGTATTCGATATCATATTCATATAAGAACATCTGCCAGCAGGAAATTCTCCCAGTAAGAGCAGGCTTTTCAAAAATTTACTTGATTGGATCCATTTTGGAGATCAACCAAGTGGTATGATTCAACATATACTACCGCAAACGCTTTACCGCCCAGGCCAAAGCACAACATATCTTTTCTAGCATGGAATACCGCGACTCATAATCAGTGAATTTTTTGTTGAGATAATAAATGGTGAACTCCTTCTTCCCTGTTTCATCTTGTTGTCCCAGAATACAACCCATGGATTTATCTAACACTGTTAGATACATAATCAACGGTCTTCCTTCTACGGGAGGGAGCAAGATAGGAGGTTCAAGCAGATATTCTTTAATACTCTAGAATTCCCTTTAGAAGTCATTCTTCCATACACAACCTTGATCTTTCTTTAACAACTTATAGATCGGTTCACATGTTGTCGTCATGTGGGAAATAAATCTGGAAATATAATTCAAACGCCCGAGGAAACCTCTGACTTGCTTTTCAGTTCTTGGTGCTGGAATTTCTTGAATTGCTTTGACTTTATCAGGGTCAACTTCAATTCCTTTCTGGCTAACAATAAAACCCAATAATTTCCCCGGTCGAACATCGAAGGTGCATTTATTTGGATTCAACTGGAGGCGATAGTTCCTCAAACGCTGAAACAACTTCAACAAATCTTCTATATGCCATTCTTTAGTCTGGGATTTGGAAATCATATCATCAACATATACTTTGATTTATTTGAGTATCAGATCATCGAATAGGGTTGTCATAGCCCTCTGGTACGTTGCACCAGCGTTCTTCAACCCTAAGGGCATCACTCTGTAAAAGAATGTTCCCCAGGGTGTGATAAACGTTGTTTTTTCCATGTCCTCTGGAACCATTCTTATTTGATTATATCCGGAAAATTCGTCCATGAACGAGAATACTTTGAATTTTGTTGTGCTTTCCACTAACATGTCAATGTGAGGCAATGGAAAATCATCTTTTGGACTAGCTTTATTTAGATCTCTGTAATCTACGCACATGTGGACTTTTCCGTCTTTTTTCGGTACTGGGACAATATTGGAAATCCATTGAGAATACACTAACGTCACAAGAAAACCAGCATTAATCTGCTTTAGAACCTCCTCTTTGATCTTTACTACCATATCTGGGTGGGTTCTTCTCAAATTTTATTTAATTGGCGGACACTCTGGCTTCAACGGCAAACGATGCTCGACAATATCTGTATCTAGACCGGGCATATCTTGGTAAGACCAAGCAAAAATATTCACATACTCTTTCAACAGCTCAATCAACCTGCTCTTTTCATCGGGATGCAACGATGCTCCAATCTTGACTTCCTTCGGATCTTCTTCTGAACCCAAATTGATCACTTCCAAAGGCTCCTTATATGGCTGAATGGTATTTTCCTCGTGCTCTAGCAACCGTGAGACCTCTTCTGGGATCTCATCATAATCTTCTTCTTTAGCCCCAAACACAGGACATTCAAAGTTGGGAGAGGGTGCAGGGTCATTGTATTCAACGGGTTTTTTAATTAATCTGCACATGTGATTTATGATTGCTTTTAGAAACTGACACATATAACAAGTGTTCATGCAGATTGATTTTCAGTTATTATTTATTTTGAAAGGTTTTTTTATTACCATTTTCCAAGAAAAAGAATAAAATAAAGACATAATTCGTGAAGCAGAGACAACTTTTATTAATGATCTTAAAAGTCACAGCAAACAGATACGCACCACAACATTAATACTTCCACCTTGGCCAGAGTGAAAGCTTTTAAAAAAAAAAAGAGATTAACAAAACAAATTACTTTGAAACATGTATGCAAGAAGGAACATCAATGGTGACCCAGTTCTGAACCCTGACTCCATGTGTCACATAATTCGGCACTTCCTGCTCTGCTTTATCCTCTTCAGCAGCATTAATTCCAGAATCAATTGGATGGAGGTAGCCTCCTCTGCGGAAAACATCATGATAACTGTTCACAGTAGACTTTGGCTTCAAACATTCACCTTTGCCATTCTTCAAAGAGAAACCCAAACCATTTATGTTCTTATTCATGGGTGGATCCACAATTCGTCCCCAAACTGTATTATGACCATTGTGCACAACTTGTTGCGCGCCCTTTAGCGAAACCACAGAATTCTCATTTCTCCTTATGTTATTAATGGATAGGGCTTGGAACTGGGTTCCAACAGCAGCCTCATCCGCTTCTACGATACTGAAAGAGGAAAAATGGGATATCAGCAACACCTGCTCCCCATTTATGATCACCACCTTCCCTTCACGCACAAACTTTAGCTTTTGATGTAGAGTTGAAGTGACAGCCCCTGCTTTGTGTATCCATGGCCGTCCTAGCAAACAATTATATGCGGGAATAATGTCCATGACCTGGAAGGTTATCTGGAACAAATGTGGTCCTATATGGATGGGTAAGTCCACTTCACCGATGACAGATTTCCTCGACCCATCAAATCCTTTCACAATGATGCCACTCGGGCACATAGGTGCTCCTTGATACTTTAACTTCATGAGAGTACTCCTCGGTATAACATTCAACGCGGATCCATTATCAATTAGCACATTATTGTTGGCTCCTAAATTCGACACCCTTGTTTTTATTAATATAAACCATTAATCATGAGGGATGGTTTCGACCAGCTGATTCTGTCGAAGTGCCCATCAGAAGATGGCAAGGTACTTGGAGAATTTCTTCTAAGTAAGAATCATGTTGCCTTCGACGTCGAAGGTGCTTCTCGACAAAGGTGTTCGATGCTCAGAGTGGAACGGTTTGAGATTCAAATGTTTGGAGGGAAAACGGTTCCCAGCGGTTACCAAGTGCAACGTGTCAAGATCAAGAGCGTCGAATGCTGTGAGCGTGCCAAGTGGAGTCATCTCGAAGCAGCGTAACTGCTCGACGGTTACTTGAGATGTGTTTAGTATAAATATTAGTAGTTCACGTAGTTTTTCGCGTGTGTTCACAATTATATACAAGTCACTCATATAGATTCAAGTACCCAGTGTGAGCGAAAGAATTGTTGAGAATGTATGTGTGAAACACCACTTTAATTAATCAAAGTCATTTATTTTCCAGAACTTTACTGCCTCATCATTTACTTTTCCAGTCGAAGCCTTTATTCAAAGCTTTCTTTTATTCTACCAAGTTTTCTTCTTCATGCAATTTACATAAAGTATCTTTATTTTCTTGTCATTAACCATCATTAAACTTAGTCAAAACCCCCAAAATCAACCATGTCTTAGGATCAATCTGATCGATCCTGCGAGTCACCAAATAAGTAACCTTTTGGAAGATCAGCGGTTGTTTACCAATTTCCACGGTAAACAAATTGACACACCTGGTGGGACCTTGTGTTGATTTTGAAGTTTAACCTTTTTATACAGAATATCATCTTTTTCGAGAAGTATTGCATGTTGTGATCGGTGGATCTGGAACTGACTGTTTAACGCTGGTTCGCGAAATGTCGCGGAAGCAAGAGTCGCCACCGTCTTTTATTTTCTCCAAATGGAAAGGACAAAAGCACAGAAAAATTCCTTAAAGAGATTGCTCTCGGTTCGGGAGGTAGATTATAGAAAGGGAAGGTATTAGCACCCTTTCTATCCATGGTTATCCATGGGCTCTTAGATACTTGCTCAATGTGTTTTCAAAAAATGTTTGCTTGCTTTTCAATGTGGGTTTTTAAAAGTTTCTTTGAAAAAATTCAGTTCGACTCGTATGTCAGAGTGTTTGAAAAATTTGCTTTAAAAGCTTTTGAAAATGTGTTGGTGTGAAAAGTCTTTTTGAGTTTGTTTTGAGATTAGAGCAAGTATCCTTGAGAACCTACCTACCCTAAGGAATTCGTCTGTGTAAGAGTCCTTTAAAGTAATGTCATCCCACCATTGAGAGGTAGGTAGCACCACCGTTGGAGGTGTTCGGGTCAATTCGAGTTTTAGGGACGTGGTGATCACCAGAGCAATGGGAAGACACCTTAGAAGCTACCCTCATGCCAGGTTCCCGGATCATGAGGACTTACTAAGACATCCTCTACTCGACGATCACCTTTCGAGGCAAGGCAACAGTGAGGCGTACCCTAGGGGTGGTGTGTGCGAATTGTGTGTCATGTTCAGATATTTGTCTTGTCATGTTTGTTGTGATCTACGCTTGATTTTAATTAAGGCCATACATTCTTTCATGCTTATTTAACAGTTAACATATTTGCGGAAAAATAAATTCTAAGGCTATTACAAATGGCGCGGGTCCACATCGCCAAAATTAAACCGGACCCGGTTTGACGGAAAATAAATAAAGTAAAAAAATGCGAGAAATAAAATCGTTACAAGGCTTTGGGACATGTACATAATTATTATAGCAATAAAGTAAATGCGCGAAATAAAATAATTAAAACAATGGGCGTGGGACCCTTTTGCAAACAATTAAAGTTAATGAGGAATTAAAATTAAAGTCAAATGTTTTTGGTATTTTGTGTTTTTTAAGATTTAATGGAAAAGAATAATTAATTAAAATTAAAATGAAGCGTCAAACCCTAATTCTAATGGTTTTTAAGTTTATTGTGAAAATATTAAGTTTTAACCTAATTTAAATCTAAGTTAATTTACATGCAAAACTTAATTATAGAAAATAAATAAACTAAACATTATTATTGTAAAAAAGGGGAAAATTAAAAAGGAATAAAAAGAATTCATTAAACCTAATTCTACATGTTTTTTTGGATTTTTTATTATTAAAAGAAATTAAAATTACAACCTAATTAAAACTAAGTTTATTTACATGCATTTATTCATAAAAATAATTAAATAAATAAATATTATATTTTTGCCTTTTCTGATTTTTATGATGTTTTTGTATTTTATATAAAAAATAATTAATTAAAATAAGCAGTAATTAAAATAAAAATTAAAATTAAAACAAGAAATAAGAAAAAAAAAAGATAATGAAAGCAAACCAGGGGGGGTTCAGGCCCCAGATGGAGGTAAGGCCTTAGCAAACTGGCCCATTAAGCCTTGGTCTCGTTGGACTTTCTCAATCATGTGTGATGCGTTGACCATGGTACATGGTACTCCTTGGATCTGGGCCATTGATATGGTGCCCTTGGACGCGTGGAGGTTGATTGCTGGGCGTGTATGATGATCCTGGCCCTGGGCGCTGCATATGAACATTTGATGAAAAATAACATTGGGATAACGTAGACCTGGGATTCGAACCCAGGTCTTGGACGTTACAAGGCTACACCTGTACCACTACGCCATGTTAGCGCGTTTAATATATAAATATCAAACAAATAATATAAAGAAAGCAACGCGTTCAGTGGAGAGAAACGCGCGAAATTCAAATGCCCCAATCGCCTGTGGCCACGTCTTCGTCTCTTTCACGTTCCCTATACCATAAGCATTCAGCAACGGTTTCTTGGGCGTGGCTTAAGGTAGGTTTACAGAAAATAGCGACTAGCGCTATAGGACCAATAAATTAGGCGCGAGTAGTGATTCTCCTTCGTCTCAACCTGCTTAATCTAATGGCCATAGTCTTGAGGCGTAATTTTTCCTTGGGTGAAAAGCCCCAATCTCAAGCTCTGCAAACCCTAATATTCAAACATGGCAGATTCGTATATATGGCACAAAAATGCAATTGAATGTGTTGGTTAGCATCAAAACATCATCATGAGCATGAATCAATAAAGAAATTTCACAAATAATGCTTAAATCATGATGTTCGAATGGCAATTTTCTTCTGTACAGTTTGAGATTGTCTTACCAATTCTTGAAGCTTTAGTTGATATTAGGGATTGGAATGTATTCAGGAGACCACAAGGAAACTATTGAGACAAGAATGGAGGCTTGAATCGACCTCTAGAGTGCTTTTCAGTTTTGCACTTTTTGCCAAAAATTCTAAGTTTGTTCAATGATTTTCTGCGCAGCATTCAGTGTACCAGGATTAGGTTTAGGTTCAGGCCTTTGTAGTGAATGTATTAGGTCAAGAAAATTGGATCAAATCTCTCATAATCATGGCTTTTGAATATTTGATTTCTTCATATCTTTTTCATATCTTTTTCAAGTGTTCTTTGTGTCAATTAGGCTCCAATCACACCAATTCTTTCCATAATTGAACAAGCACGAAATATTGAGTCCAAATCATGCATAAAAAGATTGGTTTTGTTAGGTTAGATATTTTTCATGTATTTAAATAATTTAAATGAATTAATATTAATATAAATTCAAATAAATAAATAAAAATTGAGAAAATACTTCCCTTTGGGCCAAGTGGTCGTGCATAGGCTTAGAATGATGAATCATGGAAGAAAAATGGGCCCATTTGCATTTTTAGGTCATTTGGATCAAAGTTGACTTTTCAAAATTTCCAAAAATTTCCCAACTTCCACAAGGCATAACTTGCTCAATTTTTAAGCTTCTCACATGTTCTTGGACATTTTGGAAATTTCTTTGAGTCCTCTAACCAATGCCTTTGGTCCCATGTCATTTTGATTTACCAATCTCAAGTTATGGCCTTTGACTTAAAGTCCCTTTTTGTTGACTTTTGAAAATGACCTATAATGTTGAAATTGATAACTTTTTGTGAGAGCATTTCTTGGACTTGAAGTATGAAGATGAGTTGTAGGAAATGTCTTTCTCTTCAAAATGAGCTTTGGATGGAATTTTTATGATAATCCATGTGAAAGTTATGCCCTGGTCAATTTCAGTTGACTTTTTCAGCTGTCCAAATATAGTAACTTTTGCATCTTTGATGATTTCTGAGCCAAACTTTGAGAATCATGATCAAGCATTGATCAAATGATGTTTGTGGCTTCAAAATGATATGTTGACCAAAAATTTGAACTTTTGACTGTCAAATGACCATTTTGCCCCTACAGTTGACTGTAGTGCAATTTAGGGTTTTGACTGTGCAATTTTGAGCTGAATGCCTTGAAACTTGATATGAGGATACTTGACCATCTTTGTAAGCATGTGAGACTTGATTGGCCCTTTGGAAACTTCCTTTTCTTGATCAGAACACAAACCCTAGTTTTGACTGTATAGGAGACAGTTGAACTGCATAACCCTTGGGAAATTTTGTAGCTTGGCTGGGCAATTTCTTGAAGAATATGGGAGGGCAAATTTTGGGGTACAACAGTTGCCCCTGTTCAATCTTCTTAGACCTGAGGATGCAGAATGGCTGGCGTGCCTTTCGTAATCCGAGGGTAGAAGATGATTGGACACTAGAGTGCCCAGAAATTTGCGCTCGCATGCTAGCAATGAATGGGGGAATGGGCTTATAGATGCCATTTGGTGATTGCTGGATAGGGTGATGGGCTTATAGATGCCATCTGGATGCTGATTGCGTAAGAGATTCCTTAGCGAGAACCTGCTTACCTGCAAAAGAAAAATGAGTACCTGACACGTTGCAGGAGCTGATTTTAGATGCTTGGTATAGATGCGTCCTGACTGGTTACAGGAGCTGAGTCTGGAGCTTCAAACGCTGATGAATGAACCAGGGATGGTTGTTGTCTTAGTATGAATGGTAAGAGAACCTTGGGCGATTTTAACTTCAACAACGCTCGTTGAGAAAAATCTTGGCGGGAATTACCATCTTTGCAGTATCAGGAAGAGAACTAATAGACCATTATAATCTGAAAGGGAATCACCTCACTCGCCGTCGGAGAGGGAATCACAGGAAAAGGAATTGTCACCTCACACACCGTCGGAGAGAGAAACATAAGAGACTATTACCTCACACTCATCGTCGGAGAGGGAATCATCTGAAAAGGACTTACCACCTCACACACCGTCGGAGAGGGAACCATAAGAGACTATCACCTCACACTCATCGTCGGAGAGGGAAACATCTAAGAAAGGGATTACTACCTCACACACCGTTGGAGAGGGAACCATAAGAGACTATCACCTCACACTCATCGTCGGAGAGGGAAACATCTAAAAAAGGGATTACTACCTCACACACCGTTGGAGAGGGAACCATAAGAGACTATCTCCTCACACTCATCGTCGAAGAGGGAAACATCTAAAAGGCCTTACCACCTCACACACCGTCGGAGAGGGAACCATAGGAGAATATCACCTCACACTCATCGTCGGAGAGGGAAACATCTGAAGAAGGAATTACCACCTCACACACCGTCGGAGAGGGAACCATAGGAGAATATCACCTCACACTCATCGTCGGAGAGGGAAACATCTGAAGAAGGAATTACCACCTCACACACCGTCGGAGAGGGAACCATAGGAGAATATCACCTCACACTCATCGTCGGAGAGGTAAACATCTGAAAAGGACTTCTGGAAGCAGTATCAGAACGTCACCATATCTGGTTTACATCTGAAACTATATCTGGAAGGAAATCTGGAAGCAGCATCAGAACGTCACCATATCTGGATCATATCTGAAACTATATCTGGAAGGAAATCTGGAAGCAGCATCAGAACGTCACCATATCTGGATCATATCTGAAACTATATCTAGAAGGAAATCTGGAAGCAGCATCAGAACGTCACCATCTCTGGATCATATCTGAAACTATATCTAGAAGGAAATCTGGAAGCAGCATCAGAACGTCACCATATCTGGATCATATCTGAAACTATATCTAGACAGAATTGCGATAGTTTGATAGTAGTCATTTGTATTGATCTTTTTCCTGAAAAGGCAAAACATAATTGTATGCAAAATCATGATGCATGAACTGTATGTCTTCAAAATTAATGAGATTCATGTAGTATGATGCATATGCATGCTATAATGTATGAGGATATGATGTTTATGAATGTATATTTTCGTCGTAGGAAAATAAATCTTTGACGGGTGCCGGGAAGTCGCATCCTGGGCTGATGTGGAAGAATAGCTTTTGCTTCCGCTGGGGTTGATAGTTGCAAGTATACCGGTAGGAGAAGATGACTCCGTTGTGGAATAAACTTGGCAAATGGAAGATTCTGCGGGGAGAAAAGATACCCTAACGACCATGCTGGGAAGCAGTACTCTGTGGGGATAGAGATGCTTTGCTGAATGTTGATAGTTTGCTGAGGATACCCTTGTTGTGCTGGAAGTGTTGATAGACTTCGCTGGGGATAAGAAGGCTTCGTCGACGACGCTCTTTCCGTGGCTTTTGGCTGAGGATAACCCAGTTATATCCTATTGAGGAAATAACTCTTTAAATAAAGCCGGAAGACGCGTTCGCGCTCTGTGAGGGATAAGCTTACTGCTTGGGGAGATGAATTCCATCTTTCCTGGGGAACTGGATTGGATCCTCTGGGGAAGTTTTGAACTGTATTGGTTATATTCTTCAACGGAACCTACCCTGATACCTTGGAGGATAGAACAATCAGATTGCTTGGACCACTCTTTATTGCCCCTGTTTCTATGAGGGGAGGCATTTATGGGGTGCTGATAGTTGTTGAGGGTCAAACCTTCTTCTGGTAGGCAGATGATAAGATGACGGGACATAGTCGTATGTTTTGATCCCTAACTTTTGCCTGGACCGCCCTTTCGGGTTTTCAGTCCACCGGGATACCCATTTTTGCCCAAGCCGCCTTTTCAGGTTTTCGACTTGCCGGGTGTACAGATTTCTTCATTTCATCCCTCATTTTGCCCGAACCCTTTTGGTTCGCCGGGAAGCCTTAATTTTTGCCTAGGCATATCAGCCTAGCGGGTCTTTGATTGTGCGTAGTATTTTTCGACTATGTCCGTTCTTCAGAAAGTAGGGAGTTGCCCCTGTTTAGAAGTGTTTTGTCACCAGAAGATGTCTGATCAGGCGAGATTTGTTGTTGAAATGCCCCTAAGTGACTCATGTGGAGATTTGCCCCAGGCTGGTTGGCCTTTTGAGAGATTCTCCGAATCTTGATTGGACTGCCCCAGATGATGGACCATGGTCATGTCTGCCCCTTGATTGGAAGTACTTCTGTTCATCAGGCATTCTTCGTGCAAATTTTCTGCTGTTCAAACAAAAAGTCATATGCAAACAAAGTTATGTTAAAAATGCAAAGCTTATGTCTGTCTCGGCGATTTTGAAAATGCATTCTTTTTCATAAAACATGTGAATGTTTGTAAAGCATGATGTCAACTCTGTGTTTACCGTAGCCTTAAGGAGTCAGGATACCTTCGTAACAGTATGCTTTCGAACTAACCCATGCTTCAGCTAGGACTTTTGAGGGTTATAACGTGGCCTGGTTCACGGTTTAAGAAACAAAGGATAAAGGCTCAAATTTTATTTGTACCCACCTGCTCTTCGTGATGTTCTCCAAACCTAAACTCAGTTGATCATGCGTTAGACCTTGCTTGAGTCTTTGCTTTGATGTTCCAGTAATGGTTCAGATGTTGATAGCTTATTTTGAATAGGCAGTCCTTCTTTGTTTTTGTTGAGGGTTTGTGGGACCTCTTTTTTTGATTTCGTTATCCCTATTTTTTGCCTGAACTGTTTCCTTTTTTGGAATTACAGTCAGCGGGATGCCCCAGTTTCATAAGTCCCCTTTGTAGGTTTAGACTTTTTGGGCTTTTCATTTATGAATTCGATGATGACTGCCTGTCCTTTTGATTGTTCTGAACCATCATGTCTTTGTTCGTTTTGTAAAGATCTCTTTGGTGCCATTCGTTATGCACTTGGATCAACTGAGAGAACTACCCTGCCCCCAGGTTATGATAAAGGGTTTTAATTTTCGAAAATAAAAACTCCTACTTCTTTGGCTCAGAGGGGTTGACGAGGGATTATCATCCTTATAACTCCAGTGTTTAGGGATTGAAACAATGCCTGTACCTCATCAGCGAGGTTTGTTCAAAAGCATACTGTAGATTGTGGTATCGTTTTCGTCATCCTCCCTTAAGAGGCTCAGAATTATTAACCAAGAGTTGATCATCAGAAAAAATATGAAAAGAAATTTGAATATAATGAAAACAATTGTATTAATTCTCAAAACAGACGTATGCGATGCATTGATAGAATAAAAGAGTTTGCTATGACAGTAATTGTTTGTATAAGCAAAGAATAATACAACTCAAAAATTCAAATAAACAAAAGGCTTCAATGATTGGGCAATGGAGCAGTGATTATGTTCGGAGTCTCTGGCACTTCAAACTGAATCTCTCCGGCGTCAATCATATCTTGGATCTTGTTCTTGAGAGGCCAGCAGTTGTCTGTAGTATGCCCCGGGCTATCTGAATGATATGCGCACCTATCATTGGGATGATAGTTGGGAGCAGAAGTGTTCGGATTCCGGAGAGGAGCCCTTAAGGTGATCAGCCCTGCCTTCAACATTTGTTGCAGTGCTTGATCCAGCGACATGTTGAGTTTGGTATACTGTCGTTTCTCCTTTCGTTGCTGCCCCTGTCCTTGTTGAGCAGGTCTGGGATTGGAGATCTGGATCGCCCCTACCTCATGACGGCTCTTTTTACCATGCACGGCATTGGATTCTTTCTTTCCATGATGAGGCTTCTTATCAGAAGGTGCAGCCTCTTGAATTTTCCCAGACCGGATGCCGGCTTCAATTCTCTCCCCAGTCAAGATAAGATCTGTGAACCCAGCAGAAGAATTCCCGATGAGATGGTTGAAAAATGGCCCAGATAGGGTCCCCAAGAACATGTCTACCAACTCTCGATCAGTCAATGGTGGCTGCACCCTGCCAGCCAGGTCTCTCCATTTCTGAGCGTACTCCTTAAAACCTTCACTTGGTCCTAACGACATACCCTGGAGTTGGGTACGCGTAGGAGCAAGGTCGGCATTATACTGATACTGCTTGTAGAAAGCAGTAGCCAACTCCTCCCAGTTACGAACCTTGGTCCCCTCTAGCTGATAGAACCATTCGAGATGAGTCCCTGAAAGACTCTCCTGGAAGAAGTGGATCCATAAATTCTTGTCCGCAGAGTACGGCTGAATTTTCCGAACATAGGACCTTAAATGCAGCTTGGGACAAGACGCCCCGTCATATTTAGAGAAGGATGGTGCTTTGAAATTATGCGGGATAATCACACCGGTTGACAAACCCAGATCTCCGAAATCCAGCCCAGGTACCTGTTGAACCTCCATAGCTTTCAATCTGTCCTCCAGTTGCTTATATCTGTCATCAGCAGGAGGGTACTGCTCTTCATCAAAATCTGTCTCGTTGTCGGAAACCACTGGACTGGGAACCTCTCTCTCATGGTGACTGCTTTCCCTTACAGATGGGGTAGTCCTCTCAGTTTCAGTCTGCGGTGTATTCCCAGATCTGCGTCTAGGGCTGAACAAAACAGTCCTCTTCTTCTTCTTGTCCTTCTTCAAGAGCAGAGCCTTCAGATCTTGTTGCCCCTGAGTCAAATTCATGATCAGCTCTTGGAACTGGGCGTTCTGAGCCTGGAGGTCCTTGATAGTATGCTCGGTTGAAGATTCAGGATTCATGACGATCGGCTGAAATAAACAGCGACGAAGGGTAAGCAACCTGTCAAAGGGATACCTGCAATGCAATGAGATGTATGATATGCATGCAATGTTTTCAAGGACCTCGCGGGGTAAACAGAGAGACTTTGTTAGCATTTGGAACCGGTAGCTTGACTGAAGGCACTGCATATTGTTGAGAGTCCTTCTTCAAGGGTCAAAGGCTCACCATATCCAGTGGGTCATAGCCCCTGACACCCTTGGCTAGAGGAAAATAAATCCTCTTTGCCCCTGGCTAGATGTTTGATTTATCCTGACCTGCATCACAAGCCCTTGAGATCCTTGAAATGGGTTAGGATGTATGCAATGGTATGCAATGGTATGATGTCATGCTATGCATGGGATAACGTAAGTGACCCTGTTATGAGCCCCAATTAAGGACTATAAACAGACCCTGCAAGAAACTCAGTATACTTTGTTATGAGTCCCAATTAAGGACTATAAACAACCTGCAAGAAACTTAGTAAACCCTGTTATGAGTCCCCATCAAGGACTATAACCAAAACCTGCAAGACTTAGTAACCCTGTTATGAGTCCCTATTAAGGACTATAAACAAAACCTGCAAGAAACCCGGTAAACCTTGTTATGAGTCCCAGTTAAGGACTATAAACAAGACCTGCAAGAAACTTAGTACCCTGTTATGAGTCCCAATTAAGGACTATAAACAAGACCTGCAAGAAACAAGTGTCAGGTAACAAGCACGCAGATAGTCAAGTACGAAGGCACACAAGTCACACAAAAAGAGCCCTTAGGGTTTAGGCCAGCATGAGGTTTGGGGTACTACCCTCTTGAAGTTGGTGAGTTCATCCTGTCCTAATCAAAGTAACCGGGTTCTAAGGTTCCCAATATCACGGGATTGCTTTCATTGTTCATCGTTTCGATTTAGCCACTGAACTGGCGACCGAAATATTCCAGGAAAGCAACCCTCAATTGGGTGTAGTATCGAGTATCAACCAACCTCGGACTGCACCGAAGTCAGTTATCTCACTACCCTAAAGAGGCCAAGATGGTTCAATTAAGGTTCCTAAGGTCTGTTGATGCTTCACGACACCATGCGGAGGCCCCGTACTCTCCTTGACTGAACTCAAGGGTTACCGGTACACACCAAAGTGCCACATCAACGTAGCAGACTGTTTCAACCATGTCGGTATACCCCGCACAGTTCCCTCACAGCCTTGTTGCTACTTTCTAAGAAGGTATCCCCCAGATCCGGGTTAGGATCTATAGAACTCCCAAGCAACCCACAATTTAAAGCACACAAGGAAAACAATTGAAAACACAGTGATCTTAATCCTAAGGTACACCCCACTTTAAGTTTAGTCCCCAGCAGAGTCGCCAGTTCTGTGATCGGTGGATCTGGAACTGACTGTTTAACGCTGGTTCGCGAAATGTCGCGGAAGCAAGAGTCGCCACCGTCTTTTATTTTCTCCAAATGGAAAGGACAAAAGCACAGAAAAATTCCTTAAAGAGATTGCTCTCGGTTCGGGAGGTAGATTATAGAAAGGGAAGGTATTAGCACCCTTTCTATCCATGGTTATCCATGGGCTCTTAGATACTTGCTCAATGTGTTTTCAAAAAATGTTTGCTTGCTTTTCAATGTGGGTTTTTAAAAGTTTCTTTGAAAAAATTCAGTTCGACTCGTATGTCAGAGTGTTTGAAAAATTTGCTTTAAAAGCTTTTGAAAATGTGTTGGTGTGAAAAGTCTTTTTGAGTTTGTTTTGAGATTAGAGCAAGTATCCTTGAGAACCTACCTACCCTAAGGAATTCGTCTGTGTAAGAGTCCTTTAAAGTAATGCCATCCCACCATTGAGAGGTAGGTAGCACCACCGTTGGAGGTGTTCGGGTCAATTCGAGTTTTAGGGACGTGGTGATCACCAGAGCAATGGGAAGACACCTTAGAAGCTACCCTCATGTCAGGTTCCCGGATCATGAGGACTTACTAAGACATCCTCTACTCGACGATCACCTTTCGAGGCAAGGCAACAGTGAGGCGTACCCTAGGGGTGGTGTGTGCGAATTGTGTGTCATGTTCAGATATTTGTCTTGTCATGTTTGTTGTGATCTACGCTTGATTTTAATTAAGGCCATACATTCTTTCATGCTTATTTAACAGTTAACATATTTGCCGAAAAATAAATTCTAAGGCTATTACAAATGGCGCGGGGCCACATCACCAAAATTAAACCGGACCCGATTTGACGGAAAATAAATAAAGTAAAAAAAATGCGAGAAATAAAATCGTTACAAGGCTTTGGGACATGTACATAATTATTATAGCAATAAAGTAAATGCGCGAAATAAAATAATTAAAACAATGGGCGTGGGACCCTTTTGCAAACAATTAAAGTTAATGAGGAATTAAAATTAAAGTCAAATGTTTTTGGTATTTTGTGTTTTTTAAGATTTAATGGAAAAGAATAATTAATTAAAATTAAAATGAAGCGTCAAACCCTAATTCTAATGGTTTTTAAGTTTATTGTGAAAATATTAAGTTTTAACCTAATTTAAATCTAAGTTAATTTACATGCAAAACTTAATTATAGAAAATAAATAAACTAAACATTATTATTGTAAAAAAGGGGAAAATTAAAAAGGAATAAAAAGAATTCATTAAACCTAATTCTACATGTTTTTTTGGATTTTTTATTATTAAAAGAAATTAAAATTACAACCTAATTAAAACTAAGTTTATTTACATGCATTTATTCATAAAAATAATTAAATAAATAAATATTATATTTTTGCCTTTTCTGATTTTTATGATGTTTTTGTATTTTATATAAAAAATAATTAATTAAAATAAGCAGTAATTAAAATAAAAATTAAAATTAAAACAAGAAATAAGAAAAAAAAAGATAATGAAAGCAAACCAGGGGGGGTTCAGGCCCCAGATGGAGGTAAGGCCTTAGCAAACTGGCCCATTAAGCCTTGGTCTCGTTGGACTTTCTCAATCATGTGTGATGCGTTGACCATGGTACATGGTACTCCTTGGATCTGGGCCATTGATATGGTGCCCTTGGACGCGTGGAGGTTGATTGCTGGGCGTGTATGATGATCCTGGCCCTGGGCGCTGCATATGAACATTTGATGAAAAATAACATTGGGATAACGTAGACCTGGGATCGAACCCAGGTCTTGGACGTTACAAGGCTACACCTGTACCACTACGCCATGTTAGCGCGTTTAATATATAAATATCAAACAAATAATATAAAGAAAGCAACGCGTTCAGTGGAGAGAAACGCGCGAAATTCAAATGCCCCAATCGCCTGTGGCCACGTCTTCGTCTCTTTCACGTTCCCTATACCATAAGCATTCAGCAACGGTTTCTTGGGCGTGGCTTAAGGTAGGTTTACAGAAAATAGCGACTAGCGCTATAGGACCAATAAATTAGGCGCGAGTAGTGATTCTCCTTCGTCTCAACCTGCTTAATCTAATGGCCATAGTCTTGAGGCGTAATTTTTCCTTGGGTGAAAAGCCCCAATCTCAAGCTCTGCAAACCCTAATATTCAAACATGGCAGATTCGTATATATGGCACAAAAATGCAATTGAATGTGTTGGTTAGCATCAAAACATCATCATGAGCATGAATCAATAAAGAAATTTCACAAATAACGCTTAAATCATGATGTTCGAATGGCAATTTTCTTCTGTACAGTTTGAGATTGTCTTACCAATTCTTGAAGCTTTAGTTGATATTAGGGATTGTAATGTATTCAGGAGACCACAAGGAAACTATTGAGACAAGAATGGAGGCTTGAATCGACCTCTAGAGTGCTTTTCAGTTTTGCACTTTTTGCCAAAAATTCTAAGTTTGTTCAATGATTTTCTGCGCAGCATTCAGTGTACCAGGATTAGGTTTAGGTTCAGGCCTTTGTAGTGAATGTATTAGGTCAAGAAAATTGGATCAAATCTCTCATAATCATGGCTTTTGAATATTTGATTTCTTCATATCTTTTTCATATCTTTTTCAAGTGTTCTTTGTGTCAATTAGGCTCCAATCACACCAATTCTTTCCATAATTGAACAAGCACGAAATATTGAGTCCAAATCATGCATAAAAAGATTGGTTTTGTTAGGTTAGATATTTTTCATGTATTTAAATAATTTAAATGAATTAATATTAATATAAATTCAAATAAATAAATAAAAATTGAGAAAATACTTCCCTTTGGGCCAAGTGGTCGTGCATAGGCTTAGAATGATGAATCATGGAAGAAAAATGGGCCCATTTGCATTTTTAGGTCATTTGGATCAAAGTTGACTTTTCAAAATTTCCAAAAATTTCCCAACTTCCACAAGGCATAACTTGCTCAATTTTTAAGCTTCTCACATGTTCTTTGACATTTTGGAAAGGTCTTTGAGTCCTCTAACCAATGCCTTTGGTCCCATGTCATTTTGATTTACCAATCTCAAGTTATGGCCTTTGACTTAAAGTCCCTTTTTGTTGACTTTTGAAAATGACCTATAATGTTGAAATTGATAACTTTTTGTGAGAGCATTTCTTGGACTTGAAGTATGAAGATGAGTTGTAGGAAATGTCTTTCTCTTCAAAATGAGCTTTGGATGGAATTTTTCTGATAATCCATGTGAAAGTTATGCCCTGGTCAATTTCAGTTGACTTTTTCAGCTGTCCAAATATAGTAACTTTTGCATCTTTGATGATTTCTGAGCCAAACTTTGAGAATCATGATCAAGCATTGATCAAATGATGTTTGTGGCTTCAAAATGATATGTTGACCAAAAATTTGAACTTTTGACTGTCAAATGACCATTTTGCCCCTACAGTTGACTGTAGTGCAATTTAGGGTTTTGACTGTGCAATTTTGAGCTGAATGCCTTGAAACTTGATATGAGGATACTTGACCATCTTTGTAAGCATGTGAGACTTGATTGGCCCTTTGGAAACTTCCTTTTCTTGATCAGAACACAAACCCTAGTTTTGACTGTATAGGAGACAGTTGAACTGCATAACCCTTGGGAAATTTTGTAGCTTGGCTGGGCAATTTCTTGAAGAATATGGGAGGGCAAATTTTGGGGTACAACACATGTTATTGAGAAGTGGTAGAATATACACTAACAATACCAATACTTCCAGAAGAAGAGAAGCGATGGCGAATCCGCCAAACAATAACGAAATCCCATAAACAAATGTGGGAACAACGGTTATTCCAACCGTAAGTGAAGCGATAACCGCTGGTTCAACACCAGCAGTAACGGTCACAACAACAGGGCCATTACCTCCGTTCACTGGCCCCAGAGTGCCTTTGGGAACTCCCCCACCAAGGGGAAATCCAGGGACTAGAACTTATGTTCCCCCAGGATTTATGACAAGCGGTCCAAATCGAGAACCACTCTATGGCATGCCAACGTCTGAATTGGCTAGCCTGACGAACGCTGCGTCCACTTTTTTAGACCCTTTAGTGAGTGCCTCTTCGCCACTCCAAGGTTCTGGAGTTGGTATGGCGAACATAAATAGGACCCAACTCTTAGGAGGAACGTCCCAAGTAGCGCATGGCCTTACGAATGCCTCGACAGCAGTCTTGAGGCAACAAATGGACGAAAGCAACCATGATATGGTTCAAATGTTGGCACAAACTTTAAGTACAGTGCTGAATCCTCTAATACAAAACACCACCCAGTCGAATCAGCAGATGATAGCGCAAATGACGCGTCTGGATGATTTCTTTGGGGTACCCCAACCTATTCGACAGCCCCAAAGGGCGCAAATAAGGGGAAACCAAGGTATACTTCTAGAGGAAGAAACCACTATTAACCAAGTCCAGCAGCCTGTCGAAGAAAACCTTAGGGCACGATTGGAGCAGCCTGTCAAAGAACCTAGTGTCATAGCCCCAGAGGTAAGGATAGTCAACAGAAACCAAAATGCTGACGAAGTAGTTCAGCACATCCATACCAAAACATGGGTTTGGAAAATAACCTGGCAGCCATGATCGAAAGAATCATGACGCAAAATGGGATGAATATGGGCTTTCGTAGGCCCAACTTCACATCCCCACTGTCAGAATATGTGTTACAAACAGACTTACCTCCTAGATGTAAAGTCCCTAAGTTCACTAAATTCTCAGGGGACACGACAGAATCTACTGTCGAACATGTGGCGAGATACTTGATCGAAGCAGGAGATATTTCAAACAACGAAAACCTGAGGATTAAGTATTTCCCAAGTTCTTTAACAAAGAACGCGTTTACTTGGTTCACAACTCTCCCCCCCAATTCGATCCATCATTGGACCCAGTTGGAGAGATTGTTCCATGAGTAATTCTACATGGGACAAACCAAGATAAGCCTGAAAGAATTGGCCAGTGTAAAGAGACGTTTCACTGAACCTATAGACGAATATCTAAATAGGTTTAGGTTGCTCAAAGCAAGATGCTTTACGCAAGTTCCAGAACATGAGTTAGTCGAAATAGCCGCAGGGGGCTTAGATTATTCCATTAGGAAGAAATTAGACACTCAATATCTGAGAGACATGGCCCAATTGGCCGATAGAGTTCGACAGTTAGAATGCCTTAAAGCTGAAAAAGACAAGGCGACAAAAACTCATAAAAGAGAGAGGATAGCGTATGTCGAAATGGATGATGAAGATCCAGAAACCTTCGACGAAACTATAACCGTCGAAGAAAGCGAGGTCGATTTAGCGGAACTAAAACAAGGGCCACCATACTCTTGCAAACTGTTAGTCCCCTCAAGTGGAAAAAATCCCACTGGTCCGGAAAGGACCAACGATAGGTTCCCCAAAAAGACTTATAGTTTTGATATTACAAAATGTGATGAAATCTTTGACTTACTTGTAAAAGATGGCCAAATGATAGTACCCCCAGGGGTAAAAGTGCCTCCTCTTGATCAAAGAAAGAAAAGAGGCTTTTGTAAATATCATAATTTTCTGGGCCATAAAACGTCTCAATGTTTTCATTTCAGGAATCTTGTGCAAGACGCTATCGAAGAAGGGAGGTTGAAGTTTGCTGATAAGACCCCCATGACTGTGGACTCCAACCCTTTGCAGGCTGAAGCCCATTATGCTGAACCTTCAGAGGTGAACGTGATCGAGGCATCCAGAAGCCAGTCGAAGAGGCCAGGAATAACCATGGTCGAAGTCACTAAGGATCATGTCAACATGCCAATCTTTGGCAGTTTTTCTGGGAATCTATCTAGAAAAACAATTGAAGCGGTCCAAAAGGCGGTCGAAAGCCCAAAGCTGGAGACAGTTGGAGCCCAAAAATCTGGAACAAAACCCAGTTCTTACTTGGCTGCAGTTCAAGGCCAGACAGAGGACTTGGAGACTCAGATGAAGCAGTTGACTCTTGCCACTAAAGACACCATGAATGTCAACATGGTCGAAGTCTCTGAACCAAAAGCATCAGAGGAGGCCATTAGGCAAGAACAAGCCAATAAAACTGCTTTCCCTCGGGAAAATGAAAATCTGGCAGATTTCCTGCAAAGATGCCAGAAAAAGAAGTCAGAAGTGATGTTGTGTCCTCGATGCAGCTCGATCTTCGACAAAAAAGCTGCTGAACATATTCAAGGTGTAAGAGCAGCAAACAGAAAAAGGGAAAGTGTTGATACTCAACATGACCCCAGAAGAACCTACCAAAAGGGTTCAAATAAAGAAAAGAGGCCACTGACTTTCAGGCCTCCAACCAATGTGCCAGTCGATACATGGTACAAAACATCTGGTCGAAAGAGACCAAGCGAGGAAAGATGGCACTCCTTCGAAGTGCCAAGAGGTTCATCTTTTACACATAAGAAAGAACCTCAGGTTGCTACCCCTAAAGTGACCCAGGTATCAAGCAACTACAAAGGGAAGAATCCCATGTCTCGATCTCAATGGAGGAGATACCAGAGGCGACAAAAAGCTGAGAGGGAAGCCGCTAATGAACCAAAGGCAGAATCAAGTTCAAATGTTCCTCAGAGAAAGCAGAGGAAGCCTCTGGAAAGACAACCAGTGACCAATAGGCTAGTCTGGCCTAACCAGGGTGAAGTTGATAACGAAGATGGCTCTGAGTCTGATGACACCTTAGATATCATGGTGAACATAGTCTCAGTTTTGCCAAGAGAGTTCAACCGCCAGGTGGAGGTCAAAACAAGCGATTGGGAAGTTGAACAAGAAATGGCCAAGCATAGGCCAGTGTGCTATTTCGTCATGGATAATGGCGCTACTGAGGAGCAGAATGGGTTCTTCGAACCTCCTACAGAGGCGATGAAAAATCACCTTAAGCCTTTATTCATAAGGGCTAAACTCGAAGAAACCATAGTAAATAAGATCTTGGTAGACTGTGGGGCAACCATCAAC